>JAJOZX010006985.1:0-229176 GCA_023014485.1 Bathynomus jamesi | reverse complement strand
GTCAGTTAGCGAAGTTTAAGCGACATTGAGTCTGGGTATTAGTTGGATGGGCGAGTCCTCTGCGTTCAAATTATGTCGAGACTCGTGGTTCGGATACGACAAAGCTGTAGGTCCCCCTGCGTCATACGACCTTAAATGTTGCCAAAGAGGTTAAACAACAATTACATTACATTTGCAACAAGAACTTCAGAACTCCTAAAACCATCTAAATCAACCATAAGAGACCATTATTAACTATGATTACGCTCAACACCCCCAAAAAAGTTTCAAAGTTGTGAATTCCACAAACCAACCAACCGACCTCCGCATCCTATTAGTTCAACATAGAAGTTCTGAACATACACCAACTCAAACTGAAAACCCAAACAAAATAAAATCTAATTCAAAATCTACGCTAAAGTTACAACTCCACTTCCTCTATTTTCAATCTTTCATAAGCTCTGGTAAGCCTACTTAATGCAAATAATCGGTGCTCTTCCAATATGTGCTCTACCGCGAATTTACATTCCAATACGTGATCTACCTTAGATTATTCGGATTAGCAGCAGGTACGTTAGTTAGCCTTGTGATATTTTCGTTAGTTAGCCTTATAAAGCTAGTTTCACGGTAGAGCACGTATTGGAATATGGTAGATCACAGTTTCGCGGTAGAGCACATATTGGAATATGGTAGATCACAGTTTCGCGGTAGAGCACATATTGGAATATGGTAGATCACAGTTTCGCGGTAGAGCACATATTGGAATATGGTAGATCACAGTTTCGCGGTAGAGCACATATTGGAATATGGTAGATCACAGTTTCGCGGTAGAGCACATATTGGAATATGGTAGATCACAGTTTCGCGGTAGAGCACATATTGGAATATGGTAGATCACAGTTTCGCGGTAGAGCACATATTGGAAGATGGTAGATCACAGTTTCGCGGTAGAGCACATATTGGAAGAGTACCATAATCTATTCCAGACTCAATAGATACAAATATTATACAATGGTCTTCATAGAAGGTTAAGTGATAGGTAGTATTTCTGGAACAGTGACTATGTAGGATAATGAAACACACTACAATGAACATACAATTGCCTACGTCAATGCTTCCAAACTGGAGATCTATAAAATATACCACTGACCATGGCTTTATCTTACTGACTTACATCATGATGCATCCTAGAAAACTATGTTTATGTACCTACACCTGTATGCACATCAAATCTTTTGGATCTTTTCCGTTTCATGTACTGCTTCGGATTTTGTTGAGAAGATATTTAATATAGTTTAATACAGTTTAAAAAATTGTAAGTCTTTTTGGAGAAATGAGCGGTTCAAAAGTTAGGTCAACTGAATGCCCTTGACGATTGGTTAGGTTAAGTTGTGATATTTTTGTTAAAACTAACAAAAATATCACGACTTAACCTAACCAATCGTCAAGGGCGTACAGTTAACCTAGCCGGGCATTCAGTTGACCTAACCTAACAAAAGAATCTATTCACACAAATACTTAGTGACATAAGCCAATATTACTAAATACAATAACTTAATAGTTTTCAGTTGTATTGTTATACCTTTTGACCTAATACAAAATTAAAAACTTTTGAACCGCTCATTTCTCCAAAAAAAAGGACTTACATTTTTAAATCAGCGTAAAACTACATTAAATATCTTTTTTTCAACAAAATCCGAAGCAGTACATGAAACGGAAAAGATCCGAAATAATTACCGAATGTAATCTTTGCTTTTATTATATACGTAAAATTATTTCTGGGATCACCCCGTATTTTAACTTAATCCTTCATACTTTACCTATCCTGACCTTCTCTTAAAATTTAATATAATCTGATACAAATAGCATGTTCTAAGACCTTCCCTGCGTCCAAATTACTTTTACTTCGTTTAAGTTTAAACTTCAACAATGACGCGAATTTAGATTTAAACCAAAAAGTAACTTAGTGCGCTGTACACTTACTTGCCAAACAATATTTGAAAGCTAAACCTTAAAGTTTATTCACACTCGTCATACTTACGGCTTAATAAACCTCTCTACTTCCAGTTTAAGATCAATATGCCTATTAGTTACATACCCTACCTTAAACTACGGGAACTTTAGAACTTAAATATAACATGGGTAACTTTATAAACTGATTATTATTATTATTATTATTATCCAGCTACTCTCTCAGTTTAGAATACCTGACAAACTGTAAAGTCTTTCGCTGAACGATATTAACACCCGCACTGTTTTTTACCACCACCAAAAAAGACTGAGCCACGTTTGGACGAATCTAAATAACAATTCAAGAAACAAAAGTAGTTGGTTGGTTAAGCCGTTTATATCCTTCTACTGCATCGCTTGAACGATGAGAAAACTTACTTCGAGGAATAAACACATTCGCCGCGATATGTAGTTATTGAGCACCTCCCGGGCATAGTTCCCTATTTCTGTTTGTAGTTCACACACTAACATGGATCCTCTTTCCCTTCTCACCAACATGGCTCCCATTTTTTCTTCTAAATGTTGTGGAGAGGAGCCCCACAACTGAAGAGGGTTTTATTGGGGTGGGGGAGCTTGCAGGTGCAAATAAACTTTATAATCTTTTTAGGTTTTACGGACCATAAAAAGAAAAAAGAAAAAATTTAGTCAAGTGCAGTTGCAAATCTACCACCTCTCGTTATCAAATTAAGCATTCTAAAATTCACAAGTAAATTACTATACAGTAGGGTTGAGCAAAACAAACACACACACCCACACACACACATTATATATATATATATATATATATATGCTGCAAACCCACAAGGAAAAAGAAAAACGATTCCAAGGCCTTTCGTGTATTCAAAGCTACACCTCGTCAGGGCTTTTTCCTTGTGGATTTGCAGCATTTATTCATTTCACGTGTTTTATTGTGAAATTCATCCCATATATATATATATATATACAGGGTGGCGCAAAAGTCGCGCATCATAGGAATTTTCAGCGTTGATTGCAATATATTTTTTTCTTTTAGGTAGGGGGATGCTATATATACAAAGGTGGGCACCCGGGCCTCATAAAGGACCGACGGTCCCGGTCACGGTCCTTTCTGAAGATAGGACCTAGGAACGACTCGGTCCTCGGTCCTTATATATAATATAAGTGAAAAATTTGATTAAAATGAAAAATGAAATTAAAAACACCGGAAATCTTTAATTTTATTAACGTAAATTATAATTAATACAATACATAAATGATGAAAAAAAGTTATTAAGTTAAATGCTTGAGTTTCCCTTCAAGAAGACTAGCATTTCAAAATGGCTGTCACTGAGCCCTGACCTTTTCGGCTTGAGGACGTCCTTCCCCAAAGAGAAGAGCCTCTCCACGGCGGCACTGGATGGGATAGGCGTGTTAAACTTGATGAACAAGTCCTTCAGGTGTTGAAACAAGTTTCAGTTCAGTCTCAGTCTCTTTCTGAGTCTTCTGGAGGAAACGATCCATCTTCTTTAGAACTTCAAATAATCACTAACACACTAAAAAAGACCGTCCGGACCGGACCGTCCGGAATTGCTTAAAAATGGACCGTCGCTCCTCATTTCGGTCCTCACTGAGAAAAGGACCGACTTTCCCGCTCACGGTCCTTAAAAAGGACCGAGTTCCTGGAGTTCGGTCCTTTTGGAACTCGGTCCTGCCCTCCTTTGTGTATTATATATATATATATATATATATATATATATATACAGGGCCGGATCTAGAAGTTGCGAGGCCCTAGGCCTATATATATGAAAATATGGACTTAATTATCGGTACTATACCAGCAATATTAGAATCCCGCATAGACAGAACTATGCCAGCACTTAAAAATTAAACCAAACCAAAATAATCACGCATGGAAATTGTATAAGAAATATAAATAAACCATACAAATAAGTATAAATTATAATATGAATCAAGATTTGTATCGAAAATATAAGACAATGATTTCTAAGATTTATATAATATTATAGGTAATGACTTTCCATAGTATACAAACGTTTTTCATATGTGATGTATAAGAGATGTTGACATTTCATTTTTTATAATAGTGAGCGATCGACTTCAGGCTAAATATTAATGCTTTAATATTTGGTTCAGATGCTCCTTGAATATTACAGCAATGCTTTTCTACTTTTCTTCGAGCTAAATTCTTCAATTAATTGAGAATAATCTAATGAATTTGTTATATCGTTTTCTATTGATAACATAGCTAATTATTGCAATCTCGCTTGAGACATGGTGGAACGCAAATATGTTTTAATAAGTTTGAGACGCGAGAAACTTCTTTCAGCCGAAGCAACAGTAACTGGGATGGTTAATGCTATTCGAAGTGCAACATAAACATTAGGATAAATCTCACTTAGTTGTTTTTGCACTATATAAACAAGGGCATTTCCGAGATCTGTTTTCTCAGGTATAAACCTGCAAAGTACTTTAAGTTCTTCATAGAGTTCTAAATCATTAATATCACTTGAACAGAATGCGCAAAACGGCTTGAGCGAGGCCCCCTTTGGCGCGAGGCCCTAGGCGATCGCCTAGTTCGCCTATAGCTAAATCCGGGCCTGTATATATATATATATATATATATATATATAATATATATATATATTATTATATATATATATACAGGGGTTAGACAAAATAATATGAACACCCGCCGATTTCACCGGTTATCTTTACGGACTGCTCAGACACAAAGTAAACGGTCAAATGACTGGCAAACCTATTTAAATGCGTAACAGAGAGTGTATACGTCATGTTATAACCCTCACGTTGTTTTTACAGATCTGAGTGAATTATGAATTAGCAGTTATGAAAGACCTGTCAGACTTCCAAAGAGGGCAAATTGTCGGAGCGCGGATGGCTGGTGCATCGGTGACGAAAACCGCTCAGATGTTCAATGTATCCAGAGGAACTGTCTCTATGGTCATGTCTGCATACCAAAACCATGGAAAGACAAGCACCGACAAATGCAATAGTGGACGCAAGAAGAAGCTGTGTGATCGAGACCGCCGGGTGCTAAGCGCATTGTGACAAAGAACCATAAGCCACAGCTCCAAAAGTGACTGCAGAGCTTAACCAGCATCTTGCAAGCCCGGTATCGACCAGAACTGTACGTCGCGAGCTCCATGGAGCTGGATACCATGGGATGGCTGCAATTGCCAAACCCTTTCTTTCGCACATCAACATTGAGCGGTGCAGAAAATGGTGTAATGACCATAAGAATTGGTCAATGGACCGGTGGAAGAATGTAGTCTACTTCGACGAATCCTCCTTTACGCTATTTCCATGTTCCGGTCGAGTTTACGTCTGGAGACAGCCTAAAGATGTTTATGACCCCGACTGCCTGACTCCAACCGTTAAGCATGGAGGCGGATCTGTGATGGTTTGGGCAGCAATATCGTGGAATACTCTTGGCCCAGCTGTAGTACTGCATGGTAGGGTTAACGCCCAGGTCTATCTGTCAATATTGGCTGACCAGGTCCATCCCATGGTCCAAACGCTGTTTCCCAATGGCGGCGCCGTCTTCCAGGATGATAATGCACCAATCCACACCGCTGGAGTCGTTAAAAACTGGTTTGAAGAGCATGTTAGTGAAGTAGAACGCTTGGATTGGCCTCCACAATCCCCGGATCTTAACATTATCGAGCATCTGTGGTGTCAGTTGGAGCAGCAGGTCAGAAGCCGATTCCCACCGCCGGCGTCTTTGGAGGAACTGGAGCAGGGTTTGCTCGAAGAATGGCTCAGGATTCCTCTAGCCACTGTCCAAAAGCTGTATGAATCAATTCCCCGACGCATTGCAGCTGTTATTGCCGCTAAAGGAGGACCAACTCCATATTAAGAATAAAAACCGCCATTTATCAAGGTGTTCATATTATTTTGTCCAACCCCTATATATATATATATATATATATATATATATATATATATATATATATATATATATATATATATACACCGGGTGGGCCAAAAAAACTATTACCCTGATTTTGAACAATATAATTTTTACCTTTATCAAATGTTATTTGTACAATCAATATATGGTGCATATATAGAATTTCATGGTCCATCTCGTGGTGAAGTTGGATTTTTGCTAACTTTCAGTGGCGGTTCCTCATATGGGCAATATGGGCAGCCGCACAGGGCGGCATTTGTGGAGGGGCGGCATGAGCGCCTGCAAAAAAAATAAAAATAAAAATAAGAATAAATAAATAAAGAAATAAAAAAATAAAAAATAAAATAAAATAAATAATAAAAGATCAATAAATATATTTTTATTAATAAAAAACATCTATTGCATTTTCCATAAACCTTCCCATAAAAGACCTAAACAATGCAAAATGCTTCCAGATTAATATTATTGGGAATAAAGGCCCATACTTTAACATATGTAATGTTATTTTTCTGGGTTTGGTTAAATAGTGAAATGTATATTATTTATTACAGAACGAATCTTCACACTAAGCCACTAAGGTCTGTCAAATAACCGCAAATGGATAAGAAGAGGTCAAAGCTATCAGGTGCTCAGTTTAGAAAAAAGAGGAAAGAAGAAGAGGAGAAACGAGCAAAAGATAAAGGTATAGAGCTATGTCATCTACTCTTCACTGCTATATTGCACTGCTATTTTGTGATATACTGTAGCTTTCTGAGTCATTTGAAGTGTACTATTATGTATATAATTAGCCATTAACCAAGGAGGTTGTATTATTCATTTGTTTCCTATTCTAAAAGTTTAATAAATTGTGCTTAATAACATGTTAAATTAATTGTACTAGCCTATTCATGCATTGGTCTGTTATGTTCTATTTTACTATTTGCAGGGGCACTTTTGAAATATTTTGGAACACCCTCTGCCACTAGCCAGGATGAGAAGCCGTCTACTTCTGCCATTATTGAGGCTGAGGAGCCATCTACCTCCTCAGCCTCACATATGTCTCCACAAATGCAGTCTGATCCTGAGGATGAAGACCCATTTGCTTCTACTTCTCCCCGGCAGGACTCTTCAGGTGAGTTTGTGTGCACATATGTCTGTGAGTGTGTGCGTGTGTGTGTATGTGTATGTGTGTGCATCCCTGCAAAGCATTTTGCAAACAGTTATAAATTATAATGTTATTATCACTGGGTCTGGGTTACTGGGTATGTGTGGTGTTTCACCACCATAATTCCATAACACCACCACCATAACAAAGTGCTGTGAATAATGTGTTATCTAACTTAGGTGTGTATACTAATGAGTAATGCTCTTGTTCTTTCTATTAGAAATGCCTGGAGCAGAATCGCCTCCTGAGGATGAGTCTCTGTCCACCGACCCTGCTAACTGGCCTTCAGTTCTGACTGAGAGAATTCGGACACAACTGGTTTCCAGAGGACCAAGTCAAGTACCATCTGACTTTGTATTCCCTAGAAACGACAGTGACGGAAGAAGTTTCCACCATCAATACTTCAGGAAGTCATTGGTTAGTGGGGAAAATATAACCAGAAGTTGGTTGGTCTATTCCTTAAAAAAACAACAGCCTTTTCTGTTTCTGTTGTACATTATTTTCCAAGAGGAAAATAAATTTAACAAGTTTGGGACTCTCGGACTGGAAGCATGCAAGCTCATTGCTCACATCACATGACAACAGTTCAGAACACCTAAATTCTATGAAAATCTGGAAAGAACTGGCAGTGAGGATGAGAAAGGGGGAGACCATTGACAAGCAGGAGATGGCACTTCTGGAGGCTGAGAAGTTGAGATGGAGAGCGGTGCTGACACGTCTCACTGCTATTGTGCATTCTCTGGCAGTTAGGAATTTGGCACTAAGGGGACATACAGAAAAATTGTTCTCACCATCAAATGGCAATTTTCTGAAAGAAGTTGAACTGATGGCACAATTTGATCCTATAATGCAAGAGCACATTAACCGTGTCCAAAAAGGGACCTCCAGTCACACCAGCTACCTCGGCCACCACATACAAAACGAACTCATTGATTTGTCGAGCAGCAAGACCATTTCAGCAATGGTGAGCGACATCAAACAATCAAAGTTTTTTTCAATAATTCTAGATTGCACTCCAGATATCAGCCACACTGAACAGTTGTCAGTTGTGATTCGGGTTGTGTCACTGGAGGGGAAGCCCCATATAAAGGAACATTTCATGGGGTTTTTGGAGGCAGAGGAGTCCACTGGTCAACATTTGGCATCTCTGATTCTGAAGAGACTGGAGGAGCTAAAAGTTCCTTTCATGGACTGTAGAGGACAATCATACGACAACGGGGCCAACATGAGGGGAAAAAACAAGGGTGTTCAATCCAGGCTCCTAGAAATTAATCCCAGAGCTCTGTTTGTTCCATGTGGGGCTCATTCTCTGAATTTGCTTGTGGCCGATGCTGCTAAGGGATCTATTGATGCCACAAGTTACTTTGGCAACTTGCAGAAGCTTTACAACTTGTTTTCAGCCTCCACACAACGATGGGCCATTTTGAAAAAACATGTGAACATCACATTGAAGATGTGGTCTGATACAAGGTGGGAAAGCAAGATCAAGAGTGTGGAGCCCCTGAGATATCAGGCAGCTGCAGTGAGAGATGCACTGATCGAGGTGAGGGACCACACCAAAGACTCTGTAATAAAGGTCGAGGCTCAATCTCTGTCAGAGGAGGTTGGGTCATACCGCTTCGCCATTTGTTGTGGTGTGGCATGACCTGTTGTGCCAAATTCAGTATGTGAGCAAGCAGATGCAGTCTCCTAGCATGCACGTTGATGTTGCAGTAAATCTCCTAAAAAAAACAGAGAGAGGTCTCCGCAATTACAGGGCAACAGGTTTTGTGGCTGCACAAATGGCAGCCACAGATATCTGTGAACAAATGAATGTGGAGGCTGTGTTAAAACAAAAACGGCTGAGGTCCACAAAGCGGCACTTCTCCTATGAAGCATCTGATGAGCCCTTGATTGATGCTTTGAAGAAGCTGGAGGTGACATTTTTCAATGCAGTGGTTGATGCTGCAACATCAGCCATTCAGGAAAGATTTTCCACGTTGGAAATTGTGGGAGAGAAGTTTGGAGTGCTGACACATTTCCAAAATCTCACATTTGAGGAGCTGACAGAACAATGTGTGAACCTTAGTACTACACTACACTTTAAGGGACAATCTGACTTGGATGGCAGAGAGCTTGCACAGGAGCTGAAGAACTTGCCTGACATGCCATCAAAGACCATATCCTTGCTTGAACTGCTGACATTTATCCATGAAAGGGAGCTCTCTGAAATATATCCAAATTTGTGGACTGCTCTCAGAATTGGTCTTACTCTTCCAGTCACTGTTGCTGAAGCAGAGAGGAGCTTTTCAAAGCTGAAGCTCATCAAATCCTACCTGAGGTCAACTATGTCACAGGAACGCCTTACCGGTCTGGCCATCATCAGTATAAATCATACAATTGCTGAGCAGATTTCATATGATGATTTAATTCATGACTTTGCATCAAGGAAGTAAGAAGAGTCAGGTTTTAGATGGCAGTTGTGCTGTGGTGCAATTATTTTGTTTCTTGTTCAAAGTGTAGCATAATAATTACCCTCTCTTAAGTGTCTTATTCTATTTATGTGATAGAGCATTTGTACAATTTAGAAATTTGATTCTCTAGTTTATTTATGGCAGTTGTGCAACTTAATTTGTATTTTTCCTGTTCATAGTATCATAATTACATTCTCTTAAGTGAGTTATTCTATTTACGTGATGAAGGATTTGTAAAATTCAGAAATTTGAGTCTTTGTTTTGGTTCTGAAGTTCCAACAATTAGTCCAATAAAAAGTTATTTTGTGAAAGAGTTATGTCTGTCCTTTATTTTGGGGGGATTCGAATGTGTGTGTGTTGGCGAACAGGGGGGGGGGGCGCTGAAGGTGAGGTTCGCCCAGGGCGTCATGTAAGCTAGGACCGCCACTGCTAACTTTAACCATTATTTTGTAATTCGCTGTTATACAGACACGGGTAGAAAATCTTTCTGTTTCTATACAGTTACCTAATTGAGTCCAACATTATGCGGAATGTGCCCTCCTCCATTACCAATGCACCCTTGCAACCTTGACTTCTCCCTTGTTGACGGCAGTACCGCATCAAGGATTTTTTCTTGGTAATAAACAGCAGTGATTTTGGCATTTTGATCAACAAAAACAACCTCTGACTTCCCTAACTTTGAAATACGGTAAAGATGGAAACCATGACTTTCTGAGAAAATTGCGGACGTTCCCTGCAAAGTCGATCTAGACTGATAGATTCTTTGTTGTGTCTTCCATAAGCTCGGTCATTTTGTGTGTTTATTGTTGAAGCAACCATAAAGGTCTTCTCGTCCTGAACCATATTTTCGACACTTCTCTGTCTGGGAATCGATTTAACAGAGCACGACATTTTTCAACTCTTGCTTGCTTATTTGATGCAGAGAGCTTATGAAGTTCGACTCTTTTAAAACATTTAAGACCCAGATCATCTTTTACTATACGACGAACACTAGAGCGAGAAATACCAGTAGTTTTTTAAATTTCTCTAACGGACTTGTGGGTGTTGGGCCATTCTTCTTGACTACATATCATGGATGAATCATGAAACCATGTCAATATTTTCCTCAGTACGTGATGTTTTTGGCCTTCCACTGCCTTTTTCCGTTTGGTCGACCCTGTGATATCGATTTTCTTTATGAAATCTTGAAGTCCAGGTATCGTCCATCGTTTATTTGGAAACTCTTTCTTCATTCGTTTTGCACCCCAGTGTTTCTCCTTACGTAGGTTCAATATCAATGCTTCATCTTTCAAAGAGTATTTCATTATAACTTGTTCACCAACTATAGCAGAATGATGGTCTGAAATGAAAAAGGAAATAAATTAATTATTTTGTGTAAAAATTAGGAAAATTAATTATTTATGGAGAAAAAGACTCATCTGAAACTATCAGTTGCTGACTTTGCCTTTCAATTGAGCACCATATTCTGGTACCTCCCTCCATTTGTGAGCCTGTACCCTTTACTCCTGGGGCCTTAGCAGTAAGATCAATATACAGGGTGAGCCACAATATTTTTTTCAAAAGTTGGGTAATAATTTTTTCGGCCCACCCTGTATATTGTGGGTTGTAGCGCCTAGGTGGTGTAGTGGTTAGCATCGTTGATTACAAATCCACTGGCCCGGGTTCGATTCCCGGTGAAATCACGCGGCGCGCAGTAAATTTACCAAGCTGTTCATCCTTCCATAAAAATAGGTCGGTAGATAAATAGATGGTCTAGTGGTTAAGACGCTAAGCTGCTGAGCGGGAGGTCGTGAGATCGAGTCTGGGTAGGACTTTCTGAACATACGTGCTGGGTCGTGGTTCGGATTCCACGTTAAGCTGTAGGTCCAAGGTGGGTCATCAGGCTTGACCTTCGTCAGATTGAACAATTGGTTTTGCTTTCGCAAAACCAATTTATATATATATATATTATATATATATAATATTTAGGAGAAATCCAATGACAAGGAGGAATGTAAATGCCATGAAAAGTCTTCTTTAATGCGCAACGTTTCGAGCAATACGCTCATCATCCTACGGTTTACGGTGGAATCTGAACCACGCCCCACCACAAATTACAAAGTCCTCGCCCGGACTCAATCTCACGACCTCCCGATCAGCAAGCAGCCCAGCGTCTTATACCACTAGGCTACTCAGGGTACCGATTTATCTACCAACCAATATTTATTGCATGGAAGGATGGACAGCTGGGTTTGCTTCGCACCGCCTGCCGTCACCGGGTTTCGAATCCGGGGCCGGTGGATTCGTAGTCAGCGATGCTAGCCACTTCACCACCGGTGTGTGTGTGTATAATATATATATATATATATATATATATATATGTGTGTGTGTGTGTGTGTGTGTGTTACAGTCAATGTCTAAAATCAGGCAATTTGTAAAGTGACTGAAATTTTAGGCAGTGTGTCAAATTGGGATACATATAAAACCTAACCTAACCTAACCTTTCTGGTAATGTTGCATATGCGTACCCACTGCCACTGGTATACAAGTGTGTTTAAGACCTTGTCTAGCCTATCTTTAAACGTATCTACGGAAGTTTTGTGTACTAGTTCAGTCCCATAGCCAGGACTTTCCAAAGGGTGGGGGCAGTGACGTGCACAGACTTTCAGAAGGGCAGGGGCTCAGTTGAAAAAAGGGCACTCCCCTAACATTTTTAAAAATGAAATCCGCAATGCCATATACGCTATATATATGTATACACACACAAAGAAAAATTTTAAAACTGTATGTGGTAAATATTCTTAAATTCCATTAAATTCAATGCATTATTTTTGTATATAAAGCTGATTAAAGAAAATAAATGAAAATTTGTTGTAAAAAGGCATGTTTTTATTGCAAGATTGCTTCAAAAATATATTTCCCTTCACTTTTATTCTTAGGCCTAATCTAATCTAATCTAGGCAGTAGACCTAAATCCTAATTAAGCTTTTGTTAACCAAATTCACAATATTTAATAGCATGCAATTTCTAAATAGTTACTTTACTTATAACTTTTATAAGTATCAATCAGCAGGATAAAGGGCAGAAGGATCTACCGTAATTGTCGTCCTTGCGGTAAAATTGCATCGTTTTATAATAAATAATCTAGGCATTTTTATTCACTTTTAATGAAAATTGTATGGTTTTTAAAAATCAATTTCATATTAAAAATTAAAAGGTTATGATATGTTGTTTAATAAATCATTTATTAATTTAATGAAATTCATGCCAGTACTAAAACCCAAAATCCATCGTTTGACACACTGGTGTACTGATGGGCCTAGCCTAGTAGGGGACGTGGACGTTTTTACCAACTTTACGAGTAATGTCATACAATATTTTTTGGAGTAATGTCACACTGCTTTGGATTCCAACTTACCATAATTATCAGTGAGAAATCACTAGTTAGCTTAGGTTAACGTAAAATAAACAAACAGTAAACAATACACCCACATACCCGAGAGACGCAATCAACAGTGAACAGCTGCAGTCAGTGTTACCTCTAGGGACGCCCTCGCTGATTGACAAAATAATAGTAATGGTATGTTAAGTTTATTATTCTAATAAAAAAATCATAGATCAAAGTAATTCCAGTTTTGAAAATCTGTTGAAGTAGCAGTAACTAAATAAAAATATAACTAATTAATTCAAATTTATGTCGAATCAATATATTTATGAATTTTGACTAAAAGGGCACTTTTGATAAGAAGAAAAAGGGCAGGGGCTCAAGCACCCCAAGCACCCCCCTATGCACGGGCCTGGGTGGGGGGGTCGAAATTGTAGAAAGGCGGACCTTTTGGTGCAACGACCTAGTCACTGATTTCAAAAATATATGTTTTTTTTCCGATAAATGAATAATAAAAACGTTACAGCCCTTTAACGTTTGAATTTCGTACATTTAATTTGTCGTTTCTTCAAAAATTTGACGATAATTTGCGTTGAAAATTGGACGTAGGCTATAGCCATCTTATTCTTAGTTCATGCAAAGACCTAACCTAGTATATACATGCGTGACACTTTTAAAGCATAAAAGGAACAGAATTAGGGTGGCCATTTCCAAATTTCCGAAAAGGAGGAAACTGCGTATGTGGTCGTACGTTAACATATATTATATATATATATATATATATATATATATATATAACTTAAAGAAATGAATATTCATTTTTACTCCTTGGGCAGACTGACTGTCCGACTCGTAGTCATGAAATTGAAAACAAATGCAGCTTATCAGCAGTGTTACCAACTACATATAATAAAAATACGTTAACGGTTATTATGGCCTTCAGTACCCGCTATTTTAAGTGTACCAGCGCTCGGACTTTGTGTTTCCTTTTCCCTGTGGTTGTTTGCTTATTAATAAGATCACGTGTTATTTTGTGATTTTAGTGCATATATATATATATATATATATATGAAAATTATTTCACGAAAGTAACACGTGAAAAATATTTATGATGAATAAAACCACGAAGGAAAGGAAACACAAAATGGTGCTCAAGTTAAGTTGTTGTTAGTAAAGTGTTCCTGAGGATGTCATTAGACGAAAGCGCTTGAGCACCATTTTGTGTTTCCTTTCCTTCGTGGTTTTATTCATCATATATATATATATATATATATATATATATATATATATATTGTAACCTATTTTGCATAATAAATATCATGTAATCTATGATATTTTGCATTTTAATTGCCCTATTAAAGGCTATTATGCAAAATGTTCTCATTTCTCCAAAAAAAAAACAAATGTTATTTTTGTATTCAGAGGGTCAAAATGCACTACTGGTGCTATTTTCAAAAGAACCTGGTGGTGGGCTCCAAACGGAAAAGACCCGAGGGGGGTTTAGAGTAGTTTGCGAAGTTAAAAAAAATAAATAAAAAAATGCAAACGTTTATTTACTAAATGATGTTATATATTATAATATCACGTCATAAGTTATAACTGGTTACAAAAGTGGATCTTTCCTGTCAAGGGGGGGTCATTCAACCGCCCCCCCCTTGGCTAAGAGCCTGTTTTTCAGTCTTTCCATACGTTTCCTGTTTCATGTGTTAAACAAAAGTTACCTCAAATATTTTGTTTTACTTTCTTTTTAATTTAAAATAATTAAAATAATGAAGGCAAATAACCGTGTAAATATTAGGACTTAAACACACTGGTAATTATTAATAATTATTAATAATTAAATAAACTTATTTAAGACAAATATTAAGTTTCCCAAATACCATTTTTTTTTGACAATCCAAATTTGTTACGAGGATTCTGATTGACTGAAAGTTGATGACGTCGTCATGAACTCTTGGCCAGTCATGGCAAATCTTTTTCCTTACCAGCCAATCATATTATGACAAGTATTTGATCCGTTACACGCATTACGCAATAGTACTATATAAAAAGATCAACCAACCAACCCACCGTCATTTTTTTGCTGTTTCGTGTAGCATTGAAAAAGAAATACGTTTTCAGAAACTTAATGGAACTGCCAAAAGACAATGAAGCGTCACATTTGTTTATAGTTTAAAGGAGTGATTAAAACTAATTTTTACTAAATGTGAGATGCAGTACGTGTATTTTGTATAAACTGGGTTCAAAATTTGTGGGTAGATGTTCGCAGAAAAAGTTTACTCGTATAGGAAAAATATAAGTTATAATAGGCCTACAGCTTTGTTTCTTACGTATTCGTTCATAATATGTCCGTTTTTTAATGTTGATTTCAACTTGGTGTCCGTTAATTAAAAGAGGCTATTGTTTGATATAATTTACAAGGTGAAAAGATTATAGGAACGTCTTGTTAAAGGATCACTATCCACCATAGTTGGGTAAGTTTCAGTAGTGAAATAGTTTAGTAAATATTTTACTGGGTAGGCGTACTTATACTGGTTAAGCCTACGCTAGGAGTAATCGGTTGACTTTTTCAAAGTAATCGAATTTTTTAAAGCAATCGAAGTAATCGATTACGCCCATCCCTAATGCTAAGTTAAGTGGTTGTTAGTAAAGTGGGGTGAATCTTATGCCCGCTTAAGCATACTCTAGGTTAGGTTAGTAAAGGGTTGAATCTTATGTCCGGTCAGGCGGGTAGGTTAGTATATATATATATATGTGTGTGTGTGTGTGTGTGATTGTTTTAAATAACTGACACTTTAAAAGGCTTGTATTTTTTTATTAACTGAAATAAAAGCATGAAATTCTTACTGTGCCTTCTCTACGCATAACAGTGGCGGATCTAGGAATTTTAAAAGGGGGGACGGGACCACTTTAGGGCCGCCGTCGCCCGTCGGGTCCAAAGCTCCTTATACTTTTACAGTATCAGTGCTAAGCCAGAAAACACATTGTTTTACATCAGATTGGTCATGCGTTCTTCAGGCTGATTTTGAAAAACTTTAACATCGACGACGACCATTTGCTTTCGGTTTTAATTGCTACATATTTGTCCAAAGTTTAAAATTATTGCCATTAGTATACGTTACTTTAAGTTTTAAAACCTCACTTGGACAGTACCTGGATATTCGGATATTCCGAAGAGAGCAAAATGAAATATGGAAATGCGAGAGGAACTTAATAGGACAGATATTCTCGTGTAAAATTGCAAAGGATCCCCTCCCACCCCAAAAAGAAACTAGTATGCGTTGAGCATTAATAAACCTCTGAAAATATAATATCAATCATGACCCATGGGGGTGCCATTCCTTCTAATAGAGGCGCCAAAATAAGTACCTAGAACCAAAAGGGGTGTGGTCCTCCCCTTCCCCCCCTTACATCCGCTAATGACACGTGGGGAATTAGTCCCCTAGTGCGAAACATGGTCTGTGTGATGTTATCTCAGTCTGCGATACTTTCGAAGGAAGAGTCCTGTCCAACAGATTTCCTGCGTTTTATGATAAAGGAATATCATGGCCACCAACATCACCAGAACTAAACCCCTGTGACTTTTATCTGTGGGATTATTTAAACACAATCCACACATAAAACAGGGGCGTGTCCAGGATTTTTCGAAGGGGTGGGTGGGTCGAGGATGTGTCAGCAATCCTGAACACAAATTGTGTTAATACACTATTTACGGTTTAACAGTTATTTTTATGACTACAGAAAACCATGAAAAGACTACTATTATATCGGAGTGTGTGGGGTTAAGATTCATACTGAAACTCGTTTGTATAAATCAGTATATGGACATAAAATGTGTACCAACCCGGAGCAGGAGGGGTTTCGAACCCCGAACCGCCTCCCCTCCCCCGTGGACATGCGCCTGCAGTAGAAGAATTGAAAGCATTAATTGAACAAGAGTTAAGGAGCTGAGAAGACATCATATTGAGCATGTTTTGCACAAGGGGACAAATTCCCCATGTGTAGATAAGGTACAATAAAAAAAATTATTTCACTTAATATAAAAATACAAACCTTTTAAAATATCAAGCATTTAAAATATATATATTTGCATTTGCATTATTAGAACACAAGTAAACGATTCCTAAAGTATATAGTTTGTCGGTACACGTTTTTTATGTTTATATATAACTTTATCAAATTTTAAATGTGAAATCCGTGGTGATAAAATTATCTTTATAACACAAACAAGTCGGCTCTTTTCCGTTTATTTAACGGACTGCGAAGAAAAAAATGTAGAACGTTTTTTGTGTTGGAAAATAGTAAATTGATTAACGAATGTACGAGTAAATGTTAGGATAAACTCCCGTGTTTACAAAACTAAAAATTAAAATTACCATAAGAGTCTATTAAGTATAATATTAGGGGAAATTACGAATAAGGGTTGTAAAAATCATTCAAAGTTTTTGCTATTTTACAAAATCTAAATCAAAGTTTTTGAGATTTTACAAAATTTTGTCATATAAAACTTAAACAATCTTTTGGTAATTTTACTTCTCGTTTTCTAAAAACGGGAGTTTATCTTAACATTTACCAAAGTACATTTTTGGGTGGAGAAATTTAGGTTAGGTTAGGTTAAAGAGTTAAAAGAGTTAGAATAACCTATCAGATTATTATACATATATGCTACTTTATTTTATATTATTATATTTTATTTTCGATAATTATCGCATTTATTTTAAAATATCCAAAAATAAAACAACAAAAATTTATAAAATGGTTTTTCCACACTAAAACCAAATTAACTCATAAATATTGTTTTTATAATTTTTTTTCACATCCTGTTAACTGAACGGAAAAGATCCAACAAAAGAGAGAGAGAGAGAGAGAGTTAACAAAAGTAAATAGACAAAACGATAATTGTTCTCGAGAACAAATGCCAAATGTCATCAATGGAATGCTAGAACGTGTGTCAAACTGTCAACTTCACAAAATGAAAAGATGAAAACAACACGATTCTAAATATATTCATTCAATAAATTTATTTATTTATTGACCTTTATTATCAAATCAAATCCTACGGAAAAGCCAAAGGTGTCTATTTACTTTTGCCAACCCTCTGTATGTATAATTATTTCGAATACAGAATTCACTGAACTTACAATAGCTAGAAAAACAATGGGACTTATCTGGAGGATCAATAATTGACTACTCACAAGTCCACACAGAAAATGAGGCATTGCAAACATAGAAGCCATACAAAGGACTTTTACGTTTAAGATCCGTTACTTCTAACTCTCTTGTTTGATAAAGTTGTTTAACTTCCTTCGCAGCATCTAAAGTCATATGACGGAAAAGTCCTACGGCTTTATGTGGGATTTGAACCCCGGGTTGCTACATAATTTGGATGCAGAGGATGGTCCTCCACCCAACTACTACCCTGACCACAATGTCGCTTAATTTCGTTGATCTACGGGATCTAATTACTGAGGAAACGAAAGATGAAGGCCACAGTACTCACGTGGTTATCCGTGGTTCATTCGACCGTTATTTGCTAATTGTGACAATTGCGCATTTATCCGTGATCACGACACCGCGTTAACCGTGACTTGGCGCGGCTGCACCACCGTCAGCCATGTTGTGAAATCGGTTATCCGTGATCATAGACCGCCCCTCAATCACAGATAACTGAGTGAGTACTACTCCTGTGTTGGTGGAACATGTGATCTTTCTCATAGGCTGCCTGACGAACTGAAATTTAATGTCAACTTCATCATTGAAGAGATAAGGTATGTATGTCTGATTCACCCGTTTTTGTTGTTTTTATATTGTATATTTATCTCTATTAAGCACTATCCTGGAGCTCTGAACGAATGAAAAACAGTATTCCTGCATAAGACTTCTGCGTCCCACCAGATGGACTGTACGTGCATAAGCTCTAGGAGTCTAGAGTAGGGCTGGGTGAGAATCTTGAAAATCACGATAATCGATCGCCAGGTATAAAAATGGCGATTATCTTCAGCCATTTTTTAGGTATCGTGATAATCGGGAAACACACAAAACATGCATTCAAACACACAAAATCAGTTCTTATACTTCATCAGTTTACTTTATATTTATTAGTGTAAGACTATAAGTAAAAACTTGAGAAGAAATTAACAGTACATTTGATTAGTGTTACAATCAATACCTAAAATATCATTAAAATTTGTGCAAGGAAAAACACCCAATAAACATACATACACATGGGCCTACTGATAAATTCGTAATCCAGGTATATAAATCATGTCTCTACTGTATATACAATTCCATTATATTATATTACTATATAAATTTTAGTGTAATTATACATTATTAATTATTAGATATATTTATCGCGATAATCGCCACCCATTCACTGACGATTATCGTGGGCCATTAAAAGTGTTATTACTAGGGCGACCCAAAGTTAATGAAGTTAATAATAAGGTTAAAAATTTGCTATTAGATTAATGAAGTTAATATTTTAGTTATGGGTTAATAAAGTTAATAAAATTATTAATAAGGTTAAAAATTTGCTATTTTAAGTTAAAACTTTCGTGATGGATTAATAAAATAAAATTAACAAAAATGTGGAGTGAAACTGCTATGGAAAACTGATGAGTGGGTAGTTGGGAGGTAACGAAAGTGGTTCACTGAGTAGGTAGGTAGTTAATCTAACAATTATTAAATTCCTTTTATGTCAATAACTGGGTGGAAGAAACCAATTGGTTGCTCACCAGAGTTATTCTCCACACTAGTATTTATATACTGTGTGGGAGGAGCGTGCTCGGTAATGGAGATACATTACCGCTCAACCAACCGAGGAATAAACCAACACAACGCTGGTACAAGAAGCCCCGCGAAGAGGAGAACAAAGGGAGAACGAAAACGAAGAACGGGGCGAGAGGACGTACCAGCAAAGTACGCTCTCGACAAATATACAACCGGAGAAGGGAGAGACTCCAATAACTAAAAGTAAGTGACTAATTGAGTTTTTACACCAGACAGTTAATAACATTAAATTAAGCTGGGTCAGACAAGTTAGGCCTACATTGTGGCCTAAGACCCAGCATCAACTCATAGCTTAACAAAGGTGAAGGTAGATTGCCCTAACCTAATCTTGTGAGGAATCCTACTGTGGACCTCAATTTATCTGCCCGCTCTGGACCATTTCCGGAATCTCTAGGCTGACCCTCTAGGCTAGACTTGATCTACTCTATAGTTAGACTGGAGATATAAGGGGTGGGTTAATTGTGGACCAATTCATAAAGAGCATTTTTCGCATTGGTGGTCCGTGTGTGGGGAATTTACAAACCTTAACCTTACTTAACAAAATTGCAGAATTAGGCTAAAGGTCTAGCCTAAGTCCTAACCTGAGCAAGCCTAATTAGGTCTACAACCTAGGGCCTAACTAGGAAACATTTACATTAAAGGAGTCTCATTCTCTTATAAGCTTAGACCTGAGTGACACACAAGTACTTGGGGGGGATTAAACCAAATTTGAACTTGACTGTTTTATCTGTGCTCTCTCTTCTCTGGTAATTTCTTCTTGTCCTCTATTTCATTACGATCCCAGTTAAACAATTTTGACTTAGACATGGACAGTGCGGAATTGAAAAAGTTAAAAAAGAAAAGGGGGCAAAGTTGGGAGCTGTTACAGCACAAGGCTGTGAACACTTTTAACAATATTACACAACCAGGTAAGGAAATATAGAGAGTGTAATCATTAAATTGGAAATTAAAAAGAAGGAAATAATAGCCATTAACGAGAGTATTTCAGAGTTAGTTGAATCCGAAATGGCTGAAGAACAATTGATAGACCTTTACGCTGATGATGATGATCAGGTAAGCTCAATTGAACAGCAAATAAGGGGACTACGGTCTCGGTTGACTGACTTAACACCAAAAAAACCTAATTCTGATTTTAATCAAAGTAGGGCTAACCTTCAACAAAATTTAAGTGGCATGCAAAATCCTGAGTCACAAGAATTGAGGGCTCAGTTACCCATTTTGCTAGTACCAACATTTGAAGGGGACACGGTACAATTCCCATCTTTCATTGACAAATTTGAGAATTTAATAGGTAATAAACCTTATATTTCAACTGTTGAAAAGTTTAGTTACTTAACTAGTTCCCTTAAAGGCCCAGCCTATAACCTAATAGCCTATTTACCAGCCGTAGGGGATTCATATGAAGTAGCTATTGATCTTTTAAAACGTAATTACATTAATAAAGATTTGATTGTATATGAATTATCTCAACAAATTTTGAATTTGCACCCATAAAAGATAACCATAGAGATGGAAATTTTTTATACAAAATTAGAAGCTATTATAGGACAACTGGTTAGCAATGAGATAGATATTAAAACTTCATCTTGGCTTATACAAAGCATAGTACTTAGGTGCCTTCCTTCGAGGGTTAAAGATATTTTAATTCTAAAGACGGGAGAAAATTATCCTAATTTAGAACAAATAAGAAAACACTTCCCCAATATCCTAATTAATTACAACTTGAGAGATTTTCCAACACATAAGACCCAGACTATGGATAAACCAAAGACTGTTCCCAGAGACCAACTAGCTACAGCCAAACAGACAAAACTTGATACTGGAGAATCAAATGTGACCAACTATAATACACGAACACCTACATTACAGAACTTTAATGTAACTGCTGCCTCAACTTACACACCACATCGCAAATTTTGTGCAAGTAATGAACACAGTAGTACTGGGTGTGACAAATATTCAGACTTTAACCAAAGGGCTAAAAGATGTGAACAGTTGAACCTGTGTAAAAAGTGTACTGGCCAGGGACATTATAAGAAGACTGTAAATCTAGGTTAAGATTCAAGTGTAAGTTTTGTAAAAGTTTACGACATGTCTCATCAATGTGTGATTCACCAAAGTGTCCAAACAATAATACTCAAACTCAAAAGATACCTCCCCAAACAAAGGTAATCAAGAAAATGCCACTTTCATGGGACATTCTGCTTGTTCAAACAATGTAACAAGAAACACTGAGATTCTTTTACCAACTATTACTTTGGACTTAGTGAATAGTGAGGGTAGTACCACTCCAGTGAGATGTCTTATAGACTGCTGTTCTCAACAAACATTTGTTTCAAAAAATGTAGTTAATTTGGGTTTGACACCAAACCCGAATGAACAAAACCTCAATATTGCGTCCTTTGTTAAGGATAACTCGGACAAAAATAGCTATAAGACAATTGACCTGGAACTACATTTAGAAAGTAAATTCAAGAAAATTGAAGCAGTTATATTTCTAAAGTAGGACAAAACAAACTGGTTATACCCAAACTAGAACAAACCATAAATCATTTGGGAAAACACTACAAAATAGCTGATAGACATATCACTAACAACACAGTAGCTAACATTGAAATGCTAATAGGGGCAGATTATATTAATCTTATTCATAAGGGCATAGTAGAGATAGGTAATGGTATAGCTATTCAGACTCCATCAGGGATAGCCCCTTTGGGTGACCTATCAGAATACGACCTAAACCAAAACAGTTCATGACCAACAAATACTATGTGCCTCAACTCAGTCCTACATAACACCTGTAAGAATAGCAACACTTTGAATAATATTATCTCAACTGAGAACATTAATTCATCATTATCAAATGAAACTTTGGATGAGGCAATCCAAACTTTATGGTTGCTAGAATCTGTGGGTATACATGACACAAATCAAACTTCAGAAGATCAGTTAATGGTAGAAAGATTTGAAGAGACCATTCAGTGCAAAGACAATAGATATTTTGTTGAGTTACCTTGGAAAATAAATTGTCCAACTTTAAGAGACAATCTCAAAGTAGCTAAAGGACATTTATATAAAGTAATGAAAAAACTCAAACAAGAAAATAATGTAAAAATATATAATAATGTCTTTAAAGAACAGCTACAGAAAGGCTTCATTCAAGAAGTAACAAATAACCCTTTTAAAAAAGATGGTTGTCATTATTTAACCCACAGGGGGGTTTATCGACAAGATGCCCCAACAACAAAACTCAGAGTAGTATATAACTGTAGCCTCAAAGACAGTGATAAACACAGTTTGAATGATTGCTTGATTGAGGGTCCTAATCTCATTTCTGACCTTGTGAAGATCTTACTGAGGTTCAGGTTAGATAAATATGCCGTACAAAGTGACATTTCAAAGGCATTTTTGAGAATAAATCTTAAAAATGAATATGATAAGAACCAACTTAGGTTCTTATGGTTCAAGGATCCATTTGATTTGAATAAAGGGTTCATAACCTATAGATTTAATGTTGTGTTGTTTGGAGCCAATTGCTCACCTAGCCTATTAGCATTGACAATTAGACATCATTTAAACCAGTTTAATAACTCTCTAACATTGAACTTCCTTAAGGAACATTTTTACGTAGACAATCTAATTGGCTCAACGACAACAAAATCTGAATTATCTGAAGTCTATGAACACACTCAAAACATTATGCAACAAGGTAACTTTGAACTAAGAGAGTGGATTTCAAATGATGAGGATTTAAACAAAAAGATTTTAAAGGATAATAATGGTCTTACTGAGCCATCAGACAGAGTTAAAACTTTAGGTATGAACTGGTATTTGGATGCAACTTCTAACAGTCATGATTCAATCTGTACTAAAGGTTTTAAACTTGATGAGGAAGCAAATACTAAAAGACAAATATTATCAGAGGCTTCCAAAATTTTTGATCCTATGGGTCTATTCCTGCCTTCAACAATAAAATCAAAGATTCTCCTCCAAGAAATTTGGAGGACAAATGTTGGGTGGGATCAGTGGCGGTTCCTCATATGGGCAATATGGGCAGCCGCACAGGGCGGCATTTGTGGAGGGGCGGCATGAGCGCCTGCAAAAAAAAAAATAAAAAAATAAGAATAGATAAATAAAGAAATAAATAAAAATTAAAAATAAAATAAAATAAATAATAAAAGATCAATAAATATATTTTTATTAATAAAAAACCATCTATTGCATTTTCCATAAACCTTCCCATAAAAGACCTAAACAATGCAAAATGCTTCCAGATTAATATTATTGGGAATAAAGGCCCATACTTTAACATATGTAATGTTATTTTTCTGGGTTTGGTTAAATAGTGAAATGTATATTATTTATTACAGAACGAATCTTCACACTAAGCCACTAAGGTCTGTCAAATAACCGCAAATGGATAAGAAGAGGTCAAAGCTATCAGGTGCTCAGTTTAGAAAAAAGAGGAAAGAAGAAGAGGAGAAACGAGCAAAAGATAAAGGTATAGCTATGTCATCTACTCTTCACTGCTATATTGCACTGCTATTTTGTGATATAGCTTTCTGAGTCATTTGAAGTGTACTATTATGTATATAATTAGCCATTAACCAAGGAGGTTGTATTATTCATTTGTTTCCTATTTTAAAAGTTTAATAAATTGTGCTTAATAACATGTTAAATTAATTGTACTAGCCTATTCATGCATTGGTCTGTTATGTTCTATTTTACTATTTGCAGGGGTACTTTTGAAATATTTTGGAACACCCTCTGCCACTAGCCAGGATGAGAAGCCGTCTACTTCTGCCATTATTGAGGCTGAGGAGCCATCTACCTCCTCAGCCTCACATATGTCTCCACAAATGCAGTCTGATCCTGAGGATGAAGACCCATTTGCTTCTACTTCTCCCCGGCAGGACTCTTCAGGTGAGTTTGTGTGCACATATGTCTGTGAGTGTGTGCGTGTGTGTGTGTATGTGTGTGCATCCCTGCAAGCATTTTGCAAACAGTTATAAATTATAATGTTATTATCACTGGGTCTGGGTTACTGGGTATGTGTGGTGTTTCACCACCATAATTCCATAACACCACCACCATAACAAAGTGCTGTGAATAATGTGTTATCTAACCTAGGTGTGTATACTAATGAGTAATGCTCTTGTTCTTTCTATTAGAAAGCCTGGAGCAGAATCGCCTCCTGAGGATGAGTCTCTGTCCACCGACCCTGCTAACTGGCCTTCAGTTCTGACTGAGAGAATTCGGACACAACTGGTTTCCAGGGGACCAAGTCAAGTACCATCTGACTTTGTATTCCCTAGAAACGACAGTGACGGAAGAAGTTTCCACCATCAATACTTCAGGAAGTCATTGGTTAGTGGGGAAAATATAACCAGAAGTTGGTTGGTCTATTCCTTAAAAAACAACAGCCTTTTCTGTTTCTGTTGTACATTATTTTCCAAGAGGAAAATAAATTTAACAAGTTTGGGACTCTCGGACTGGAAGCATGCAAGCTCATTGCTCACATCACATGACAACAGTTCAGAACACCTAAATTCTATGAAAATCTGGAAAGAACTGGCAGTGAGGATGAGAAAGGGGGAGACCATTGACAAGCAGGAGATGGCACTTCTGGAGGCTGAGAAGTTGAGATGGAGAGCGGTGCTGACACGTCTCACTGCTATTGTGCATTCTCTGGCAGTTAGGAATTTGGCACTAAGGGGACATACAGAAAAATTGTTCTCACCATCAAATGGCAATTTTCTGAAAGAAGTTGAACTGATGGCACAATTTGATCCTATAATGCAAGAGCACATTAACCGTGTCCAAAAAGGGACCTCCAGTCACACCAGCTACCTCGGCCACCACATACAAAACGAACTCATTGATTTGTCGAGCAGCAAGACCATTTCAGCAATGGTGAGCGACATCAAACAATCAAAGTTTTTTTCAATAATTCTAGATTGCACTCCAGATATCAGCCACACTGAACAGTTGTCAGTTGTGATTCGGGTTGTGTCACTGGAGGGGAAGCCCCATATAAAGGAACATTTCATGGGGTTTTTTGGAGGCAGAGGAGTCCACTGGTCAACATTTGGCATCTCTGATTCTGAAGAGACTGGAGGAGCTAAAAGTTCCTTTCATGGACTGTAGAGGACAATCATACGACAACGGGGCCAACATGAGGGGAAAAAACAAGGGTGTTCAATCCAGGCTCCTAGAAATTAATCCCAGAGCTCTGTTTGTTCCATGTGGGGCTCATTCTCTGAATTTGCTTGTGGCCGATGCTGCTAAGGGATCTATTGATGCCACAAGTTACTTTGGCATCTTGCAGAAGCTTTACAACTTGTTTTCAGCCTCCACACAACGATGGGCCATTTTGAAAAAACATGTGAACATCACATTGAAGATGTGGTCTGATACAAGGTGGGAAAGCAAGATCAAGAGTGTGGAGCCCCTGAGATATCAGGCAGCTGCAGTGAGAGATGCACTGATCGAGGTGAGGGACCACACCAAAGACTCTGTAATAAAGGTCGAGGCTCAATCTCTGTCAGAGGAGGTTGGGTCATACCGCTTCGCCATTTGTTCAGTGGTGTGGCATGACCTGTTGTGCCAAATTCAGCATGTGAGCAAGCAGATGCAGTCTCCTAGCATGCACGTTGATGTTGCAGTAAATCTCCTAAAAAAAACAGAGAGAGGTCTCCGCAATTACAGGGCAACAGGTTTTGTGGCTGCACAAATGGCAGCCACAGATATCTGTGAACAAATGAATGTGGAGGCTGTGTTAAAACAAAAACGGCTGAGGTCCACAAAGCGGCACTTCTCCTATGAAGCATCTGATGAGCCCTTGATTGATGCTTTGAAGAAGCTGGAGGTGACATTTTTCAATACAGTGGTTGATGCTGCAACATCAGCCATTCAGGAAAGATTTTCCACGTTGGAAATTGTGGGAGAGAAGTTTGGAGTGCTGACACATTTCCAAAATCTCACATTTGAGGAGCTGACAGAACAATGTGTGAACCTTAGTACTACACTACACTTTAAGGGACAATCTGACTTGGATGGCAGAGAGCTTGCACAGGAGCTGAAGAACTTGCCTGACTTGCCATCAAAGACCATATCCTTGCTTGAACTGCTGACATTTAGCCATGAAAGGGAGCTCTCTGAAATATATCCAAATTTGTGGACTGCTCTCAGAATTGGTCTTACTCTTCCAGTCACTGTTGCTGAAGCAGAGAGGAGCTTTTCAAAGCTGAAGCTCATCAAATCCTACCTGAGGTCAACTATGTCACAGGAACGCCTTACCGGTCTGGCCATCATCAGTATAAATCATACAATTGCTGAGCAGATTTCATATGATGATTTAATTCATGACTTTGCATCAAGGAAGGTAAGAAGAGTCAGGCTTTAGATGGCAGTTGTGCTGTGGTGCAATTTATTTTGTTTCTTGTTCAAAGTGTAGCATAATAATTACCCTCTCTTAAGTGTCTTATTCTATTTATGTGATAGAGCATTTGTACAATTTAGAAATTTGATTCTCTAGTTTATTTATGGCAGTTGTGCAATTTAATTTGTATTTTTCCTGTTCATAGTATCATAATTACATTCTCTTAAGTGAGTTATTCTATTTACGTGATGAAGGATTTGTAAAATTCAGAAATTTGAGTCTTTGTTTTGGTTCTGAAATTCCAACAATTAGTCCAATAAAAAGTTATTTTGTGAAAGAGTTATGTCTGTCCTTTATTTTGGGGGGATTCGAATGTGTGTGTGTTGGCGAACAGGGGGGGGGGGGCGCTGAAGGTGAGGTTCGCCCAGGGCGTCATGTAAGCTAGGACCACCACTGGGTGGGATGATCCAATAACAAATGAAAATCAAAAATCTTGGAAGAAGTTAGCTACTGATTTAACAAAAGTGCAGAACATTAAAATTCAAAGGTGCTGTGGGTTTAGGGATAAGCCCCAGAGACTTCATGTGTTTGCTGATGCAAGCACACAAGCTTATGGGTGCTGTGCGTATCTTGTAAGCCCTACAGAAAGTCATCTAATTTATGCAAAAGGGAAAGTGGCACCTCTCAAACCTACCCGAACCATACCTCAATTGGAACTATTGGCTGCTACATTAGCCATTAAAAACCATTTCATTGCTTAAGGATGCTTACTATGATGTGCCAAACTCATATCCAAGTCTGGCTTGACAGTCAGATTTGTCTTGCCTGGATACGGAATGATAGCATTAATAGTAAGAATATCTTTGTAAGAAATAGGCTAAAAGAAATAGCTGACGCTAATGAAAGCCTACAAGTAAACTTTCACTATGTTCCAACTAAACAGAATCCAGCAGACTTTCTGACCAGAGGTTTATCCTACAAGTTGTTGAAGTCAAACAAAACTTGGTTTATGGGACCTAAGTGGCTCTGTAATCAGACCAATGGCCTGTGGAACAAGTTAACTTGACATTAAATTTAATCTTTTCAAATGAAAAGGTTGAACCAATCACTAATTATGAAAAGTATTCTGATTTCAACAAACTTGTCAGGGTGACAGCCTACTGTTTGAGGTTTGCTCCCAACTGTTTAGCTACAATTAACAAACAGCTAAATAAAAACAATCATAATTATACAGAAGTTGCAACCCAATACTGGATAGGCCAAGCACAACAAAAAGAGTACAATAAAGAGTTAGAATTCTTAACTAATGGGAAACAAACAAAAGAACCTGTACCATCAGTAGTTGTGGATCTAAACTTGTTCAGAGATGAGGAAGGCCTTCTAAGGTGTAAAGGGAGATTAGACAAATCAAAACTGTCATACAAAAGCAAAAATCCAATCCTTTTACCTAGATTTAGCTATTTGACAACATTAATAATCAGAAAAACACACAATGATGTATATCATATGGGGGTACCACAGACACTAACTACATTAAGAAAAACTTATTGGATACCCAAGGGAAGGATCACTGTTAAAACAGTCCTGAGTGAGTGTGTCACATGTAGGCGTATTCATGCTAGGCCCTATAGGAAACCAAATCCTCCTGCTTTGCCAGAGGAGAGAGTTACTCTCAACAGACCCTTTGAGACTGTAGGCATTGACTATACAGGAGCATTGACTGTAGGGGTGGGTGACACTGAACAAAAAATGTACATTGTACTGTTTACATGTGCTGCCTTGTGGAGGACCTTACAGCAGAATCTTTTGTTGCTGTCTTTAAGAGATTCTGTGCACGACATTCAGTACCAAAGACAGTTTGGACTGACAATGCTACATATTTCAAAGCTGGTGAACAAGCAGAGCTGGGCAGTATTTAAATACATTTGTATTTAAATACATTTGTGTATTTAGAACTGTATTTATAAATACATTGTTTTTCATGTATTTAAATACAGTATTTAAATACTTTAATGGTATTTAAATACAATGTATTTAAATACTCAAATATAAAAATGTAATACTTTTACTGGTTTAATACACGTTCTGTACTAGCACAGTACGACATGTCGACAGTGTAGTACAGCATGGTTCATGTTTTAACGTGTCAGTTCAATCAGTTGTGTGCCACTCTTAGTCGAAAGCGGTTGATTTCTTTATCGTGTGCGTGTCATGGCTTAGTGAATTAGTGAATGCATATGTTAAAATTTGTATGTATTTAAAATGTATTTACAAATGTATTTAAATACAATTGATGTATTTTGTATTTAGTATCTAAATACATTCGTAAAATGTATTTAGTATTTAAATACATTTCTCCCATGTATTTAGTATTTAAATACATTCAATGTATTTATTGCCCAGCTCTGGTGAACAAGTCATCCACGACTTGTTAAGCAATGAAATCACACAATTATATATACAAATGCAAACATAAAGTGGAAGTATATTCCGGTTGCCTCTCCTTGGTATGGTTCTATCTGGGAGAGGAATATACAAACAGTAAAGAATTGCTTGAAGAAAGCAATTGGCAAAAAACAGATACACTTATTTGGGTTACTCACTCTCCTGGCTGAGATTGAGAACATCATTAACAATAGACCACTCACTTATGTGAGTGACAACATTAATGACCCAGAACCATTAACTCCAAATCATTTGATTCGGGGAGAACAAGTTAGTCTCCTGCCGGACTACAATATAGACTCTTCAGAAGACCCAAACTGGACTCAACGACATGATGAGCTCAGTTACAACATTTAACTAGAGTTAAAGCTCATTTCATTAAACAGTGGAAAACTGAGTACTTGATGGGTCTAAGGGAGAGACATAAACAAATGACTAAGAAGGATTGGTCTGACACAATTAAGGTAGGGGACCTTGTTCTCATACATGACAGTACTCCAAGACAATACTGGCCTCTGGCTAGAGTTTCAGAACTCAGACCAGGGGCAGACGGGGTAACAAGAGTGGTCAAATTAAGGACTTCAACGGGTGACACAACAAGAGACATTTCTCTTTTGTACCCTTTAGAGTCTGGACCCAAAACAATGGACTTTGGAGAACCTTCTCCACTGACAGTAACAACTGGAGACACTGAACTTCCAGTAACTATTCCTTTGACAGTAGGAGTGGTAACGCATCCTACTACACATTGACAGACACAAGACCTCAGCGACAAACAGCATTAAAGGCGCGACTATTTTTACACAAAAATAGATGCTGGGGAATTGTAATTTTATCTTCTAACTTTCATTTTTCTTTTCTTATGGTAAAGACCATAGACAGTTTCATCCTATGGATGTATATTTTCTCTTCTAATTAAATGCTACACCTTCTCGCTACACCTTCTCCATGAGAAGGTGAGGATAGGCACTGTTAATCAGATTAACAGGCATTTACAGTTAAATAGTTAGCTAGTCTACACTCAGACAAAAATTGGTGACAATGACACCAAAATTTTTATCTCCCGGGGCCCCCAGTATATGGAAAACTGATGAGTGGGTAGTTGGGAGGTAACGAAAGTGGTTCACTGAGTAGGTAGGTAGTTAATCTAACAATTATTAAATTCCTTTTATGTCAATAACTGGGTGGAAGAAACCAATTGGTTGCTCACCAGAGTTATTCTCCACACTAGTATTTATATACTGTGTGGGAGGAGCGTGCTCGGTAATGGAGATACATTACCGCTCAACCAACCGAGGAATAAACCAAGACAACGCTGGTACAAGAAGCCCCGCGAAGAGGAGAACAAAGGGAGAACGAAAACGAAGAACGGGGCGAGAGGACGTACCAGCAAAGTACGCTCTCGACAAATATACAACCGGAGAAGGGAGAGACTCCAATAACTAAAAGTAAGTGACTAATTGAGTTTTTACACCAGACAGTTAATAACATTAAATTAAGCTGGGTCAGACAAGTTAGGCCTACATTGTGGCCTAAGACCCAGCATCAACTCATAGCTTAACAAAGGTGAAGGTAGATTGCCCTAACCTAATCTTGTGAGGAATCCTACTGTGGACCTCAATTTATCTGCCCGCTCTGGACCATTTCCGGAATCTCTAGGCTGACCCCTCTAGGCTAGACTTGATCTACTCTATAGTTAGACTGGAGATATAAGGGGTGGGTTAATTGTGGACCAATTCATACAGAGCATTTTTCGCACTGCGTTAAGCAAATAATTATTTCCGGTTCTCTAACATGATGTCATAATATGGATTCTTATTTACATAGAATCTATACATTAATTAATGATGATTATACAAGCTGATTATGCATTATTTCTACATTACTCTTTCGTTATTTCTCGACGTAATGTTTTTCGGAGCTTTTCTACATTTGGTAGTTAGGCGTGTATTCATACAATATGTGAATACTATGTGAATATTATGTTTTGGCTTTTGTTGTTAGAATCAGTTCAGTAGTGCCATAAATCACGTGTTTAATTAACTATGTTAATTTTGTTTATCTTTTTGGTAGAATATATAAATTTCAAACATGACTAAAACTGCGAAATCAGCTTTTGCGAAAATCCAGGCAAATATTACTAGCTATCCTGGTGAATTTGTCCAAACTCCAACAACATAACTAAATAAGTTCGTTAATAATTTAATAAATAAATGAGTGTGATGTGTTTTATTTTATTATTAAGCGTTAATATTTATCCACAAATAAGTTGCAAATAAAGAATTTTTTAGGTTAAATAAAGTTAATAATTCGTAAGAATAAAGTTAATAATTTCAATTTTTCAGGTTAAAATTGGGTCGCCTTTGTTATCACCCTGCCCTACTATACTCTGAACCTGGTCTCTTGACAACTATAAAGATACTGAAATGAAGGCGCGTATTCGCGGGGTACAAAATCGCATGAATCAGTTTGACTTCTTCTTTGGGTTGGTACTCAACCAGTGCTTACTCCTGCATGCAGACAGTCTGAGTAAAGCCCTTCAATCTGTGACTCTTTCAGCAGCTGAAGCACAGGCTATTGTTGGTATGACTGTTAAAACTCTTCGAAATATGCGCAATGATGAAGGGTTTAGCCTTTCCTGGAAGAAAGTTCTGTCACTAGGTGCTTCTAACCAGGTAGATGAACCTTCACTTCCTCGATTTAGAAGAGTTCCAGCTAGGCTAGAAGAGGGTTGGGCTCCACCAAAAGGTCCCAAGCAGACTACAAAATATATGTCCAGTGTAAAGAGTCGTTTCTCAAGGTTGCAAAAGGACAGACGTTCACAGCAGAATTAGAGAGTGTAACATCATTCTATGGCTCAGACTTCCTTCCTGCAAGACTACATACACATCTAACAACCTTCAGTATCAACTTTGTGTTGATGGGTACCCTTAAACAGATAACCCTACGTGATGTAGTTACATACTTACAATCATTGACACCGCTTATCTCCTCTGTGATCACATTAGCAAAGTTAATTATAGTGATGCCTGTCACCAGTGCCAGTAGTGACCGTTCGTTTAGGAGTCTCAGGCGTATCAAAACTTATCTGAGATCAACCACGACTCGGAAAAGGCTCAACCATTTAATGTTATTGCTTGTATATAAAGAAAGGTGTGACCAGTTAGATTTAGGTGATGTTGCCAATGGATTTGTTCAGAGTTCTGAGCATATGTTTGGTAAATTTAACACACTGGGCTTTGCCAAGACCAAAGTTCTGGTACGATCCAAGGCTACTATGACGGAAATGGAAGTGAAACGTGATATTGACAAGAAACCAGTGTAGTACCTAATACTTTTTGTCCAAATATATGCAGTTTTCAAACTCACTTGAAGTGTTTAATTATAGTCAGTCATTAGATGAGATAAATCTTCAAACGACTTTTGTTGTTTGCTGCAAGTATTGCTTCGAGTGTGTGTGAAATAAATGTACAATTAGATAGATAGAATAACCTTTATTAATCAGAATCCAACATTTTTCACCTGAATTTTAATGTAGCCCCAAGTTGCCCTTACTGATGTGAAAGTGCTTCCAACGGGCCTGAATTCTGACGCGAGTGATACATGATAACATATGAAAAACACTCGACTGGGATGTCCCAAACTTTAGAAATAAAATAAAAACACACTGAAATGAGAGAAGAGGTAGATTCTGTACTGTCCCAGCTGCGGTGGGACAGGGGGGAAATGAAAACGACTATGGAAAACATTCATAATACGAGGCCGAAAACTCTTTGTAATAGTAATGTAACGCGCAATCGATCCATCCATCGATCGTTGCGCCAACGATGGATGTCTAGGGCTTGCGCAATCGATGGATTAAAACTGTAACCACTGTTCTAACTCCATGGAATGAACTTGAGATACCACTTTATACAACTGGCCTGCATGCACTACACAAAGAAATCTAAAATCACCATCTGCTAGTGTTTTACCACTGTTAGGAACTAATCTTTCTTATTTTAATTGAAATCAATAAATTATGAGCAATTTGTGAAACTAGCACTGTCCTATGACAGTGCTAATTGTAGATTAGTAAAAGACAGATGGCTGACGCTGGATGTCTTGGGAACACAAGTTTATCGTTTTAACAGTAATTTACGAACTGAAGAAATTTCATGTCACCGTAAATAGGTACTTTATCAGAGCGTGTGTGTGTGGGTATGTTAATAAAATATTGCAATAAAATCCAATATTTTATTGTTAATAAAATAAAATATAACCCGCGTTTTAGAAACGTGCTAATTGAAAAACTTGCATCTCGGTAGCTCAACAAAAGTGACACGTTCAGAACTAATTGAAAAAAACACTTCATAGGACAGTGCTAATTGAAAAACTTACAAATTGCTCGTAACTTATTCTTCTTCTTCAGCATAATTAATCCCATTTTTATATGGGGTCGCTGTTTAAGGTGAGTCGCCTCCAGTCCTCCAAATTCTTCTCCCGTAAGTCCGCTCTAACACAATCCTTCCATCTCTTTTTCGGTCTTCCTCTTCTTCGCCCACCCGGCAACTCCATCACCATCATTCTACGTCTGACATAATCTTCATCTCGCCTCACCACGTACCCATACCATCTCATTCTTGCCTCCTGTATCTTCTTTGATGCCACTGCCACCTTCACAGTTCCTTTAATATACTCATTCCTGATCCTATCCTTTCTTGTCACACCGCACATCCATCGCAACATCCTCATCTCTGCTACATCCATTTTGTTCTCATTTGTCATCTTCATAGGTAATGCCTCCGTTCCATACAACATTGCTGGTCTCACCACAGTTTTATATACCTTTCCTTTCAACTTCACTGGCACCTTTCTATCGCACAAGACACCCGACATTTCTCTCCAATTCTTCCACCCAGCTTGCATTCTATTATTAATTTCTTTCTCCACATCTTCCTCATCCATTAACGAGCCCAAGTACTTAAATCGGTCTACTCTTTTAATCACTTCTCCATTCATTACCATCTCATCTTCCTGATCCTCATGTAAGCCACACCGTAAGTGTTCAGTCTTCCTTCTGCTTATTTTCATCCCTCTATCTTCCGACGCTCCTCTCCAACTCTCTAACTTCTGTTTCATCTCCTCCTTTGTCTCGGCACACAATGCTATATCGTCTGCGTAAAGTATACTCCATGGCGCTCTCTCTCTCACTCCCTCTGTCAGCACTTCCATCACTATGTTAAAGAGAAACGGGATAAGCGCAGATCCCTGATGCAACCCAACTCTTCAAAACTGTCCGTCTCTCCCAGATAGCTCCTAACCGTCGCATGTACATCTCTATATATTTCCTGTATCAGTCTGACATATTTTTCCGGTACCATCTGTCTAAGGCTTCTCCACACCTGTCTTGGGACCCTGTCGTAAGCCTTCTCTAAATCTATAAATACCATATGCATCGGTCTCTGTCCCTCCCTGTACCTCTCAATCACCTGGAGTAAGGCAAATACTGCATCCATGATTCCTCTACCCGGCATGAATCGAAACTGCTCCTCTGCTATGTCAATTTCATCTCTCAATCTTCCGTCCACGATCCGCTCCCATATCTTCATGGTGTGTGACATGAGCTTAATCCCTCTATAGTTATTACAGTCCTGCACATCCCCCTTCTCCTTACAGATTGGCACCACAACACTGCTACGCTACTCATCGGGAATCACCTCCTGTTCAAACAGCTTCTCCATCAGATCCCATAGTAAATCATCTATGCATTTTCAGTGCATTAGTAATTTCAGTGCTCACAACTTATTGATTTCAATTAAAATAAGAAAGATTAATATATAATATCTCGGATTTCTTAAATCATCAGTACTTGTTGCACGAAAAATCAATATAGCAACTCTGCATGAAGAACGCCTTAAGAAATTAGCTGAGGAACAGGCTGCGTCTAAGAAGAATATTGTCATCAGTGAGGATAAGTACAACGCTATTGTGGATCATGTGAAAAATCCGTCAGCAAAAGTTGACCCGCACTTCAAACACAGTCAAATGACGTAAATTTGAGTTAGCTGAACTTCGTCACTTTGGACATGATGAAGCATTAGTTGTTCCGAACAGTGGTAAAAAAAATAGCAGCTAGTGATTCTAGGTTTCTACGTGTAGTGCATGCAGGCCAATTGTATAAAGCGGTATCTCAAGTTCATTCCACGGAATTGAAACAGTGGTTACAAAAAGGTGCTCGAGTTCATCCAACGCAGCTATTTTGGAGTAACCAGGACATTTGTTCAAGAGTTCTGTCGAACATGCCCTGTTTGTCAACTCAGTCAACCTACAGTGACTCGCCCACCGTTACGTCCGATTGTGGAGAATGACTTCTTGGATCGTGTTCAGGTTGATCTCATCGACATGCGCCATAGTCCTGATGGTGAATTCAAGTACATTGGACACTTTATGGACCACTTTTCTAAATTCCATGTGTTGTTCCCACTTGCACAAAAAGATGCCCACTCTGTTCCTAGAATGTTAGAAGAAAGAGTCCTTGCCTACCTTGGACCACCAAAGATCTTTCATTCTAATAATGGAAGAGAATTTGTGAACCAGTTGATTCGAGCTATGTTCAGCAGATGGGGAGGTGATGTCACGTTCGTCAATGGTCGACCTAGATAGTCTCAATCGCAAGGTCTCATCGAAAGGGGAAACAGAACTGTAGAGAAGAAACTGACAGCGATGAAAGGAGAGCACAACCCAGACGATGAATGTTTCCCATGGTCAGAGTGGCTGCCACAGACAGGGACGTAACTAAGGGGTGGCAGAAGGGGCAGCCACCCTGGGCGCCAAAATTGCATTTGAAATTTTCTACCTCTTATTTTTATTTCTCAAATAAAATGAACAAGAATAGTAGCAAAACTTATTGTGCTACTGTTGCATGGTATAGGCCACTTCATAATCTCTAATTTAGATTCGTTATACAACCTTATACTTTAGTACTATCTTAATTTATTCTGAAATGAGGGAAAGAGGTGTTAAAATAACATTAGCAGATGCTAAGAAGATTTCAAAAGTCTCGGAATCACGCCAAATTTTCCAGAGAAAAGAGTGAGGAAGAAAAAAAGAATGTCAGGAGAGATAGCTGAGGATGAAGCTCTCACACCAGAGGAAGAATTTAAAAGGGAATGCAATTCAGTATATGACAGTATCATCACACAGATTCGGTGGAGATTTGAGAAAATGATGAATATTTCAGAGGAGTTTTCATTTCTCCATGGCTCTGCCCTGTCATCCCTTACTACTGAAAACCTCAAGAAGAGTGCATCTGACCTTGCTCTTATGTATCCAAATGATATACAGGGTGTCCATAAATATTTACCCTGAAAACAGTATGCTTTCATGTTTTAATGGCGAATCTTACATCCGTTTTCTTTTTACAGGTGATCTCGTACACGCATAGAGTTTCTGTGCTGGTGTGTTTCGTCTACCGCATTCGCCGCTAGGAGCGCTGTAGTAGAGAGACAGAGAAGGCACAGTGTTGTGTGGCTTGCAGAAACAAAATCTCCTGTCAGTGTTCAGCGAAGGTTCAGAACAAAGTATGGAAAGAATCCACCTGATGTGAAGTTAATTAAGTCGTGGATGAAAAAATTCTTGGAAACTGTTTCTGCAACTGTGTACCTGGATATGCTCACCAATTACGCCATCCCCCAGCTGCCATCTTCCAACAAGATGGGGCCCCCCCTCATTGGGCGCATGTTTGTGAAACTCGACGCAACATTTCCAAATCGATGGATTGGCAGGGACGGGCCAATCCCATGGCCCCCAAGATCACCAGACATTACCCCGCTGGATTTCTTTCTCTGGGGTCATGTTAAAGATTTGGTTTATGCAACAGTTGTTCCAGATATCAGGACATTGCGAGAACGCATTACGGATGCAATTACAACAGTTAACCCACAATGTTGGAAAATGTGTGGCGTGAGTGTGAATACCGTTTAGACATTTTACGTGCCACTAGGGGTGCACATGTGGAAGCTTATTAAGTTCATTAACTATGTATCAAAACTTTGTATGTTTATCTACTTATGATTAAAACTGTTTGAATACGAGTGTTTAATTAAAAGTTATAGCATGCTTTAATCAGGGTAATCATTTATGGACACTGGACACCATATAAATGGAGTTGAGTTTGCATCTGAAATTGAATGTTTCAAGTTCCAGGCAGATGCACTGTTGCCACATTTATCAGCTGCTACCAGAGCTGGGCAGTATTTAAATACATTTGTATTTAAATACGTATTTAAATACATTTGTGTATTTAGAACTGTATTTATAAATACATTGTTTTTATGTATTTAAATATAGTATTTAAATACTTTAATGAGTATTTAAATACAATGTATTTAAATACTCAAAATATAAAAATGTAAATACTTTTACTGGTTTAATACACGTTATGTACTAGCACAGTACGACGCATCGACAGTGTAGTACAGCATGGTTCATGTTTCAACGTGTCAGTTCAATCTGTTGTGTGCCACTCTTAGTCGAAAGTGGTTGATTTCTTTATCGTGTGCGTGTCATGGCTTAGTGAATTAGTGAATGCATATGTTAAAATTTGTATGTATTTAAAATGTATTTACAAATGTATTTAAATACAATTGATGTATTTTGTATTTAGTATCTAAATACATTCGTAAAATGTATTTAGTATTTAGTATTTAAATACATTTCTCCCATGTATTTAGTATTTAGTATTTAAATACATTCAATGTATTTATTGCCCAGCTCTGGCTGCTACTCCAATGGATCTTTTGAACATCATTCACACACATATTCTCTTGAAGATGCCTATCCCAATACTGATGTAGCTCTGAGGATATTCTTAACGCTTCCAGTCACGGTTGCTTCCTGTGAGCGCAGTTTCAGCAAACTGAAACTAACTGAAAACTACTTGCGTTCATCAATGGGCCAAGAACGTCTATCTAACATGGCTATTATATCTAGAGAACAGAAGATAGCAAACTCTCTGAACTATGACAATGTGATTGATGACTTTGCAGCCATGAAAGCAAGAAAAATATATCTTTAATAATAACTCTTGACTTGGTTAAAGTGAATTTCCTAATAAACTCTATAAGACTGAATGTGTATAGTGTGCATTAGTAATTTCTCTGTAATTCAATATGAGTTCAATAATTAAAAAATAATTATAAACACAACAACGATATGCCTGAAATTAATTTGTTCAAACCTTGAGACATAACCCTAAAATAAATGATAGATAATTTGCATTGTCAAAATAATCCTTATACATGCCACATTATTTATATCAATTAAAATTAAATTCATCAATGATTATTTGCCGGGGGGGGGGGGAGGCGCCATCAAGGTTTGCTACAGCTCTGGCCACAGATCATGTATTCCATGAACTCCGAGCAGCACGAAGGCCTGAAGGATTCACCATACCATGTTGTCTTTGGAAAAAAAAAACACCGGCACCAATTGTTCCTGGAAGCATCATCCACTGTGTTGATGAAGAAGAACTTGAAACAGGGCGTACTGATATACCAACACCTCCAGTTCCCGTTCCAAGCAAGCGACCAGTTCCAGCTCTACGCAAGGTAGCTCCACCACCACCTGCATCACCGCTGAAATCCACTGCTCTGCCTTCACCGCCGATGGTACCTGCTCCACCTTCGCTGATGTCATCTGCTCCGCCTTCACCACCGATGTCACCTGCTCCACCTTCGCCGATGTCACCTGCTCCGCCTTCACCACCATTACCATCTCCAACTCGTCATGCTGAAGTGAGAAAGCGTGCCAGAGACAACACATACAATACCGCAGCACGAATGAAAAACTTTTACAACCGACGCACGCGAGTAAAGGTCCAAGATTTCAAAGTTGGTGACAGTGTTTCGTTGTCAATCCCAAAGATTGACCAATCAGCCACCGATTTTCGCAGCTGCCTGGAATTGTGCGTCAGGTTCATGGTGACCGAGTGAAGTCGTACACCACTGTGTCCGAGTATGGTGTCATCAAAGGTCGTTATAGAGCAGGAGATCTCCAAGACTTTTCTGGAGAAGTAAAACACAAAAGTGATTTTTCTTAGATCCACTGCTCAACAACAGCATCCTGAAACTAAGTTCACAGAGAACCAGTGTCGTTGTTTCGGAGGATGCAAAACGAAACGATGTCCATGCAAGTCCACTGGGATCGAATGCACCAACCATTGCCATCCGTCAGCAACATGTGTCAACCGATCTTCAGATCCTCCTTCACTCGAAAATGCTTCCACCACTTGGCTATCTGACATAGAAATCAACAAGGCGTCACATCTTCTCAAACAGAACTTCCCATATGTTGCTAGTCAGCATGACAGCTTGTTAAAACAAACAAACTCTTTGGATGTTCCAGACTCTGAGTTTGTCCAAATTCTCCATGTGAATGGAAACCACTGGATCACAATATCTAACATCGGGGAAGAAGATCGCTCCATCATAAACATTTATGATTTGCTTCATCAAAAAACATCAGTGGAGACCACCAGTCTCATTTCAAGATACGTTCACAGCCCAACAGAGAAGATTCAACTCCAAGTTCTCAACGTTTAGAAACAACAAAACACCAACGATTGTAGAGTTTTTGCTGTGGCTTTTGCTATTACACTACTGTACGGTCATGACCCTACAGAGTTTACCTACGCCAATCCTCGAGAGCATCTCCAACAATGCCTCAAGAATGATAACATCAGTGATTTCCCCGCATACACAAGTTACAGAAACACCAAGATTTCAAGGACCGAGGAATCGATGATGGCAAACTAATGGTTTTCTGTGATAAATGTTCATTATGGTTTCACGGTAGTCGTGTGAATATTTCCCAGCCAACAAACAATGACTGGTTTTGTTACGATTGTATATAAAAAAAAGTTAATATTACATTATTTTAATGTAAATAATATTGATTTTATTCGTTTTTACAATGAACTTTTCAAATTTAAATTATTTATTTTTTATTTATTCTTTGTCAAAACTCGCATATTTTTTGTGCAGTTACAGTAATATTATCTGCGATAAAGCGCCTATACATACGAACACTATGAATTTTCACAATATCCATTTAACACTTTTTCTTTGCTGAATTCAATATGGAATGTCGAGAAGATAGAGTTATTTCATTGTGCCATCAGCAAATGTGCAAATAATAAAAGATTTTGTCCTCTACAATCTTTGTCTTTTATTGAAAGCATCTCGGTATGATTCATCTCAACTTTCAACTTTCTACTGTATAGACAAGACCGATTTAAAAATAATAAGAAAAAATAAAATACTCAGCAATTTGCAAAGGTAAAACTGCTGAAAATTTTTCTAGAACAGTTGGGAACGAGAAATATGCACATAATCGCCATATATATATATATATATATATATATATATATATCGGTGAACAAATCAATGTACTTAAGATGTCTTTATAACTGAAACCTATTTTAATGATCGCCGTAAAAGTCAGAGCGTAAAAAGGACTTACTCAATGAGACTGTCTAACACTACGTGGGCCAAGAGTAGTTTTAATTGAACAAATTGATGGTGCTGTTGGAAACGACTTCAGGAGGAAGCTTATTCCAGTAATTGACAACCTCGTACTTAAAAAAGTGCGCGCAAATATCAGTATTGTACCGTTTTAGTTCGAGTTTTTAACCGTTGTTACGAATCAGGTTTGTTTACGTAAAAAGTTGAGTAATTAACGTTATTGATTCCGTTCATAGGTTTAAAGACCTGCATGAGCTCCCCTCTGAACCAATACTTTTCTAAAGAATATAAAATAAGATCAACGAGTCAACGATCGCATGATTTGTGACGGACAAACCGAATTAATTTAATCGTTCTGGCTTCGACATTTTCCAAGCCTTTGTATGTCTTTTCTCAAAGATGGGGACCAGAACTGCACAGTATAATCGCGGCGGTGGGGCTTAACCAACGCGTTATAGTGGGGAGAATAACATCTCTGCTTCAGTACAAGAAGTTGCTCTTAATATAGCCTAATATTTTGTTACACTTCTTTTCAACTTGAGGGCAGTATTTGGAGAACTTTCATGAGATCACTGCTTACAAGCACCCACAAGTCCTTTCCCCACTTGGCTATAGCAAGTTCCTCCCCACGTGATGAACGGTTAGCACATCAATTTTTAGAATGTATTTTTCTACGTTAAAACTTAAAAGGTATATGTGAAGTGGTTGACCACTCAGCGAGGCGATCTCCACGCGTTCTAGGACATTTGCGTCTTTATCAGAATTGTACTGTACTTAGTTTTAGGTTTAGGTTACGCGTTTAGGATACGCCAAATTAGACCAGTGAATGATATTCTTAAAATAAATTAATATTCAAAGCAAATTATATTTATTCGTAAGAGATGAAGGTATCTTACAAATTTAACCAGGAAATTAAATAGGCTTAAATGCTAAATTATATTACTAAATTAACAAATAGGCCTGGGTCTATTGTAAAAATAAAAATAATTTATACCCTAGCTTGGCATAGAAACTAGATTTACTATGAAAATCTTACCTCTTGGAAAGTTAATCTAATATATTTTGTATTTTTAATGTTCCACTGTTCCAGTGTATGTTTTAATTGAAATTTTGGTAAATTCGCCAAACTTTTATAGTTAGATGGGGCAATGTTTTGTCCGAATGTTTTCGGTCCTCATGCGGAGTTAGACAAGGCTCCTTGTTCTCTCCTCTGCTATTTAATATGTACATTGATGAATTAACCACTTTTTTAATGAGGCAAGAGTGGGATGTTGTGTGGATAACACAAGGAAAAATAACTGTCTGTGCCGATGATTACATTACATTTCATTTGGAAAACATGAAGCCACTGGGGCCTATCGAGGTTATCCGTCATGAGCTATATTTTATAAATTATAATAATAAAAAAATCTTGTAAAATGTCAATCTCAAGTCAGCTAACTAACATACAACTATTTACTACTACCGAAGTAGCCTACATAATTTAAGCTAAGAATATACACTATTTACAATCTACAAACTCTCTTTCATTTATGAAAGTGTCCAAATTTTTCTTAAAATTAACTAACGAGCTACTGTTTACCACATCATATGGCAAGTCATTCCAAAAATCTACTACTCTATGACTGAAAAAGTATTTTCGTTGATCAAGTCTACAAGTCTGTTTTCTAATTTTCTTATTATCCCCACGAGTTATCCCATCAGCCTCTAGTGAGAAAAAGTTACGTACATCTAAAGTGTCCAAACCTGGAAACATTTTGAACATCGTTATCTTATCTCTCCCCATACAACGTCTCTCAAGACTAAACATACCTAGTTCCTTTAATCTACCTCACATTTTATTTGCTTTATTTCTAGCTTCTAAGCACTGCTTAGAAAACAACAATATGTTATTAATAAGCCCTTCAGTAAGTTCAGTTAAAGGTCTGGATCGTCTTATAAAAATTTGTAAATTGTATTCACACAACTTATGACATCAATTTTAAGGTCACTGAAACTCAAACCAAACAACTAATATTGTTTTCAAAACGAGAGGCGAACCAAGAGAGTGAGTACAAGAATTTAAGTATCTAAGTCAGATTATCATCAGCTTCTTGAGAGAAGACTCAGACAAGAAAACAATATCGAAGTTGCTGTGTTAAGGCAACATGATTATAAGGAACTTCAAATTATATACGAATTAAGCTAAAGGCACTCTTTTTTCTACTTTCTGCACTAATATTTATGGGCAGCAACTAGAGGCTAATTATATATATATATATATATAAGTTTGCTTTATAAAACATCTTTTAGACTGCCGCATAAGTTATCTCGAAGATGATGAGCTTAATAACTTCATTCACAACAACATCGCGAACCTCCCTAATACCCGATTCACACAAGGCAATTTTTGGGAAATGCAAACGGAAACGACCCGATAGTTCCTCTAGGTCTAGGCCTGGGCTAACTTTGCTTGTACCAGCCTGGAAAATTTGTCGTCAAACCAGCTTAAAGTGAAAATTAATATATATATATATATATATATATATATATATAAATAAAAACTAAAATAAAAAATATATTTAACCTAAATCTTAAGGAAATGCCATCGCGGCATCACCTGCAAAATCATACCAAAATGCTTTTTTTTTGTAGTATTTGATGTGATTTATTCAAATCTGATATTCATTTGTTATGTAACTGAGAAGAAATCCATTTTATTCCAAGTTTAAAATCATGATGTTTCGGCTCAATTGCGCAGAAGTAAATATAAGATTTTAGTAAATCACATCAAATACTACTATAAAAAAGCAGTTTGGTAAACCTAACCTAGACATCGAACGACTGTCACACTCCATAACTCAAACAAAACTGAATAACTGCCTCGCAGCCACAGTACGAATACATGATGTCACATGATTGGTCGAACGTATGAATGAATAGTAACGAGATGTTATATTTCATAATAACTTGCTTATAACGTATTTGCACAAAAAACGGCACTCTTGAAAATAGTGTTATATTATTATGTAGATTACGGCCATATAGTTATTTTTTCGAAATTCAGGCGATGACATCTTCAGATTATCCTAAATTTAGACTAACCTATAGGGCCCAGTGATGGCGAACCACTGACCCACGAGGAAATTTTTGGTGACCCACAAGCTCTTATTTAAATAAAATATTACTTTAATTTTTATTATTTTCTGCCTTTCAATATTTTCTGTCAATTTTTGGTGTAACCAGAGAACAACAATCAATAGAAAGAGTAGAGAATCTTATTCTTGCAGAATGGAACTCTTTACCAAATTCTTTTGCATCCACCACTAGGAATCGCCTTGGCACAGATATGAGTGCCGCGTGTGTGATACTAAAGACGACTAAATATAAACCTCGAATCAAAACATTAGCAGCTAAAATCCAACAACAAGTTTCTCACTAAAATTAGTAAATAAATAAATTAATGTGACCCAATTTAATTTTTTTAAAAATCAAAAGTAACAAAAATGACCCACCAGCAAAAACGCTTCGCCACCACTGCAGTATAGGCAGAGGTGTGCAATAGTGAAGTAACTGTACTTAAGTAATTGTACTCGAGTAACATTTTTCAGGATCCACTTTCTAGAAAGTAGAATTATTTTAAAGTACTTTTACTCTAACTTAAGTACATTTTAAGAGAAAATATTGTACTTTAACCCAAGTACATTGTTACCGATATCTGTAAAATACGAAGTACTTTTCCCAAACGTTTGGGAAATTTCCATGATTAAATCAACCAATCTGAGGAGGCAGACAGTGGCGGGAATTTAACGCAGCCAATCACGCGCCTTTGAAAATCAATTATTGTTAAAGCTAAATAAGAAGTTCTGCTCGTAATAAAGTTTGTTGGCCATACTTTTCAACCTTTCAAATGTTCCGTGCGATGATTCCTCATTTCACGAAGGTCAAGCTTGTCGTCCCTCCTCTGCGTATTTATTTATTTTATTCCCTAATGAATAGAATTAATATATAACTTATCGTTGTTACAAGGTAATCTGTGGCGGATCCAGGGGGGTTCGATTGAACCCCCCTAAACCAGAAAGCCCCGTTCCCAAAGCTAACTGACTGAACATACAAGTTATTTTACAAACAACACTAAAAGCACGTAATATACCCTTTTGTTTCATTTCATAGTTCAACGGTTCGCTGAACAGCAGCAACCCCGACGAATGGCGCTCGTCGATCCAGTCTTTGAGAGTCGGGAGATTAACTGATATCTCAGTCAACACAAAACTTTGTCAAGAAATATAATAACTTCATTTATATTAATGAACAAATCTAGAATGATAAAGCATGATTTTCAAAAGAAATTTAGGTTTTGATATTGTGAAATTTTCGTAAAGAGCGTTTCTTTAAGACTTATCACGAATTTTGTCATTCCTTCTATAATTTTCTTGCAAATCAGTACATAACTTAGATGTAAAACCTCATAAACTTGAACAAACACCCCGCAAATTGCTTAAAACCGCGTTTCTGAGAGCCTTAATTTTCAAAATTTTCCGGGGGAGCCTTCGGCGCTCATACCGAACCCCCCCTCCAGCAAGTCCTGGATCCGCCCCCAGGTAATGATTATCAATGTTATGTTTGAGATGCTAGTACTTTTTACTTTTACTACTTGAGTATTTTTTTTATGCAGGAAGGAGGGGGGCCAAGGACGAACGCCCGCAAAAGCGTTCCCCCCCCCCTCCATAGAAGAAAAACAAAGCCAAAATCAAGGTCCAGGGTCTTCGAGATGCCTGGACACTCTGCATTTGAAAGATTGGAGGTCATAGATAGGGAGAAAGATGGATTGAGGAAGGAAGATTGTTCCAGAGTTCACCGGATGAGTACTTAAAAAGAAAAAAGACTGATAATACCGATTAACTCTTACGGAAGGAGTTGGACAGAAAAAGAATGAGAACGTGTCGAAAGTATGGTGCTGCGTGCTCTCCTTAACGGAGGAGGCATGCAATTAGAGAGTTCAGAAAAGCAGTGTCCATTATAACAGCGATAGTAAAGAGAGGGAGAGGCAACACTGCGGCGAAGAGGGAGGGATTGAAAACAGTCAGTAAGAGGCGGGGAGTTGATGAGACGAAAAGCTTTTGATTCCACCTGGTCAAGTACGGCTTGTGGGTTGTGCCACCCCGTACATGAGAAGCATACTCCATACAGGGGCGGACACGACCCCTGTACACTGTACAGAGACAGCAACTGAGCGGGAGTGAAGAAACTGCGGAGGCGGTACAACACACCTAACCTCTTAGAAGCTGTTTTGGAAAGAGAGTATATGTGATCTTTCCAGGAAAGGTCACGAGAAACTGAAACGCCAAGAATGTTAAGAGAAGAGGAAGGATTGAGTTGTGTATTGTTGAAGGTAAGGGAATAATTGTGTGGAAGACTGTGACGAGTAGACAGATGGAGGAACTGAGTTTTTGAGACATTAAAAGTCACGAGGTTTTCTCTGCACCAATCAGAGATAGCAGAAAGATCAGACGTCACGTGTTCCACAACCGTCCTACGCGTATCATGGAGTGACAGTTGAGAGGGACGCTTTGTGAAGCGGGTGGAGAAGTGAAGAGTGGAATCATCGGCATAGGAGTGAATAGGACAGGAAGTGCGAATTAAAAAATCACCAATAAGTAAAAGGAAAACTGGGTGACAGGATAGAACCCTGAGGAACACCATTGTTGATAGCGTTAGGAGAAGAACAGTGGCCATCTACTGTGCAACCGCAGCTCTAGGTCGGCCAGATAGGAAATTAGAGATGAAGGCACAGATAGAAGGATAGAAACCGAAGGAGGGCAGTTTCGAAATTAAAGATTTGTGCCAGACTCTATCAAAGTATACAGTACTTTCGACATGATACTTTTTACTCTTACTCGTACAAGTCACGAATTGTACTTGTACTTCAACTTAAGTAAATTTTTGTAAAATTACTTGTACTTTAACAGAAGTAACATATTTCAGTACTTTGCATACCTCTGCCTATAGGTAATAACCCTTCCAAGAGGTAAGATTTGCATAGTAGGCCTAGTTAGAAATTATTTTTATTTTTACAATTTGTTAATTTAGTAAAATAAATTATCATTTAAACCTACTTAATTTCCTGGTTAAATTTGTACGATACCTGACTTATTGCAAATAAACATAATTTTCCTTGAATATTAATTTATTTGAACTAAGAACCATATAGCTTACTTAGTTTAAAAATTAAGTTGGAGCTCTTAAATTCTCTGTTTTTTAAATATAATATAAAAAATTAGTAATATCTAAAATTAAAATGAAATGTCAGTTGCACCCTCATAAAAGGTTGCTTAAAAATATATTAGTTCACCTTAAAATTGCAGTCTACAGAAAGAGTTACTTACCGTTTCTGAAATTTGCTAACATGTAGTGTGGACGCTCTCACGAAAAAACAGTTTCAGTTACAGCAAAGCCTACCTAGTTACAGTTACAAGCTTTGGTTACAGTTTCCATTTTCGCTTTAGTTTCAGTTTTCTTTCAAAGAATCCTAGTGTGAATTAGGTATAACCGTATAAGGTAACGAGACGTGCTCAAATTTTAGTGTTGCCACCAGGGGCGCCATTTCAACATTTTATTGCGTGTGTTGGTAGGGGTGGGGGCAGGGCCGCCGAGAGCTGCCACGGCCTCGGAGAAGGATTGGTATAATGGTATATGAACCTTACCTTATGAACCTTATGTTGTTTCGTGCGTTGGTCTCTCTTCACACGGAGGTCAAGCTGGTGGCCCCACCTCTATATGGGCCACCCTGTTCACTCAGTATTTTATGAATGTCTTTTGTGTACATAACAAGCAAACTAATTATATGTCCAAGTCACTATTCAAAACATACAGTATGAATAAACAACTCAGAAGAAAATTACCATTTTATTTTTCGAATCAATTATATTAATTCTATCACAATACAATTTACAAATGCAGTACCAGTCCATGCAGGCAAGACAATTGTTTACTGCAAGATTTTCAAAATTAGAAGTGTGCTTTCTTTGCCTTCTCTCTAGCGAAGTGGTAAATGATTCTGATGAAATTTAAAGTACGGGCTAACTGGCTTTCAATTACAATGGTTCCCAGATCTGTCAGTCGGTCTTGGGCATTGGTGGACCGCGAATAATATTTTATCTGTTTCAGTTTGACTATGATAATCTCTATAAAATGTATGTTCATTAATTAAATTTCCTATCTTATTTAATCAACTGCTTTATTAATATTTTTAGATTTTATCCCCCCTCTTTCCGGGCCCCGAGGATTTATCCCGGCTTCCCCGCCCTCTCGGCGGCCCTGGGTAGGGGGTAGGGTTGTTCTTATTTGGGCTTAAATTTAAAATTTTGCGATTTTTATGAATGCACCCTCGGATATTGCGCGAATAGCTATAAAAACTAATCCTGTAAAGTTTGAGAGCGATCGCATAATTTTTACTACTTCCCCCCGGATACTTTTGTATTCTCCCCCGGGTGACTCATAGGATAGTGTTGTACGTTTTTTGAAAATTGTCGTTGCAGAATGCCGTTGGATGGAACTGATATCTTCGGCATGTCAGTACTTTGTAGTTGAATTGTATACTAAGTCCCCCTCTACTCGAGTATTAGCCCCTCAATGGGGGGTCTCATGGGCGCCCATCTCCCACTCACTGTTGCCTAGTTTTCAGAAGTCACGGTGGACTTGCGGGCATCAGTGTAGCGCTGGCGGTGCGCCTCGACGACCTGGAGGAGGAACTGACGCTGGTCCTCGTCCTTTGTCAGTGCGACGGCCACCTTCGGTGTGATGACCTGCTGTCGCCCGCGGCGTTTCGGCGACGGCGGGCTGGCGGCGCTGGATGTCGACGGCTGGGCGTGGGCGTCGTTGCTTTGTCGAGGGCGCCGTGGGCTGCCCTCGCTGGAGTCCAGTTTGAGTTTGGTCACTTCTACCTCAGCGCGCTTCCGTTCTGCCTCCCCCTCCTGGCACGCGCGACCCTCTGCGATGCGCCTGTCGCGCCTCACGCTCAGCGAGGAGGCGGTCGACGCCGAGCATCGCCCCACGCCGACCGTACTCGCGCTAGGCCAGGAGAAACGCCTTGTCCTCCTGAATAACGAGCATCTTCAGCGCGTTCCCGTAGGCGATGTCGAATAGATTGTTGAGACCGCGCGTCCAGGCGTTCCGCTTGTTCACGAGGAACGGCGTGGTCGCCTGCGTTTTCTTGCGCATCAGGTTCTTCCACTCCTCGTGCAACTTGATGAGCTTCTGGGCGCAACGATGATGAACGGAGGTCGGGATCCGGGCGATTTGCCAAAACTCGCGGACTTCGTTGATAACGATATCAGCCGCCTTCCGTATTGTCTGTTTGCTGATGATGTACACATGGAAGAAGCGGCGCAGGACCTCTCCTTTCGACGGCAGCTTGGAACCGGTCAGGGACTCAGATGGGTGGCCTACCAGAAACACCTTGGTTGACTTCCGCGTCGTAAACAGTTGCAGTTGACGACATGATTTCAAGTTTGTGAAGGGAAAAATGTTAAAACTTTTAGAAAAATAGACACCTTATAACATGAAATACGAGTATAACGATTAATATAAATTAATGATATAGATTTCAACAATGAATTAAAATGAAATGATATAAAATTAAAATATGATTCCGTCGCTAGCAAGCTAACATTGTCATCTACAAGTTTACTTTTCCACAATTTATTTGAGAAATCAATACCTTGGAGGCTTGGCTTCTAGACCTATACGGTAAGACGAAACTAAAATATCTGCGCAACCGACTCCGACGATAGGATGGCAATAACTGAGTTACTGCGTAATATTATTTACTAAAACCGAACGCATTAGGAGGCGGAGCAATCGAAAAGCAACACAAAAGTTCACAGAGTTCACAGGGGGGAGAATACAAAAATGCCCGGGGGAGGTTTTAAAAATTATCCGATTGCTCTCAAACTTCACATGATTTGTTTTTATGGCTATTCGCACAATATCCGGGGGCGCAGTCATAATTAAAAAGTCGCAAAATAAGAACAACCCTAGTGGTGGACAAACATCAAAAGTAAATTTAGGTGCAAAATGTATTAAATTTTAGACAGAGAAGTAAGACAGACTTTTCACAGTCTCAAATACCAGGGTTTATAACGTATACATACCTACAGTAAAATTTAAAAGAACCATCCTATACTAAAGTTATTGCAGAAAATGTGTAATCTGACAAAAACAACAAGCAAGATTTAGGTGATAAACAATGAACAGTGTTGTATAGAATTATTTTTTGCCCAGAAAATCTGTACAACCTGGTTGAACCTGGTCTTTTTTTAGGACTCAAGAACTAAGCGCAAATGGCTGAGTAGGTGATAAAATCCTGTGAAATGAAGTGTATCACCAAGAGATTTGGAAGGGGTACATGTAACCTTGGAGGTGGCAAACAGTCTCGCAGGGGCAACTACCCCCTTGCCCCCCGGCAAATGGCGCCATTAGTTGTCACCCGTCCGGATTTCGTCCAGACAGTCCGAAATGAGTAGAAATGTCCGGTGTCCAGATCGCACCCTCATCTGGAGGCAGTTTGTCTGGATCTCGTGTGAAGACAGGTAAGAGCCAAGCAACATGTCAGCATTTTGGCGTGACTTAAGTAGCGCGTTAAGAGTAACAAGACGAACACATTTAAGAAAATTTAAACAATCTATATTATAATAAGAGAGCGGTCCATCTGTCCGTCTGTCCGTCACACTTTCAGAAATTGTGAGAAAAAAAATTCAGAAATTGTATTACGGGCGGCAATGTGAAGCTCAAGATTTTCATGACTGTGTTCTTTTCTGTAGTTTAGCAATGGAGGAAGGGTGGGGGTAATGGGGGATGGGTGGGGTAATGGGGAGGGGTGGGGCAATGGGAGGGGGTTAGCCCCCAAGTTGTACGAATGGGGGTGAGGAGGTTTTGGGAGATACCAGATTCAGAAATGTTGACACAATGTGAAGCTCAAAATTTCCACGGCTGGGTTCTTTTTTTGTAGTTTAGCCTGTCTAACCGTCAGCGAAGCGGCGGGAACTGTACTAGTCTATAATAATAATAAAAGTGTGTGTGTGTGTGTTCCAGCCATAATTCCAAAATGGAAGCAGTTATAAACATGAAACCACACATATATTGATTAGGTCCCCAGGTTGTGCACCTGGGGGTTAATAAATTAAATAATTAAAATTACTGGGCCCGAAGGCCCCAGCACCGCGATTAAACTACAGAAAAGAACGCAGTCGTGAAAATTTTGAGCTTCACATTGTGTCAAGATTTCTGAATCTTAAGATTTTCATGACTATAGTTTTACTGAACAAATAAATGAACCCCCATTTACTGTCGGTTCAATTATTTGGTCAATAAAACTATAGAAAAGAACACAGTCATGAAAATATTGAGCTTCACATTGCCGCCCGTAATAATAATCTATAATAATAAAAGGACGCAGTTATAAACATGAAACTTCACACACACATATTGATTAGGTCCTGAGGTTGTTGTTGTTCGTTAGCCGATCAGTCCACCCTGATCTAGCAAGCCGGCGCCGGCGGCACGCAGGTAACCGATCGCCCTCTCCGGAGTGGAGCAGAGGTTCAGCGCACTAGTGATGTTGTGTTGTGTTCGTTGTTGTGCTAGAGCGGTACAGTCTGTCATAATGTGTTCAATTGTTTGTGGTGTGTCCTGGCACACGCAGGCATAATGTGTGGTGTGTCGTCTGTGAAGTTGTCTAGTCTGTGTTTATATGTCCGTAAGTTGAGGTGATGTCCACATCGGAATCGTGCTAAGTTAACTCGATCCGATCTGCTCAAGCTGGTCTCTGACCTGTCAATGGGAGGCGGCTTCGCACCTAGGACCGCATTCGGACCGAGTCGTGTCAGTGCTTTGTGGGTTAGGTGTGTGTGTGTGTGTGTGTGTTTTCTTTACTGTGTGATGTCTGTGGGGCGTGGTATGGAATGGAGTACTTAATTATAATGTCCCTTTGGTGTTACCTTAATGGTGCGAGGTGTTGGTGCATGATTGTACGTGTAGTGGCAAGGGTGTTGTGGGTTAATTGTCGCTGCTGCCATGAATTGTGTTCCCCTCATGTCTAAATGTTTCCTAACTTTCAGTATTTTTGTTTCTGTGTGCAGGTGTTCTATTGGTGTTGTTTGAGTACATCCTGTAATGGTACGAAGTGCGTTGTTTTGTATTGTCTGTTAAGGTGTTTATGTGTGTGTTTGACATAATGGGTGCCCAGCATAAGCTAGCATAGTCCATAACTGAGCGAATATAGTGTTTGTATATGAGTGATGTTGTTTCCTGCTGGTGTCCAAAGTTTGTGCCTGTTAGTACCCTAAGCGTGTTAAGTCTTGACGTACATTTGTTTTTAATGTCCTGAATGTGGTTTGCAAAAGATAATGATGTGTTGTATATGACCCCAAGTATTTTGGTCCTGTGAGTGTGTGGAATGTTGGTGGTGTTTAGTGTAAGCTGTGGAGTTACCCGGTGTTCTTTTGTGCTGCTTGTTAGCAAGGTGATGGTTGATTTTGTGGGCGCCACTATGAGTCTATTGTGTGTGAGCCAGTCTTGTATACAGTTTATGTATGTTTGTAGGTTATCTGTAGCGGTGTCGATGTTGTTGTGGGTGGATGTTAGAGTGATGTCATCTGCATATGATGATAAGGTAAGCTTGTTATCTATGGGTGTTGGAACGTCATGCATGTATAAGTTGAACAGTGTTGGTGAGAGAACAGAGCCTTGAGGGACCCGTTCGGAAAAAGCTTGTTTTTGGATGACTTGCCATTAAATGTGACATGTGAGTATCTTCCTGAAAGATAGTTGCTCAGCCACCTTTTGGTGTTATTGTGCATGCTTGTGTTGAGTATTTTGTTTATGAGAGGGAAGCGTGGGATAGCATCAAATGCTTTACTAATGTCTATTGTTGCTGTTGCTAATAGTGTACGTTGAGCTGGTCGTCTGGAGTTGATGCCATCCATGATGTGCTGCGTGAGGTTAGTGAGTAATGTCGTGGTTGAATGGTGAGGTCTGAATCCATGTTGAGTAGGCGATAGTGGTATGTGTGGATCGGTGATTTGTAAGATTAGTTTTTCTGTTACTTTGGAAGGTGTGCATAGTAAAGTAATGGGTCTATAGGAAGTTGGTTCTGTTGTATTTTTGTTTGGTTTGAGTAATGTAATAATTTTACCTTGTTTCCATACTGGTATGTCAGGAATAATACAGTGTTGGTATGAATATGTGCTGATGTTTGTGAGAGCTAGTATTCCCTGTGGGCCCAAGTGTTAAAGGTGTATGTTGGATATGTTGTCTGGTCCAGTAGCCTTCGAATTCTTGATGTTTTTGATGATTTTGGTGGTCTGGTCTGTAGGGAAGGGTGTAATGGTCGTGTCGCGTCTGGAGGTTTTCTTGTGTCTGGCTGTTTGTCTGTCTGCGTGTTTCTGGTTGTTGTCCCTGTTTAGGTGACTTATCTTTGCGTAGTGATTAACCAGAATGTTAGCTTGTTGTGTATATGTTGGGATATTATTTTGGCTGCGACAGATAGCCGCGTGGGAGGTGTGAATGCCGCTGTTAGAGTGGGTAATGCTGTTTATAGTCTTGTATAGCCTAGATGTATCTGTGGAGTGGTTTAGTGTTGTTATGAATTCCCTAAATGTTTCTGTTTGTTTTTCTTTAAGTTTGGTGTTTATTTCTGTGTTGAGCTGTTATATTTGCTGTTTTATGGCTTCTGTGTGTGGTGTTTGTGTGTTATGTTTGAGGTTGTTACGTTGTCCCGAAGTTGTTCACGTGGGTGTTAATAAATTAAATGACGTCATCAAAATAATTACGTCATTATATATATATATATATATATATATTAACTGCAAACAACACAGTATAATTAATGTAAAGAACGACGCTTGTGTAGAAGAAACGTCCGCCAAGATGTGGAAAGAGAACGAGCAAATGAAAAATGAGGCACCTCCCAGGAATCGAACCCGGGATCATCCAAATGCCGTTCGGATATGCTAACCACTGCACCAAGGTCCCCGACCAGACACAACTGCAGTGGTTAGCATATCCGACCGGCAATTGGATGATCCCTGGTTCGATTCCTGGGAGGTGCCTCATTTTTCATTTGCTCGTTCTTTCTCCCCATCTTGTCCGGACGTTTCTTCTACACAAGCGTCGTTCTTTATATATATATATATATATATATATATATAGCACTTACTGTACATTGATATTTTCATTACATGTAGCCTACTTTTTATTTTTAATTTTAACTTTTGGTAATTTTTATTGTTAACTTTATCATTGCTTGTTTTGTAATGCGTATTATTTTTATTTAATTTTTAGTCCTAATTTATTGGTTAATATTTTTTTTGTTTTTAAATTTATTGGTTAATTATAATTAGTCATATCGTTTATTACCTTAATGAATATTGTACTTTTTTAATGGTATTTATATCTTGCCAATAGAGATTATAATAATAATAATAATAATAATAATAATAACGACGTGAACGATTTTCAACCTAAATTCAGAAATGGTGCCCGCAGAAGGTAGGCCTAATTAGAGGCCCTTTGGAGGGGACCTTATTGCCTTGTAGATGCAATTATGTCAGTGTATTGTGTCACTGGGCCTTCAAGATTAGATTATACAGAATAATCAAGCATATTTGTTTTGTCAAAAGTTGTTTCATGAGTAATGTTTAGTTTTCAAGGACATACACTCTATATATACATGATGAATAAAACCACGAAGGGAAAAGAAACAGTGGTGCTCAAGCGCTTTCGTCTAATGACATCCTCAGGAACACTGGAGTGAAAGGATCGTTCAAGGCAATATATAGGTTACAAAAATAAACATATATATATATATACACACACACACATATATATATATATATATATATATATATATATATATATATATATATATATATATATATATAGTAAGTATAGTATAGTATAGTAAGTATAGTATATATATAATATATATATATATTTGCATACCTATACCCCAAACAAGCCAACATGAATCACTCAAAAACAAAACAGTAAAAATAAAATAACAGACAAAGTTATGTGAGTTTGATCACTTCATTTACTTAACCTATTATCAAATTATCTTGAGAAGTAAAACAGATGATGGAAGCCACTGCAGAAAAAAAAACATCCCTATTTTTAGACTTTTATGTTAAGTCTATTGCAGAGAAGAATACTTATCGTTGCCATTGTCACACAAAATTCTAATTACAAATACCATATTATTGTTATTAATTATTAAAACTATATTTCTATTTACGTATATATACCTATACTAAATATATATATGTACATATTCTGTAGAAAGGATGGGGCAAGGGCAGGCGCCCGCAAAAATACCCCTTCGTAAGAAAGAACCAAAATTATGGTCTCCGAGACTCATGATGCCACATATATATATATATATATATATATTATATATATATATATATTAAAGATTTGTAGTGTGTAAAATGTATGTATGTGTAGTGAAGAATAGAGGGAGAAGTGTGCGTTTGAGAGCATGCTGGACTGCTCACAGGGTAGATGAGACACGGGAAAAAATCAGCTAGAAAGGACGGGTGACAGGAGAAACGGAGTTCCAGCACTCCCTGTCTCCTGCCGAACGTTCCCCCCCCCCACCCCGCCCGGAGTGTTTTCCTGGTCGATTGGTGTCTACAATCTCCTACGTTCATTACATTTCGTTTGGAAAACATGAAGCCACTTGGGCCTATGGAGATTATCTAAGTCATGAGCTATATATACGAGTGTATGTCATAAGCTATATCTGTGTGTGTGTGTGTGTGATAAAAATACCAAGTAGGCTGTGACACAAATTGGGAAGTCTAAAATTTCATCATGTTTTGCAACTACAGTTAGGCTACATTATATGAGTAGTGACTTAGAAATGGTTAAAGCGTCATAAAGTTGTTTGCTAATGATAAATGTGTCTAATGTGAAATTACAGTTCTCTTGGTTCATGCGCACATGATGTTAATCATATAGGCCTACTATAGTTTTTGTTAATGTATTTATGAAAATAATTTATAAGTGAAGTATGGTAGACCTAGTCTTTTAGTTTTACTGCACAATTAAACTCACCTGGACTCGGGAGTGATTATAGTCGAAGGCTGTCTGATCATTTTGAGCCCCCTATTATCTTTTGTTATCTAGTAAAGAATGTTCAAGGTGGCAATGTCGTCTATTCATTTGAACGTTGTTTAATGCATTTCTTTAATTTACCTTAGTTCCAAGCCAATCTTAAACTGAAACAGAATATCACATTTGGAATCGCACAATATACCATGACTTATTCACAATACACCACAGCTACGACCACAACACACAAAGTTGAGAAGCCTATTAAGACGGTCAGTTAGGGTGGTTTACAAATCCAAGTTGAAGTCGTAGATGGAGCCTACGAGCTAATACCGCTATGATAGGCTTCCTCGTGAGGGAAGCTGTGTAAAAATCTGTACTCTGCGGAATCAAGATCACAAACAAATGGGACCAGACTCCAGAGGCCAACAGGCAGTGGTGTAGTGCTAAATAAAGAAGTGAGGGAACGCATTTTGAGTGTTACTCAGATGCGGGGGGGACAATGGCGAGCGCGGCGAGCCCATACAGCTGGGGGTCCGGGGGCACTGTAAGCCCTCCGGGAAATCTTTTGAAATCTGACCAATTTCAGGGATATTTTGAGGTCATATGCACTGGATATTAGGATATATTTCAAGGTTGAAGATGCAGTATTTCCAGTGTCATTAGATATACGACATCCAGTACGATCAATAAAAATAGCTAACAACTGGAATGATTAACTAAAAAAAAGTTAACAACTGGTACGCCGTGGTGACTGTTTCACCAGATCTTTATAGGCTAGCATTGCCTCAGTCGAAGCTAAAAGAAATGAAGCAGTTAATGATTCTTTCTCATATTTCTTCTAGGGGTGGGAATTAAAATTTCATGACGTTAGAGATTTATAAGTTCGGATTTATTTGAAATAGTGAGGGAACGCCGTTCCGTCTACCAAAAAAAGTAAGGGAACGCCGTTCCCACGCGTTCCCACAGCACTACACTGCCAACAGGTTAATGAGCTTAGGGCCGACGCCTAGTCTGTTTGAATAAGACAAAAATTGGCACAATGTTGAACCCTATTTGAAATAAGTTGGAGACAGTGTATATGTTATTTATTACTTATGAGTATATCTAGATTGTAAAAGGAGGAGTCAACCCAGAACATGTTCTCCAGGGTTTGGGTAATATTTTATATTTCTTACATAACATTTGGTTCACTGATTCAAACAAACATCAAACATTATTAATAACTTAGGCGCTGTACCTGTTTGTACATCGTCTTAAAAGTTAGGGATCTGTGCTTTGTAATAGGCTGGTGACACAGTAATTATAATTATTTTATTCTGTACATGCAGTACATGCCAACGAGATCGAATTCCTACTACTTTTTTAAACTGATTAGCCCGATTCGCCAGTTACATAGCTACCAGGCTATGTGCAGGCATAGTCTATATATATATATATATATATATATATATATATATGGGATTATTCTTGTAAAAATGCCTTTGCTTATAACCCCAGTGAGTTGCCAAATAGATTTACAATAAGTTTTTAAAATGAGGGTGAATCAGGCAATTTTTATTATGTAATTTCAATATATAACACTTATTTTTATAAAATTATGCATTTAATTTATAATTTCTTAGTTAATATTCTTAAAATCTGCAATATTATAACACGCAACTCATGGGGGGTGGGGGTAATGGGGGAGGGTGTTAGCCCCAAGTTGCATAAAGGGGGTGAGGGGTTTTTGGGGGATATCTTATATATAATTTGGCCTGTCTGTTTGTATGTTTGTGAAATTTATCCCGGGCAACGCCGATACGTCACCTAGTATTATATACACACGTCAACAATACCTTAAAAAGAAAACTGGAGAACAGGGTGAAAATGCTGGAAGCCCAACACTGTATACCTACTGAAGTTCTGATAAACAGTTGAGATTGTACCAAAGCCTACAGGTTTGTTTGAGATTCTCGGTAACATAATCTGCATTTTGTATAAAACTAGTGAATGAATTTGGGGAGGAGAAAAATAGGTGAGTGTCAAGGCCCTTATATATTATTAGCTCCTCACAAAGGTGGTAGAAGTCATGGTAATATTAGTTTTGGTGGAATTCAATTTGAACACTTGACCATCTTCAAATTTATTGATTCGTTAGGCTTGCCTTTTAGACTACACACAACACAAAATTAAGAACTAAGGTGGCTTAAATGGTGTCTTAATTAAGCTTTTACCCAAACTTAGTTTTGGTCGCCTTGGGATGACTTGCCACATGATGTGGTAAATAGTAGCTCGTCTCTAGTTTTAAGGAACATTTGGCTGCTTTCATGAATGAAGGCGATAATTTGTAGATTGTAAATAGAGTATATTATCAGCTTAAGTTATGTAGGCTACGTTGGTAGCTCTGTAAATAATTGTATGTTAATTAGCTGACGAGATTGACATTCTGCACAATTTTATTATGAAATCTAGCTCATGACTTGGTAACGACGTTTTGGCAAGAATTTATTATTATTATAAAATATAGCTCATGACTTGGATAACCTCGATAGGCTTTAGTGGCTTTGTTTTCTAAATGAAATATTTATAATGTAATATAACTGTGAGGTAGTTTATTCAATTTAGTTTAACTTGCTTACTTCAGCCCAAATTTGTGTGATAAGAAGCTTGATTTGAGTAGCCTAATGCATTAATATAAATAAATTATGTTAAATAAGGGGTTTACATGTTTCAAAAAGGGCATTTGGGCATAGATCTTAATCTGAGTAACTTAATTCATTACATTATATTTTGTTTGGAAAACATGAAGCCACTGGGGCGTGTCAAGGTTATCCAAGTTATGAGCTAATAAAAATAGAATCCTGCAAAACATCATTCCTCAAGAATGCAAGTCAAGAACATCGGTTGCCACTTGACAGTTGATGAAAAGCCACTTCTGGGAAGATTGATTGTATGATGACTGCTTCCTGAAACAAAATAGCCAGTTCTCTCTTTCAATCAAGAAAATGGTTTGATAATGAACTTTTAAGCTATTAGAATCTTTTGCAGGAAGTCTCTCTTAAAGTGTCTAATTCTCTAAGTTTATAATAATGAGCTTTTATGTTATTACATTTGGAAAACATGAAGCCACTGAGGCCTATCTGGTTACTTTAATTAATTAATTAAGCATATTTATATTCTGTCTTTGATAAGGCAATCATGCTGAATTGGAAGAGGAAAAGGTAAATATTTGATTTTACTCCCAGTTTGGTTTTATAATGAGAGTAAACTTTTCTGGTCAATTTTGAGGTGCTTTGCATAAATCTGCCATTGGTTTATCATTTTTGTTTAAACTAACAAAAATATCACTGCTTAACCCAACCAATCATCAAGGGCATTCAATTAACCTAACAGGTTAATACTGGTTATTTCACCTAAACATCTTCCGATCTTTTCATATTAGGCGCACTCTGTCACATTTTGGGCAAGTTAAGGATGAGAGAATAATGACATAATTGACAAAAACATCCAATGCTTTGTCTTCATCTAGGGCACATGATGAATCAAGTTTTCATAGTCAAAATCACATGAATGGCACATCATAATTCTATCATAAACATCACCAAACTGAATCCAATTTGAAAAAAAAAATAGCCAGAACAGAAACCAACAAACTAATTAAGTTGCAGAGTAGCAAAAACATAGCCCAGTTGGGAAAAATATTTTATGAAAAAGTATATTATAGCCAAAATAGGAAATATATTTTTTTGGTTATTATTCGTTTTTTGACCCAGTCACACCCAGCTATAACAGCAATATATATTGAATAACCAATCAACGCTGAATAAGAAAATATATATATTATCTTGTGCAAATTTGTATAAAATGTACTTTTTAAAAAAATATATTTTCTACTTTCTAATATGTATGTATATAAATTTCGGTTGGTTTGTTTATTTGGGCTACCTTTTTTGGAGATTTTTCTTGGCTTTTTTTGGTTACTTTTTCTTGCTTTGGCTACTTTTTTCTGTTTCTAGTCAGTATGGTGGTTTTCGTTCTACTGGTATGACGTGTGAATCTTGTGAAGTTGATTTTGAGGACCTAATCCGCCTTGTTGGCCTCGATGAAAATAAAAGTTGAGGTTTTTTCCAATCACGGCATAATTCCAACATCCGTGATTTGCCCTAAATGTAATACTGCCTGTATTTTAAGACAAGACTCGAAGGTGTTTAGGTGCCGTAAAAAAAATGGAAGGATGTGAAATCGTGGGTTTTACGTGCTGGAAATAGACGTCCTCATTACCGGCAGAACATCCTGACGATTCTACAGTTCTGCATCATTTCCTTACTGCAATTGCAGAACTATATCCTCCAAAATAAGGTGACTGGTTAGGTTAGGTGGTTAGGCTAAGTTAGGTTAGGTGGTTAGGCTAAGTTAGGTTAGGTTGTGTTTAGCACGAATGCAAACTTTTCTGGTTGATTTTGAGGTGTTTTGCACGAATCTACCATCCGTTTCCTGTGCAAATGCGTAGTTTTTGAGATGACGATATCTCAAAAACTACACATTTGCACAGGAAACGGATGGCAGATTCGTGCAGAGCACCTCCAAATTGACCAGAAACCTTTGCCCTCATTATAAAAAGAGACTGGGTCAAAAAACGAATAATTACCATTTTTTTTTAAAAAGTACATTTGAACAAATTTGCACAATATATAAGATATATATTTTTTTAGTCAGTTTTTAATGGCAATTCAATATATAGTACTTGTTCAACTGCTTGTGACTGGGAATAAAATCAAATATTAACTGGGGAAAGACACTTTCTATTGTCAGTTTTTTTTTTATAAATTATTGAAGGATTATTGTATTAATTCTGTAGATATTACTTTATTGGGATTATTAAAATATAAATAGCTCTTTTCCTAAGTTTTAAACTTCGATTTAACTTAGTATTTAGCAGGGTTGTGGAGTCGGTCAATTTTGAGTGGAGTGGAGTGGAGTCGGAGTCGGAAGTGTATAGTTGGATGGAGTCGGAGTCGGTGCAAATCCTTCAATTATAACCATAGCAGCCTAGGCCTAGCTCAATTTTATGAATAAAATAGATTTAACTTAATGTTTTAATATATAATATATAAATAATATATAATATAAATAATATATAAATATAGTTGCTTATAATTAATAAGGATTATAATTAATTAATTAATATAATTAATAATAAAGAAATTTAAAAATTTTGTACAGTAACCTTAAATCTTTTTCAGATTTTTAGATTTTAATTTGATAATTTTGATAAGCATCACTGAAAGAAGATTTAATGGAAGTGATCCTTTTTTTAAGAACAAATTCAGTTTAGGTTAGTACATTTTGTTATGGATGTTTATAATAATACAAAAACATCTTATTAATTTGCTAAACCAATAATAATCTTATTTTGTTTCAATCAGTTTGTATTTTGGGATTTATTGTAATTTTTGAATAAAGAGAAAAAAAGCCATTAAGGCATAGTTACAGCTACTAAGTAACCTGATGAGTCATGTGGTGGTGACAAAATGCCTTGTTTATGAATCTCTATTGGCCTAATAAAGCTAATCGTAATCAATTTGGCCTTAACATTCCATCGCAGTCGGAGTCATAATTATACAAATCAGATTTCTGGAGTTGGAGTTGGAATGTTAAAATTTTTGGAGTTGGAGTCGGCAAATTTTATCACCGACTCCACAGCCCTGGTATTTAGAGAGATCTTGGGGTTCATTAAATGCAAACCCAGTATTTTTGGTTGACTAGTCTAGGCCCTTATTACCGTATTTTATGCCTCATAAGACGCTACAAGTGGTAAGATGCACCCTATATTTAGGAAAAAAAATATTTTGAAGATTTATCAGCCTGACAAAAAATATATCCCCATAACTTTATTAAAAGAACATTAAACAAAACGATAACATATGAGCCCTGAAGTGATTTTCGGAGATGTTTTTCAGGAAAAAAGTAGCGTCTTATGAGGCGTAAAATATGGTAACTCATTACATCCAGGGAATAACCTAACTTAGACCTTGAAGCTTTTAACCGAGTTAAAAAATAGTATTTAAGATGACTTTAAACTGCGACTGTAAGGTTTGTAAAAAGGAAGTTAGGGAAGGGGATAAGGCTGTAGCATGTGAGAGTTCTGGTGATTGGTATCACAGCCTATATAAAAATTACAGAATAAGTGTACAGGAGTATGAAGTTGCCAAATATTTTGTGGTTTTGCAATAAGTGTTTAGTTGAGGTTAGGGACATGCTCAGGTAAGGTTTAAGAAAGCTGCAAGCTCAGAGTCTAGTGGGCCTAAGTTAGTTGGCCCTATTTACCTTGAAGCACTTCTGCCTCAAGGGTGCATTGCTTCCATGAAGTATGCTCAGCATCACCTGAGGTGGGGTCACAATGTAGTTCTTTTCTCATGCCACAGGATTTGATCCACCATCAAATTTGTGAGGGTTGGTCTGGTAGAGGAATACCCTGGCACTGTGGGTTAAGAACATAAGAAATTTTTATAGTGGGCACGCTAGGGGCCACTTTGGCTGATCAAGGTGGCTCCACTGTAAAAACTGCCTGTACATTGGCAACAACCAATTTTTACAAAACTAATTAATTATCAATTTAAAACTAAAGATAGAATCTCTGGATCCAGAGGGTCAAAGTCATAATAGGCTACTATCCACAAATAATGTTACACTCTATATCTATTTATAACTGACATGCAAATATATCAGATCCAAAGAATCCAGTCAATTTCATTACGGTACCCATCAATACCAGTACCTTGCCAACCAAAAATAAGTCACAGTCCATATCAATTGCGGACCAAGTCACAATTTACAACCATATACATTACAATATATATACTTAGGAGGAAAAGTGTTGGTGTGGCTGTAAAGACTGTACAGTAATGTAGAAATGTGTGTGCTCCTATTTTGGGTCTCCCATTTAAAGGTGCTTGTGGGGCAAGTGAAGATCATGAGTTTTTCAGGTTTTTCAGGTTGGTCAGGTATGTTGGCTAAAAACATGATTGATAGTGTAGCTAGTGAGATTAATGGAACAGTTAGGTCATAAACTGAGTCTAATACAGGAAATACTAATGTAAGATGTAGTGTGGTTGTCTAAGCCTAGCCCTAGTGTTAGGGACAGGGATGCAGGCCCAAGTAAAGTTAGACCTGATGAATGACATAAACTCATATGTCAGTTGAGAAATATGATTAAAGATTTAAAGAGAATAGTAAATATGTTATAGCAACTAGGGTTAATATTCATTTTAATGCTCCCTTCATTTTTAATAGAAGGAGACATGCTATGACAATTTAACATATAAATTCGTATTCAGGACACCTTGAAGTTACTGCAACTAGTACTAACAGGTTTCAGATACTAGGGCCTAGGTAATTTAGATAAAGCAGTACAGTGTGAATTTACCATGGTTTGGGGGACTCATTAGGAATCAGGACAATGAATTTTGCAACAAGGGAAGGAAAACCCATAGAAGAATATGTATTCCAAGAAGTAATAGGCCTATTTTTAAAGTCAGAGGTAGTGAAGAAGTTGCCTGAAAACTGAAGTAGTAATATAATTCATGTGGGTATAAATGATTTAACAAGCGAGGATAAAGATGGTAGATTTAAGTTTTATAGAAATTCAGAAGTAGCTAAATAGAGGTACAGAGAATTGATAGAAATGGATCACCTGAAGATCCGTCACCCCAGCATTTTTTAGTTAGCTTTATAAGGCTAACTAACAAAAATATCACTCATCAAGGGCGTACAGTTGACCTAATGATTGGTTAGGTTAGGTCATGATATTTTCATTAGTTCACCTTATAAAGCTACCAAAAAAAAGGCTGGGGTGACGGATCTTCAGGTAATCCATAGAAACTTTAAACAAATAGGCAGAGCAAGTGTTATGTAGTGAGCATTTTACCAAAGGTTGGGTTAAGCATGAAGTTTGCAAGTAGAATTTTAGCCTTGATAAAGTTAAGATGCTATGTAGTGAAGGGGTTGAGTTCATAGATTTGTGGGATAATTTTTATGAAAGGGAGATTTACAGTAAGGATGGATTACATCCTAGTAGAAAGGGAACTGCTTTATATGGGAGACTTCTAAAAGAAAATGTGAGTTCTTTGGGGTTTTGAAAGATAACTTTAGATCAACAAAGGGCATGGAGCATTTGGGTATGGGTGAAGTGGCTAAATACTGTTAGTCTTAAATACAGATTATGTCAGGAATGGGCATATCAGCTATCTAGCCAATGATAGGGAACCAATTAAAACTGAGGGGTTGAACTGTTTTTTATACAAATGCACAGTCTTGGGAATAAAAAAAATGAGTTACCTACTTATATAATTAATGAAAATCTGGATATAGTCTGCATTAGTGAGACTTGGATTAGTGAGACAGCATTCAATGACACTAGAGTAGCATATGAGTTAAATAGTTATACAATGTTTATTTATCAGAGAATGGATAGGTATTGGGATGGTTTGGTCTTATACATTAAGAATGATTTAACTTCAGTTTAGAATGATAGTATTAAATTAGACAATAGGGTAGAATCAATTTGAGTTGCTATCTGTGTTTCAGACAGAGTATATTTGGATAGGTGCATTTTACAGACCCCCAAACCAAATGCAGGAAGTTGATGACAGTATGGTTCAAGAAATAAATAAACATTGTTGTTCTAGAACATTAATTATGGGAAATTTCAACCTGCCTCATATAGACTGGAGCCTTTTGGAAGGAAATAATAGGGAAGGTATCTTCTTCATTGACTGCTATGATGATTGTTTTCTAATGCAATTTGTAGACAAACCAACAAGGGATCAAGCAATCTTAGATCTGGTTCTTTCCAATGATCATGAGCTTATTAGGGAAATTGCAATAGGAGAGTCATTAGAGAATCATGACCATTTGACAGATGGGGTTGCTTACAAAATTGGGGAGCCTGCAACCCCCAATTACTGGGGAGTCAATTATTCAGTCAATAAAACTATAGAAAAGAAATCAGCCATGAAAATCTTAAGCTTCACAAATCTTGATACAGTAGGTTTGTATGTGAAGCTTAAGATTTTCATTGTTGCATTCTTTTTTATAGTTTTATTGACCAAATAATTTGAACCCTCATTAAGATGGAACAAAGCAAAGCACATTTATTTTTTATTCAGAATTGCAGATGGACAGACAAGACTCCCTTTTATAGTATAGGTGGTAATAAAAAGCATGATAGGATTGGCCTAATAGAACATGATGATAGGATTTTTGAAAATGATCAGGATATTGTTGGTATTTTTAATGATTATTTTAGCTCTGTTTTTATTGAAGAAAATTTAAATAATTGATTTTAATTCTTTAGATTTTGTAAAGTCAGGCATTCTTGATCATATTCATATAAGGAAGGATGATGTTAAGCAAGTGATTCATACAATGAAGTCAAATAAAGCTGCTGGACCTGATTATATATATATATGTATATATATATGACGCGTTCGGTGGAGAAGGGGGCGAACGCCACAAAATTTCGAAAAATGAGTTTTTTGTCGTATAATTATCCTTTAAAACCTTTGCTTTACCTATGCAAAAAATTAGATGTTAGTCTGCACTCTTTCACGGTAAAATTTAGGTTTTAATGTATCTCAGAGAAATTCACTCCGCATCATTGCTTCACATTGAACACATCTATCTACTTTCTGGTCACTCGACAATGCCCTGTAATGCTCAATTTGGCCAAATTGAACAAAATATAAAAAATAATTACAGCAATATTATTTACACCAAAAAAGATTATGTTACGGCCATAACTACAGCCGTTTCGCAGCGCTTCCTAGTTGTAGAAATGAAACAGGCTGGTTTTCTCGATTTTCACGTCCTAAAAACGTGCATTGTCATTAGGAAATCAACAACTACTAAATTTACAGATGCAAGAATGTTAATATTTGACTTTCAACACAAAGAAGGCTACATAATATCTACTGCATACCGCACAACCCCAGATAATAGCCATCCCGTCAGACTGCAGAAAGGGAAAAAATCCTACAGTGTCAGTTTATTCAATCTAGCCCAGCAGACACTGCAACCAAAGTATTCCCAATTGCTGCCAATAACTAAGGAAAAAATAAAAGATCTCAAAGAATTATCAGACCTAATGCCTGCAACTGCAGTGAACTATTATACAAGATTGTTAAAGGAACTGGAAGAAACCGAAACAGTTGAAGCAGGTAATACAACATTCGATGAAGAGGACCAAATAATGGATTACACCAGTTAACATCAGAAGCTATCAATAAATAATATTGTAAAATTTCTTGGCGTTTTATTATATCGACATATTACACAACAATATTTTACTCAAATATGTGTTCAAATTCATACAACATTTCAATAAACCGGAAAAAATACAAAGGTTTAAAGTTTACAAACTTTAACTGCATTTTGTGGCATAATTCGAAAATGTTGCGTTCGCCCCTTCTCCACCGAATGCGTCATATATGCTAGGATTCTCAGAGAATGGGAGGAAAACTTCTCTTATATTTCTCATCTTGATTTATAACTATTTAGCCCAATCCTTTTTATTCCATCATTTCCATATATATGTTATGGTTTATATGGTTAAACTGTTCTGAGTAAAAAAAAAAGTTTGGAATGGAGAGAGTTGTTACTAATTACTGTACTATTAGTACAGTAATTACTATACCTACTCTGTTTCCTATTCTTAAGTCATTTTTTCACCATTTAGGCTACAATACCATAATCCTAATATTCTATGTGCCTTTAATTTGTAAAAGAAATCTCTACATGAAACCTTGTCAAATACCTTACTACAATTTTTGTCTTAAAACCATTGGAAGAAAAATTAAAAAGTTATAAAGATTTTATAAATAATCAAAGTTTTTTTGTGTACAACCCTGTATACAATTTTAATGTTGATGGTGTCTCAAGTTTATTTTCTTAAGGTTGTATAAAAATCATATTATTGGTAAAGTTGGAGGTTTTTAGTCTTTTGATCTGTTTTTAGAAGTAAATATGTAATTACATTAGTGTAATATGGTCAAGGTGTGTAAAAACTGGATTTTTGCAGTTGTTGTATATACTGGTATATAACCTCTTAAGTTCTCTTTCTTCACATAAAGGTCAAGCTGGTGCCCCTGCCTCTAGGCCTGGCTTGGTGGAGGAGTGAGTTGCTCTCTTGCCTTCCACTGCACATAGCCAGGTACACCCAGCTCATCTGGTACTGTCTTGAGCCAGGCATCTAGTCTTCTCTTGAAGACTTCAACTTTGACCCCTGTAATGTTTCTGAGGTCCTTTTGAAGCTGGTTAAAAAGTCTTGGCCCCCTAATAGTAACAACCAAGCTATTTTCCTTCAGTGTTGAGGAGGTACCTTGTTGGGCCTTTAATTTGGGAACACTACACATTCTGCCTTTCCTATTGTCCAGCGTTGTTTGGATGGTAATTGGGTTTAGTTTGAGGTTTGGTCCCAGTTTTTTGATCATTTTCCATATGAAGATTGTGGTGTAGCTACCTAAAAATATATATATATATATATATCATGACTTTGTAGCAGTTCTGTGCATTGGTCTCTTCACACAAAGGTCAAGCTGGTTGCCCTGCCTCTATAGGCTATGTATAATAATGGGTTCATTGTATTTTAAAATGTGTGTGGAGTATAGCCTACATTATGTATAGCTAGTGTTTCCATTTTAAAATAGTATTAATTCCAAATCTATTAAATAATAGATATTTAATAATCTTATCAAAATATTGTAAACAAGGTTATATTTGCATTTTGAGTAAGCCTCATACTAGAATGTACAGTGTTGGTTTCTGAATATTTTTATTGGTGAATAATGCCTACCCTACAAAAAGCACAATACTGATATTTATTTTACCTTTCCAGTACAGTACAGTAAACCCTCGTCCAATGTGGGGGTTAGGTTCCTCAAGAATGGTGCATTAGGTAAATCCACATTGGACAAACTTAATACCTTATGAGATAAATGGAGATAGATGAACACAGCTGCGTAACATCTCCCATTAATACTTAGATACATAAATTTTTTTTATTCACACACAAATGAATTTCCTTACCTATATGAAATAAGAACTTAATAAAATCATGAACATAATGATATTTACATATGATAAATAAGAATATATTAAATGAAAATAGCGTGTATCTTTTCTTCATTCTTTTGGATAGTGCATATGGTAGACTCATTCATGTGATACTTGCTGCCAAGTGATGTTTATGCTCATACCACCATGCAACTTATCTAGAATCTTTATTTTTTCAGCTAATGTCATAACCTTACAACTTTTCTTCTCTTCACTATCACTTGCAGATGCTTTATGTTTTGGTGTCATACTGCTGTCTAAGGGTAATAGCAAAACAATGGCGAAATATGACAAAAACAATCCAACACCACTGAACTTAACACGTTAGTGGGACTGAGACAAAGGGTGACGTGAGAGGGAGGGAGATGCGGGAGTGTTGGGGAGTGTAGTAGAAAACACTAGTATGTGCATTGGCACGCATACAGTACTACTGTATTAGAGCGTGTTTGGCAGACTATATAATCAAATTTTCCACTTTCAGCAAATAATTGTTCACGTTTATTTTTCCATGTATAAGCAAATTCGCACTGGACACACACACATTGGATGAGGGTTTACTGTACATATTTCTATCAAGCTGACCTTGTTCACTTGCCTCTCACTTCAGATGTTCTCTATTACCATTAAACTTTACAACCATTTCCTTTTCATAATTTGTACTCTTACCCATCACATCAGTAGGTTGCTACTAGTATGTTCTTAAAATAAATAAAAGTAGGCTAATAGAGTCAGTTTTACCCTTAAATCTACTCTGACCTTGGTACTCGCTTACCCTCATCAGCATTTCTTCATGGTAAGCTATAGGACTTGTATAGATTTTCTGTGCAGTGTATATGTTACAGGGAATCTGCGTAACTAGGGATTTTATGCGAGGGTTGTCATGATATTTTTGTTAAACCTGCAGGAAAATTATTGAATGCCCATTTAGGTCAATTGTACACCCTTCATGAAATCCCTAGTTACGCAGATTCCCTGTAACACGTATATAGGTATCTCTGACTACTACTATTAACAAGTTTTTCAATCTTTGACACGTTACTAAAGAGTTAATAATGCAAATCGGTGGGGATGAGAACTTTGCTTAGACTTCAACTTAGTTTTGTGGTGTAATGGGTGCTTGCTTTTAATTTTGCATATAAAGTCATTCAAGGTTTTTAATACCATTTTCATTATCTGTCTATAACAGGTGAAGTTTACTTATATTTAAGCTGTTAAATAACTAAATAAAAAGACAATGGGTAGAAGAAGAAAAGGAAGCAAAAATAAGAAAACAAATTTAACGAGTGTACCTGATTTGGCAAATTATGATGTGCTGACAAAACTTGATGATATTCTCAAAAAGTTTCAAAATAAAAGCAGTGAAGTAAATGATGATCAGAAAAATGAAAGTAATCATGTTGGAAAAGAAGTGAATATCATTAGTGATGACCAGAGAGAGCTAATCTTAAAGCTCGTAAGAAAGAACATTGAAAGAGCAGAGTCCAGTCATCATATAGCAACGAAGTAAGTTTTGGTTCCTTAGTGTTAATAAATTGCGTATCATAGTATGGTAGTTCTTATTGTCTTTGTGGTCACAACGTATCGAGACATTGACTAGTTTTCCAGGCTCACTTCAGGCCCTACTTTCTCTTTATACGCAAACCAGTGATGGAGAGACTTTATTTATATATACAGTATAGATGAAAAATTATAACGGGTCTTTCAAGGTTTAAACCTATACAGTAAACAACTTATCTGACTCATCCAGTTATCCAACTTACACAAGATAAGCCAAAATCAGTCAATTTTTGGTTATCTGACTTTTGTAAGTGGGTCATTCTCTGTCAGATCAACCAAAAAAAATTGAAATTAACACCCTCATCTCTCATATTTTGCTGAAATTTGGTTTATAGGGAGTTTGTGAGCCCTGAATCCATTTCTGAAATTATAAGGTCAATCTGACCAACGGTTCAAGAGATATGACCTCGGGCAATTTGAGGTCACTCGCGAGGTTACTAACATTTGGCGAGCCATAACTTGGGTAATAATTGTCATAATTATATAAAAGTATATATTTAGAATCAGAAAACGACAAGGAATCCAAATATGCAAGTTTTAGAACTATAGGTTGAAAAATAAAAGTTACACTGTAACCAAAATTTGAGGTCACGATTTGACCTCTGGGGTATCAAATGAGAATTTTTTTTTAAATGTAAAAAATGAAGGCATAGGCATTGGCTATTAGAATCAGCAAAAAAAGTTTGTTTGTTAGTATTTTTCATGTAACTAACATATAAGTGAACACCATATTCATAAGTTGTGCGTCAATTCTACCTATTTTTTCACACTTAAGCTCATAATTTGACCTATAGAAATTAAAATTACATTTTTAATAGATATAAAAAACAAAGTCAGAGTTCTTGACTAATAGAAACAATCATAAAAAGTTTGTTTATGTTGGTACTTTTCATGTAACTAACTTATAAGTGAACACCATATTTATAAATTGCTTGTCATTTCAAGGAATTTTTATATCTTAGCTATCAATTTGACCTCAAGCTCCAAGAATTTAATAAAAATTGTATTTCACTGCTAATCTACACTGGCAATAATAGTTATAATAGTGAAAGGGGAAGACTAAGCTCACATGTAGCCTAAACAAACCTGTTGAAACATGTTGCTACTTGTCTAAGTGCAGAATCAACACAGATAGTTGCAAAATTCCTTGTCTACAGGTTAGTACAGTTCCAGCCAGCACTGTGGGTGGCTGGTGGGTATGGTGTTTTAATGAGCCTCAGAGACTATCAAGGCCTAAAATATTAAGTGTGTATAGCTATATATTTTCTAAAAAATATATATTACCTAATTGTAAATCCTATATCTTTACAGATCAAAATACAATGGTTCGGCACTTGAAATTGAAGCTGGCTGCATTGGGAGAAAGAGGTCTTTCATACAAGGATCTTATGGATTACAGTGTCTGCAGTACAGAAAGAGAGACTTGCATGATGCAACTTTGCAATGATTGCCCAAGAGAAGAGGGTGTCCTGGATTTTCTTGAGTTACTTGACAGTGTGAAATCAGCTCCAAATGAAATATCTTACAAGCAATGGGTGACTGTTGACCGTTGTACAATGGTTGATAAGGTGGAGCCACTTCATGAATACTTATCATCCCTAAGCATGAAAATATCCGCATGGTTCGTCATCACTTTGTTGCTCAGCAACAATCACAGTACTTCAAGCAGTTGAAAGAAAAACTACCACCTCAGAGCGAGGTAGTTATAGTAGGTGATTTCTCTGAGAATTATTCTTTCATTGTCCAGGATGCTGCCCAAGGGTTTCACTGGGACAATTCACAGTGTACAGTTCACCCTTTTGTCATCTATTATAGATCATCTGCAGACCAGGAACTTAGCCATTTTAGTGTCTGTTTCTTATCTGCATCACTAAAACACAACACTATAATGGTTTACTCATTCATATTGAAGCTTATGACATATGTTAAATTCAGATGCCCACAATTGAAGAAGGTGCACTATTTCTCAGATGGATGTGCTGGCCAATATAAGAACAGATACAACTTCACAAATCTCTGTTACCATGAAGAGGATTTTGGTCTGTCTTGTGAATGGCACTTCTTTGCTACATCCCATGGCAAAAATGCATGTGATGCGATTGGAGGAACAGTGAAAAGAGCTACTGCTCGTGCCAGTTTGCAGAGAACTACAGAGAGGCAAATTCTTACACCAGAACACATGTTTCAGTTTTGTGAAGAAAACTTGAGCAAGAAGATAAATTTTTTCTTTGTAACTACAGCTGATTTGAAAGATGCAGAAGAACGGTTGGAACATCGATTCAAGGATAGTAGGGCTATTCCTGGAACTCAGAAATATCATAGATTTGTTCCCCTAAACAAGGAAGAACTGATGGTGTATCCCATTTCAAGTGGCATTGGAGAAAAGAAAAGAATAAGGAAGTCATTTTACTAATGAACCTGCAATGCTTGGTAACCTAAAATGTGTCAAACCAGGAGAGTATGTTGGCTGCATTTATGACATGCAAGTTTGGTATGGAATTGTGGAGGAATATTGTGAAGAGTTTGATGATTTCACTGTGAACTTTCTACATCCCTCTGGGTCATCAGGATCAAGTGCATATTATTATCCATCAAACAAGGATTCATGTGCAGTGCCAGGACATCATATATTAACTGTAATGAGTTGTCCTACCCTAAGAGGAGGCAGCAGAATTCAATACATTTTTCCACAAAAAGAAATTGATGAGAGCATCGAGCATGCAAAAATTGTATTAGGCTAGCACATGAATCCTCTAAGTAGGTCTTCCCCTTTCACTATTATAACTATTATTGCCAGTGTAGATTAGCAGTGAAATACAATTTTACATTTTTTGCCTTTGTTTTTATATCTATAAAAAAATGTAATTTTAATTTCTATAGGTCAAATTATGAGCTTAAGTGTGAAAAAATAGGTAGAATTGACGCACAACTTATGAATATGCTGTTCACTTATATGTTAGTTACATGAAAAATACTAACATAAACAAACTTTTTTTTGCTGATTCTAATAGCCAATGCCTATGCCTTCATTTTTTACATTTAAAAAAAAAATTCTCATTTGATACCCCAGAGGTCAAATCGTGACCTCAAATTTTGGTTACAGTGTAACTTTTTTATTTTTCAACCTAGAGTTCTAAAACTTGCATATTTGGATTCCTTGTCGTTTTCTGATTCTAAATATATATACTTTTTATATAATTGTGACCATTATTACCCAAGTTATGGGTCGCCAAATGTTAGTGACCTCGCAAGTGACCTCAAATTTCCCGAGGTCATATCTCTTGAACCGTTGGTCGGATTGACCTTATAACTTCAGAAATGGATTCAGTGCCCACAAACTCCCTATAAACCAAATTTCAGCAAAATCTGAGAGATGAGGGTGTTAGGCACTGGTTGATCTGACAGAGAATGACCCAAGTAATGAGTTGGTCACCAGGGACGGTTGTTTGTTGGATGGTTAGCATCCTTAGACTGTAATTCTAACCAAAATTAAATAAAAACAATATACAGTATACAGCAGTGTGTAATTATAACAAAACTAAAGAATGTATGAGAAAGAAGCTGTTGGATAAGCAGTAACACTCATTTAACCATTTCACTGTTCGAGTGGGGTGGAAAACCTGCCACCCCATATGCGGGTATACATCAATATATACTAAAACATTATATGATGCATGGAGCAGTGAAAGAGTTAAGAACAGTCCATCTGGGTATCTGACCATCTCCAAGTCTTGTTAAAGTTGGATAATGGATTGTTTACTGTATTTAGAGGTGGGATAACATGGTGTTTGTCATGACTCATACCTGAAACACTGGTGGTGACCCAGCAGTTGAGAACCACTGCTTATAGTAAAGTGAAGTTCATAGCTGCTTGGGCTGTCACTACAAAGTAAGGATTACCACCATGGGGCTACATTTAAAATAAGAAAAGTTTGACATACTTATGAGATGATTATGTGGGTAATTACATTAGGCCTACATTTAGAAAGCATTAAGCTCCTTGGGCCTATTATGATTCACTAACCTCAAAAGTGTAGTGGAAAATAAGGCTCAGCCTTTGGAATTGTGTGGCATTGTAAGTAGCTATTGTTAACATGAATAAGTAGTTCTTTGGATAACTCCAGATTAGTCAAGTTAGTCTTATACAGTAATGGCTTAACACAGGTAGTAGGTTCCATAGTAACTATATATTGGTTAATTATAACCAAAATAACTGCAACCTTCACCTTTGGTCAGATAAATTTTGCTTGAATGAAGCCTCACTGTACTTATGGTTTGTATTACTGTATATTGGGGAATATAAGTCTATGATCCAGATTAGTCAATCCTCTAATTTTCAATTGCGGATTTAGATTTTAGCTTATTCTGGGTGTTTAAGTTGACCACCAACTTGCCAACATAAAAAAGTAAAACTTTGTAAAAACCTTGTAAAAATTAGTTATCACATCTTTCATAATCATCATCTGACATCATAAGTTCATTATATGCATCCTGAGATACATTTGCAAGTGCTGCATCATTGGATCCAATTCAGATGTTGACCAAAATCAAGCTAATGCAGAACTGAGGACCTATGACAGGTAGACCTGTCTTTAAATGCAAGCTAAAATGGAAAGTGGAAGGTTAATTTTTTAGACTGGGCCTATAAGTTGACTCCCTACCTTTAGGGGCATAATTTTAGGCTTAAAATACAGACTTATCTACCCCAATATATAGTATCACCCAAAGATACAGAAGTTGTAGCTTGTTGGTTTTTATATTTAAATCTAGGGCAAAATTCAAGAATCCAGGCAGTTCTGAGACAAAGTTCATAATAGCTTAGTAATATGTTAAGTTGGATTAGATTAATTTAAATCTCTGATTAGTTAGGTTAGTAATTATGGGATCCTCTCTAAACTGCATCTGGATTCTGGAATTTTACCAAATCTGGTATCTTAGTACTTATTAAGCTAATTTCTTCTTTTACCATAAATTGTATATAGTCTGGTAGCACAGACCCTGATTTTACTGGAACCCTGCATTGTTTGTTATAAAGCAAATTTTTACATATTTTGAAAGCTTATACCACCCCATTCAAGAATCCATCGGGTGTACACCTGAACCCCCCTTGGCTTTTTCAATATGGCCACCATTTTCCAAGATGGTTGGCAAAACTGAAAAATCCCATATCCTGGTCAGTACTTGGATTTTGATGATCTTGGTGTCATTTCTAGGGTTTTTTATAATGATGAGTCAATCTGGAGGGGTTGCAGATAATTTGGGAGTCGTTTTGACCCACATTTGTCGATACTCAAGGTCAGTGGAGGTAAAAAATGCCCCCCCGAAATAAGGAATATCCTATATCCCGGGCAGTCATGGAGATATTTTGGTGATTTTACTGTCGTTTTTATGGTTTTGGGCGAGACTGAGTAGTTTTATAGGCACATGATAACAGTAGGATATCATTTTGCAACTCCATGGGTCAAGTCAAGGTCATTTGAGGTTAAAGTTTGGCCTTGAAATATGATAATGCCACAGTTGACATCACTGTATTTGCTTTATTTCAGTGACAATTTCTACAATCTAGCTAACTGCTGAGCACTTAACATCTTTTCTGCAGATAAAACCAGATCATAATGGATATTTGGATATAAACCACAATTTATGCTGAAGTGCAGGGCACATGCATTCTATGGAAGGTTGCAAAGCTACAAGATATGACCTCGTAAGCAAAACAAAGCTCACACCTAGCTGGGGGATTGGCATTGACAACTTTGATGCAGTTATTCACATTAGGTAACCATTTACTGGGGGCAAATATCAAAAGACATGGTTGTGTCAGGATCATCAGTCTGCTCTTCATTTGTATTTTGGGTTAATAGATTGTTGCAATCCAAGCTACTGCCACATGCACAGAACATTGTGCAAGGGATTCCGCATCCCATGCAGCTGCAGCAACCTCCCCTGCATGCTGATTGTGATTCACCCACATCTGAAGTGAATTCTTCCTTGTTCTTTTTGCACTCACTCGCGATTTGCTTGCCCAGCTTCTTCACACACTAATCAATATCAACAGATTCCTCACAATCTTTTGCAATATTCAGGTATGAGGCAGCATAGTTTTTGAAAATTAACAACGTAGCGATACCATCCCCATGGAAGTCTACAATTTCATCTTTGAAGTAATCTTTAACTTTTACAATGAGCGACCTACGTGACAACTTCTCACCACCTAACTCTTTGTAAAGCTTCTCTACTTCAATTGAATTCCATGGTTTCATTTTGTCCTTCAACAATTCTACACACAAAGCAATGAAGGGACGGTCTTCAGGTTCAACCCTTGACTTATTCTGGCAAGCGCGCTCTCAACCTCAGCATGAAAGGTAGACATAGTCTTTATGGTATCGGGCTTCTTCAGCTGATAAATCTCCTTTCATGCCCAACAACCTACTGAATACAACTTATCCCTGCTCATCATTTTTCAGTTTACACTTTTCTATCAATACATCTTTGTAATTTGTTTTTTTATCACCAAGCTTATCGGTCATAAACCTAGATGCTGGAATGTGGTATTGCACCAGAACTTTGATGTCATATTTCTTGGGTAATATACACACACTGACTTTCAAACAAAAGTGTGTGTTTTTTAGGGTCATATACTGGGCCTTCACTGAGAACAGCAGTACATAGTCTTTTTGGCTCCACTGTAGGGATATCACATTTTCTCTCTTTCATGAATGCTGATAAATTCCGCTTGGACACATAAGTGGAAACACAGTTCTTGTGACAACAAAGGATTTTTGCTCCATCTTCCAAGAGAGGTTCTAGTCTCGCTCGAACATCTGGCTGCCCTTTGATGTAGCTGCTCTCTCTGATTTTCTGAATCCTCCCACAATTTGAAAGACCTTTCTGACCTCCAGGACAGCTATGCAGGAAATCCTTGAAGAAACATTCGTCTGCAGCTTTTGTAGAACCTGAAAAATAAGAATTTTGTTTACCCATTCTTCAGAGTACAAATTGCATTGAAATAATTTATCCTCAGCAAATGAAAACTAAAAAATGCTCACCTGGTATATTCTCCATATTCAGCAGTCAAAAAAACAATTTTAGAATCAGCACAACCGAGACATCATCAAACCACCAGGTGAGCAGCACCATCAGCAATAATCTCAACAACCTTAAAAAAAAAAGAGGAATAATTAGAAATATTGGAATTCACCTTACCATGGGGAAAATAATCCTTGATTTCATTTTAAACCCTATAGAACTACTTGGTCTCGCTCAAAACCATAAAAATGACAGTAAGATCACCAAATAAGGGATATGGGATATTCCTTATTTCTGGGGGTGTTTGACCTCCAATGACCTTGAGTATTGACGAATGTGGATCAAAACGACTCCCAAAGTATTTGCAACCCCTCCAGATCGATTCATCATCCTAAAAACCCCTAGAAATGACACCAAGATCATCAAAATCCATCAAGTATTGACCAGGATATGGGATTTTTCAGTTTTGCCAGCCATCTTGGAAAATGGTGGCCATATTGAAAAAGCCAAGCGGGGGTCAGGTGTATACCCGATGGATTCTTGAATGGAGTGGTATAAGCTTTCAAAATATGTAAAAATTTGCTTTGTAACAAACAATGCAGGGTTCCTACCCCGTGCAACTGGACTAATAGGCCTACCATATCATATAGCCACATAGGGCCTAGCCTAAATCTGTGAGGATATGTAACCAGCTATCAGAGTATCTTTCAGATTATGGTACCATATGCTTGTGCTTGGTCATAGTTTATGGTTAAGCTTGCTCATTTTAGAGTTTAGATACATGAGCCATAAATCTGGTATTGAACCTTGCTTTGCATACAGAATATGAACCTACTGCTAGATGTTGGCCTCTATGACCAACCTGAAGTTGGCAAACTATGGTACCTTCCAATATTTACTGATGTTCCTAAATTCTTCTCCAAGAAATAAAACAAGTTTTTGGTTCAAATCTTGTATTTTCAATTCTGTAGGTCCAACTTTAATGATGAAACATGCATGTATGACAAGAATTGGTACCATATCCATACCATACATCACTTTAGTTTATTTATTCCATGCCCATGGCTGGGTTGTTTGGAGATTGAACTTAGTGAGGGCCCTAATTCAATTCCTGCCATCACTGCAGTTTAAGTTAAGCCAACCACCTATCTACCTCATGATTACTCGAATTCAGGTGACTCTTGGAGTTCACAGCCAACTTCTAATTATTATTGTTTGCAGGATGTATGAAACAGTGAAGAGAAGTTCTCCTCTAAAAATAAATCAAGCATTTGTTCCAAAAAGTATTATTCCTCCTGACTATATAGTATCTTTGTACGATGTGCGTATAGCTGGATATGGACCAGATGAAACCACTTATCGAAAAAACAAATGGATAAGAGAAAATGTAGGTATTTTAAGCTTTTCTTTTCTTTTCTCAGTAGTAAAATTAAGAACTAAGAAAATAAGGTACATTACCAGATTCATTTATCTTTCCATTTTAAATGAAATAATAATAAAGATCTCACTTATTTTTAGCATTATAAATTTAAATTAATAAATAATTCAGAGAGTAGGGGAAGCATGCTCCCAAACCCCTTTATAAAGTCAGTGATAGCATTTTCATTGTTTACCAAACAGATTTTGGTTTCTGGATTGCTACTGCCTGAGTGAGTGAGTGAGTGAGTGAGTGAGTGAGTGAGTGAGAGTTGGCTCATGGAATTAAAGTGGATCCACATAAATATGTTAATCATATCATTCTGTTACGAGTTGATCAAGCCCCACAATCTCTTACGTCTTTGAATTATTTTAGTCTATTTTTCATTACAGTAACTGTCTTCATCCACAAAATACACCAAGCTGAATGGGGAAAGACAAAGATAGTGTTTAAATTAGCTTAAGTTATGTAAGCTATTTTGGTAGCTCTGTAAATAGTTGTTAATTAGCTGATTTGAGATTGACATTTTGCACAATTTTATTATAAAATATAGCTCATGACATGGATAACTTCAATAGGCCCCAGTGGCTCCATGTTTACCAAATGAAATGTAATATTACTGTAATAACCCACACATCTTATCTATAAATTCAGTGGTGGTATAGTCTAACTTTTTCTTATATTTTATTTTAAGGGAAATTTGGAAATATCTGAGCCTTTATATACTTACTGTTTGTAAATGCAGTTTTTGATCTTATATCATTGACTACACACATGGACAATTCTGTGTCTTATATTTCTCCGTTCATAAAGTTTATGTACAATATAACCTATATTTATAAATGTGTGCATTGTTGAATTCAACTTTTAAGCGTAACTTGTGGAAGTGCACTGATTCCTTAATAAGCCATCTATTGATTTGTAAAAGTTTTTCTTTAGTAAATGAAATAAGGCAGAGGATCATCAGCAATACTATAGTTTAACAATCTGTACATATTTAATTGCTTTATGAGCTCCTTTTAATTTTTCTGGTTTCTAATTCTTAACTTTGCTTTTGAAAGGTATTATGCTTTAATGGCTGAGTAACTAATTTATTTTCTTAACTTTTCTTAAAATTGGCTTACCTTGAAGTCCTGTACAGTAAACTGCTAAAGCAAAACTATTTACACTATACCGAACTAATGGGAACTCGGACAAGAGGCTTATTCACTGCAGAGGTGAGAAGAAAAGTATGCTCAACCTTAGGTGCATCATTAGCAGATTTTATTTCTAAAATCTTTTTAATGATAGGCCCATATTTGCGAGTGAGAACCTTGACTTGCACCAATACAATTTCACTGTTGGTGTGACAGTACTCTTGAGTAAAATAGAATCACTTCAGGATGAGATGCAGCTATTGAAGGGTGGCCTGCAAAGCCAGCATGGTTAGAATAAAGAGCTAAAGGATATATGTGGTAGCATAACCTCAGAACATGGAAAGCTGACCTCTAGGATCTCAGACCTGGAGGTTGAAATGAGCCAGAGGCAAACTGCCCAACCTGACAGGGATGACTCCGAGGATATCACCATGACACAACATAGTGCGACTCAGGATAGGAGGCTTGCCATTCCTATCATCGCATCATCTTCCCTCACAGATCAGTAGAGCTGTATATCCAAACTACAGGAGGGAGAGAATGGTAAGGTACTTTATTCGCAAGTTTTGAAAGAGAAAGTCATTGACATAAAAGCTTGTTTGAACATGAACAGTCATCTGAACAGTGGGCAGCAGGTAGTATGTATCTACCCTGAACTGAATAGTCTGACATGATGATGAATCTCTAATGCAAACTAACAGCAAATTAACTGAAACAGAAGGCATTGCCTCAAAGGACTATACAAACCTACTTGACAGCTAGTCACCCTGGAGAGCAGAATAGTGGGCATGGGTGGACATCATTTGGTAAAAAGGGTTTGTATCAGAAAAAGAAAACGGCTCTGGGACCCCCCCCTCTCCCTCCTTCTAAAAAAGAACCATGGGTAGGGCTAGCAAAAAATAGAGAGATTAAGGGTGAAAATATCTCATGTCCATGTATCTGCCTCAGAATCGAAGAATATCTGCATGAGGTGACAGGAATTGGGACTACCTGCTCCAAACTAACCAATAAACAACCAGATACCTACAGCTCTTTCTATATTAAGGCAGAATGTACGGCCCCTTTGCATTTATGGGGTCAGAAATCTGGCCTGAAAGAATATCTCTAGTTTGTATAACATGAACTTCAGGAAAAATATGGTCCACAAAAATGTAGGGAAGCAGACTCCACCACACATTCCCAGGGAGACTCCCAGGGATAAGTGATAGTTTATAAGAAAAATGGCTTAGTTTCATAGACTTAGTGTTAGTAACTATAACTATAGAGGCCTCAAAGTAAATGCTGCTGATAGTGAGATCAATAAACTTTTATCTACACATGACATTTCTTGCTTTCAGGTAATTTGGCTCTCTGAGCAAGAGTGCAAAAATTTAAACCATATTAAGCTTAACTACAGGAATAGCTAACTCGCCCATTGATAATAGTGTAGTTATAACTGTGGCCAGACAATAGAATGGTGCAAAAAACATTGCAGAACTGTGGGGAAAGCATTATGAAACCCTATTTAATTGTCTCAGGGAGGTTAGACCAAATACGTCTAAATGTGGAATGCTATGAAGAGCTAATAATTAACGACTCAGAAATCTGGTAGGCTATCCATAAGCTGGATAAAAGTTGTCCTAGATGGCATACAAGCAGAACATTTAAAATATTGTAGCCCTCGTACGATTCATATGCTTGCAGTGTGTTTCAAAAGCTGTATGATACATGGGTACTTGCCACACCCCATTTTGTCAGTTGTATTATTGCCAGTTGTTAAAAATAAGGGTGTTAGTATCTGTGATAAGATAATAATAGGCCAGTAGCGCTTGCCACAATACTTTCGAAGCTGTTAGAATCGCTGGGTACCTAAATATATAGTTAGGATACTTGTATTCTGGTATACAGAGCAGACCATGTTTGTAAGATGGAAAAGCACTGTATCACTAGGTTTTAGGGTAATAATATGCTTCCTTGTCGTCTTTTCTGTATATACATGGTTCACCTTATCACTGAACTAAAATTTTCATGTACTAGTTGTTATTGGATAGGAAAAATAATCATTTTAATGTATGCTGATAACCTTGTTTTTCTCTCACCCTCTCTTCATGGGCTGAGAATACTATCAGAGATATATGAACAATTTGGTACAGAAAATAACATAATCCATAATGGGGCAAAGAGCTATGTTCTGAGTTTTAGATGTAATTTACTGAAACGTGTATTATGTGGGTCGTTTTAAATGAATGGTCAGGCAATACGTGTCAAAGACACGTGTAAATACTTAGGTCATGTAATTACTCATGAGCTACGAGATGAGCTTGATATTGAGAGGCAACATGAAAAGATGCGTGTATGTTCAGGGTAACTTGCTAGCAACGAAATTTTTGTGTGTGTGCAGAATCGATCAAAATTTATCTTTTATAACTATCTTACTATAGTTATATTTATAATTACCTTGCTAAATATAATAATTATTCTTAAAAAATTCATATTCTATTACATCTTAATTATATTTATTATACAAGCTGCATATTCTTTTTCATTTCGGTATCCTTTAACTCCTTAACGTCTCCACGCTTAGATCTACGTAGGACGTAGGGAACGTTTCTAGATGTTGATCTATGTATCCAGTTCCTCCCCATTTTGTGAATACAACTAAAATTGAACTTTCAGGGTATGGAAAGAAGACTTTGCTGGGACGTTAAGGGGTTAATTCGTATTAGCAATCTGACTTCACTTAACTTGGTCATGTGTCGGAAAACGTCGTTCTGGTTTAAAACCAAAAGATGACCTAATGCTGAAAATAGACTTTCTACTTGTTGGCTTCTTTACTTATTTGGGTGTTAATTGCTTCTAACCTAATCACACACTTCGTGTTAATCGGGCTGTGGCTCGAGTCTATTTTATTTGCTGATTTTTAAAGCCTAATTATAGTTTATACTGTCAAATTGTATTATTGTAAGCAAGATAATCGAGGCGAATGCTTGTAGAATTAGGGAAGATTTTTTTGGCAGTAGGCCTACCTTAATTCGTGATCAGTCTTTATCACCATTGCACTTGTGTTGCTCGTTCGTAGCCAACATCAGTTTGATAGAAAAGGAAAACCCAAAACTTAGGCGTTTCTTTTATTCATGTAGAAGTTGGTTGATGTACAGTGCAGGTGATGGAGGACATTTCCGAAATAGCCACGTTAATAAAAGAAAATAGTGGAAGGTGGTTTGGTACTTCATTTCTATCCTCACTGACTATTTTATTCGATTGTTTTAGGTAACTCGTGGATTTACTTTCATGGAAATAACTACTGAAAGTGAAGATGAAAATGAGAAAGAAGAAAAGACGTTTGATTTTGCCATCTACGCCAATAAGAAGTTTACGGGAGGCGTTGGCGATGAGGACGAGTGGCAGCCGGAGAGCAACGATGTATGGAGGGAGTTTTGCATCCAGAAACCAGAGGAAGCTACGGAAGTTATTTGTATGACCAAACTGAATGGGGAGGCTGGTCATTTCACAGTAAGGTAAGATGCCAGAATCGCTGCAGAGAGTGAAGTCACGCGACCATGTTTGCGCATTCGTCGTTTAAATCCATAAATTATCTTAACTAACGCTAAATCTCGTGAAGGACAATTTTAATGAGGGTTAGAGCTTTGTTGTAGGCGGAAGACTAGAAGAGAGGTCATCACTATATACAGAAGTGTCGCGCCCCAATATTGAGGGCCAAAGGGGGGCCCCACACGGCAATTGTGTAGAGGAATTAAAATTAAAACCTAATCGAATCTTTAGAAAGGTATCTGAAGAAATGAAGATGCGTGCAAAGTCTGCTTGTCATGGTTAATTTCATTACAACTGTAGGTAAATTGTAGTAGGCCACTCTGACGTTCTGGCAATGGGAGTTCAGTTGAATTCTGAACACTTGAAATATAAAACGAGGACATTTGAAGCCCTCCTAGGAAGAAGTGGCTAAGCGACAAAGGTAAAAAACGTCAGAAAACAACTTTGTTAAGGATTTACCAAATTCGAAAGAAATGTTTTCAAAAGTTCAATTTTTTTTTTTTACGTTTGTTGCTTAGCCACTTTTTCCTAGAAAATTACATTTGTTCTTTAATGAAACATATTGTGTTCCTTAGGCTTATACCAGTGGTTCTCAAACTTTTTGTCTCCCGCTGTTCAATATCCCCAGAACAACGCAGCATAATTTCAAACTGCGATTATACAAGAATGTTTGTTTAGCTTAAAATTTGCTTATCTTCACTAACTGAATTTTCATTTATTTCATCATGAAATTTCACAGCACCCTGGTTGTGAAATACTGGTTTAACCCTTAAACTGCGGCTATCGGAAAATCTGTCTGCCACTGTATGTAAAAAAACACGAGAAAATAAACTCTCAAACATATATTCTTTTAAGATTAAAGATACTGTATGTGTGAAATGATGCTACTGAGTGGTGTGTGGGTACTCGTGGGTGGTGGAAGGAGGCCTAGTGAGATTGCTGACAGTTTGTGAATGCTAAACTTGGCGTGCAATTTAAAAAAAATAAGACTAGAAAATCTGTTCTCATATGAGACCTGTCACAGTTGCGTAAGTGGATGTGGACTCGTATGAGGCATGTCGCAATTGCGTAAGTGGATTCGTACGAGACACGTCGCAGTTTGAGGGTTAATAATACTGTCTTGTCCCACTACTGTTGCATGGTCTAAAAACTATAGGATAAGACTCATCGGAAAGTGAATTTTTATTTAATTTTAGCTCGACAGTTTTGTTTTAATGTCTTAATCATACGACATCCTTAGAAATTTGTACGTAGGTAGGTTTATTTTATTGAAGCTTATTTATTCACGAGACAGTCCTATGACAATATGTAACCACTTCAGGGATGGCATTTGGGTTTTGTATCTATACCTATACCCTATGAGAAATTGCGTAAATCTTCCGACACACACTATTTATTTTTCCTATCCCTTTACTACTATGGAAAAAGAAACTAGTATATTTTTTCAAAAAGAAAGATGTGTATTGCGTATATGTTACAGGGAATCTGCGTAACTAGGAATTTCATGAAATCCTTAAAAGGGTCAGGAATTTCATGCGAGGTTAACTAGTGATATTTTCGTTAAACCTACGAAAAAATAATTGAATGCCCGGTTAGGTGAACTGTACGCTCTTGACGATTGGTTAGGTTAAGTCGTGATATTTTCGTTAACTAACGAAAATATCACGACTTAACCTCGCTTGAAATCCCCGATTATTTTAGGGATTTCACGAAATCCCTATTTACGCGGATTCCCTATAAAATATATATACTATGCTTATTTATACTATCGTGTATGTTTATAGGTAACACAGTTTTGTTAGATGATATTCTCATTATCCGACCGACCACGACCATCTTTAGAGCAGTGAAATGGAAGGTGGAAGACCACGTAGAAAGACTAGTCATTTTTTTAGGATCTTTCATATATTATTTGCGAAGAAGATTACTCGTAGAGTAATTTCATTAGTGTTTACACTAATCTGGAACTAAAGAGTAATCGAACGACTGAAAATGTTAACTCATTAAGCGAAAGTCATGAAATCATAGTATAGGGCGTTTTTTAGCCCTTTCAGTATCAGTGGGAGTGTAATGTTCTACGAGAAATAATATAAAGGGTACTAAAATATAATTTTTCCACAAATATTTCTACACGTTTAATATAGGTTTATTCGACTGTATTTCTGGGTAAAGGAACCCAAATGGGGGCGCTGTAATCGACTAGTGATTGAAGTATTTTGTTTTGAATGGCGATAAACTTTATACTTTTTGGTTTAAAGAAAAAAAAATTCGTGAACGGAAGGGTTGTGAACTTCCCTCATTTTATTTGCATTATTGTCTACTCTTAAAGAGAGCTATTGTATTAATCTGTTATAACAGCTTGTTAAATAACGCTGTTACGAGATGATCGGAAAATGTATCGTACGTAGTATTTTATTTTTAATTTACAGTGGGTGCTCTTTTGCGTATTTCAACACGCCTTCGAAGGAGTACGAAAAACAGTGACCATTATTTCATTTAAATAGCCGCGAGTTGTTGTCACTGCGTATATGTATATTCCAAGAAGTATAGGGAAATATACGAGTATTTCTATTCTTTTACCAGTGAAAATTTATAGGTACTTTTTAAAATGCTTAGGTCTATACTTATACTTTGTTGAAAAGTTATATCCGTACCAATATCGGTATGCTACTCCTGAATTAAGGGCCAAAAGCGTGAACGTACCATCACTTTTCGTACGTGTTGTATGGAATCAGTTTAATAATTAGCCCGCGTGTGTGAACGGATATGCACGGTTTACTTTCTGCTTTTTCTCCTTTTCACGCACTTTTGTACCTTACAACCTGGTTGTTTTCTGCCTTCTCACCCCGAGTCCATGGAAATTGAGATTTTTGATAATGTATTTTCCATAAAATGGTACTTATTACACCGAGGATATGATTGCAACAATGCTCTAACTAAAAGCCGTTTAGGGAGTAACTCTTTTGTTACCTTATATTTGGAACAGGTGTATTGCCGGCGAGTTTTATATCATAGCAGGGTCGAAGAACGTGCATCTTCTCTTCAAGGATGCTGCAGAAATTGAGCGATACGAAGATATTCGTTTCGGGGTGGCGAAAACCGTGGCGCAAGCCGTTTGGGACACTTTCAACGCGATGGAGGAGGAAGACCTCCTCTGTCTGAAGTATTTACTGAACGCGACCAAGATGACGGTAGTGTGCGAAGTTCTACAGCCTGCGTACCAGCACATCGTCAATCTCTCTCACATGAAGGAGCCGGCCATTAGCATTCTCATGATAGCCCCCGTGGCTACGCAGATAGAAGATTCGTTCACGGCGATTCCGCCTCACTTGACCCTTAATATGGCCAAAGCGTTCGGCCTATCCACGCCCGATTATTACTCTATTTCGGTGAAACAAATCCAAGAAAGCATCATTAAGGTAAGTTTACTTGTCGCTCGAGAGTAGTTTTAGATTTTCGGTATTAGGTTTCCCGCGGAATTCACTTCCATTGTTACTGTCACGCCTTAGTCGTCAAGAGTGGGATGTTGGTCTTTTGATGACTTTGATCTTTTGAGAGTTGTATAACTTCAGTTTCGAACTTTTTTCTTCTTTCAAATTCATAACCGAGTTGGTTGTAACCATTTTGTTTAGTGAAAAAACTTATTTCTAAGTGACGTAAGACTGAGCTATAGAATGTATAAGAAGGTCCTGGCATCTTCATATGATATAGAGATGTCTTGAGTTGTTTCATTCTTGCCTTTCTCTTCGTTAAATTATTTGAATTTCAGTTTCTAAATCTATGTTGTAAGTTGTATTTCACATTCTGACTGTATTAGGGTGTTTGGGCTACGTTGTAGCCGCATCGCATCACCGCTTCACGTTAGATCAGCGAAGTTGTTGTTGGTTAGCCGATCGGCCCCCACTGATCGAGCAAGCCGGCGGCATGCGGGTAACCGATCGCCCTCTCCCGAGTGGACCAGAGGTTCAGCGCACTAGTGATGTGTTGTGTTCTATGTTGTGCTAGAGCGGTACAGTCTCATAATGTGTTCAGTTGTTTGTGGTGTGTCCTGGCACAGGTGGCAGGTGTCGTCTGTGTTTATATGTCTGTCAGTTAGGGTGATGTCCACATCGGAATCGTGTTAAGTTAACTCGATCCAATCTGCTCAGGCTGGTCTCTGACCTGTCAATGGGTGGCGGCTTCGCACCTAGGACAGCATTCGGACCGAGTCGTGTCAGCGCTTTGTGGGTTAGGTGAATAGAATAGAATAACCTTTATTAATAATAATAAAATGAATACATTTTTTCAATTTACAATGACATGAATAATTGTGAAGCTCGACTATTTATTTATTTAATTTAATTTGGCCCTTAAGCTTTAGGCTTTACTGGGCTTTTATTAAAAATAAGCAGCTAGTTGTTATTAATTAATAATAATAAATAAATAAATAAGTAAATAAGTATTATTAATAGTTAAAACATGTATTACAATATTAAACAATATTAGTGGACATTAATCCTAGATTTTTGTTAGTATGCCATTATTAATCGGGATTTCAACTTGGTTTTAAACAAATTTACATTCACAATATTTTTTATCGGCATGCAAGTCATTCCATAGTTTCAATCCAATGAAAATGGGTAGTTTTTGAGATGAAGACAATCTAAATTGAGGTATAACAAGCTTTGATCTATTTCTGGTCTGATACGAGTGGATTTCTTGATGAGTTACAAAATATCTATTTACCCATTGCAAATTAATGATTTTGTTCTTACACTCGTAAATAAAAATAAAATGTGCCAGTTTGGTTATATCGTTGAGCTTTTAGTAGGTTTAGCTCTTTAAATAATGCACCAGAGTGATCAAGGAAATCAGCATCAGATAATAACCTTATTGCTCGTTTTTGGATGACAAAGATACCATTTAATTCGTTGTTAGCGGAGTTTCCCCAAACAAGGGTGCAGTATGTTATATAAGGAAGAACAACAGTATGATAAAGAGTCAATAAAACTTGTTTAGGGACTACATTTCTAAGTTTAAACATTATAGCAACGCTCCTTGAAATCTTTTTCGCGATATAATTTATAAGATCATTCCATTGCAAATTCTTATCTTGCATTACACCAAGAAATTTTATTACAGTACACTCCTTCATGGTGATTTCATTAACATTAAATTCATCAAGATAGACATTTTTTATTAGTAAAAATCATGAAATTTGTTTTACTGGTATTTAAGAAGAGTTTATTGGTCAACCATTTCATTACACTGATGAATTCTGAATTAATATATTCTTAGCTGTATTAATATCTTTGCAAGAAAAAGAGACAGTTGTATCATCTGCAAACATTATAAAGTTCAGTATATCAGATGAACGTGGAAGGTCATTTATATATAATAAAAATAACAGTGGACTATGTTTGACAAGCTGCATTTAATGAGAAACAATTAAAACTTTGTGTTCCCGCCATTGGCTTCCAAGACAGCCTCAATTCGCTTTGGGTAGCTTGCCAAAAGTGACGTGAATACTCACTGAATAGATCTTCATCGTTACGCAAATTTGCTAAAACAGTTTCAATGTGTTGCGTCATTGTGTCCTTCGAAAATCGATTTGCTGCAGGTTCTTGAAACAAGAGACATTCAACCTTGTCCTTTATAACTGATCCAATGCGTTCACAGACGTTCAGGTCAGGAGAATTTCCTGGCCATTCTTCATTTCCAAAGAAATCGATCTCATGGTTCCGCAACAACTGTTGAGTGGCTAATGCCTTAAAGCAGGGGGCCTTATCGTGCAGAAGTGTGACCTGATCACATCATAACATTGTTTGGGTTTCTTAGAAAAGGAATGACATGCTGGCATAGAATAATATCACGAAAATACTGTCCATCCCAACTCTGATCATTTGGCTTCTGCACCCACATTAGCTTCTTTGCAGTGAACAAAACAAACACATCAACACAGTCTGGACTTTTTAATAATTCGCGATAATGTTCATTGTCATCGATTTCATCTGGTGTTGTGGCCCACACTCGATCATTTTGGTAGTTAGGCCGACGTGTTACGTAAACAAAAAATTCATCGGAGACAGCTAAATGCATGAAATCATCCACATCCCAATCTTCAAGATAATGGGCAAACCACATTCTGTCATCGATGTTAAGTTGTTTTTTTCTTGGCTTTGGAAGTTCATGCCAAGGCTTTAAACCTTGCCTATGACGGTACAGTCGAATGATCTCACCACTAACGATCTTTCCTCTCAACACTTCGATCTCTCTAGAAAGTTTAGTACAGCTGTTTTTCCGCTTACGCGTACCGCTTTCAATGATGTCCTTTGTTTCCTGAGAGAGTGGCAAATTTGGTTGTATCCATTTCACATTCATCCAAAGTTTTATTCCAATTTCTTTTGACGAAGTCCTCACTTCTTCGCAACTTTTTGGCAACCCATGAACGTGTTATAAAGGTGGCTCCAGCATCACGAGCTTCCCGAAATGTTATTGCTCGTATTCGATCTATCACACGTTGCCTCTCCGAATCACCAATTAATTGAGAAGCCATAATTTATCACTTTATCAGCTAGAGTAATTTTAATACCTGCAATAAATAAAGAATTTTATATATTTTTATAATCACTAAAAACTATTTCGATATAAGTAAACATGGAAGCTGCAAAGGGGGGGGGGGGGGGCTAAGGTTTTTTGGAACCCCTTACTATATGATGTCTGTGGGGCGTGGTATGGAATGGAGTATTTGGTTATAATGTGTGTGTGGTGTTACGTTAATGGTGGGAGGTGTTGGTGTATGATTGTACATTTAGTGGCAAGGGTGTTGTGGGTTAGTTGTCGCTGCTGCCATGAATTGTGTTCCCCTCATGTCTAAATGTTCCCTAACTTTCAGTATTTTTGTTTCTGTGTGCATGTGTTCTATTGGTGTTGTTTGAGTACATCCTGTAATGATACGAAGTGCGTTGGTTTGTATTGTCTGTAAGGTGTTTATATGTGTGTTTGAGATAATGGGTGCCCAGCATGGGCTAGCATAGTCCATAATAGCGAATATATTGTTTGTATATGAGTGTTGTTGTTTCCGGCTGGTGTCCAAAGTTTGTGCCTGTTAGTACCCTAAGCGTGTTAAGTCTTGACGTACATTTGTTTTTAATGTCCTGAATGTGGTTTGCAAAAGATAATGATGTGTTGTATGTGACCCCAAGTATTTTGATCCTGTGAGTGTATGAAATGGTGGTGGTGTTTAGTGTAAGGTGTGGAGTTATCCGGTGTTTTTTTGTGTTGCTTGTTAGCAAGGTGATGGTTAATTTTGTTGGCGCTACTTTGAGTCTATTGTGTGTGAGCCAGTCTTATATACTGTTTATGTATGTTTGTAGGTTATTTGTAGCGGTATCGATGTTGTTGTGGGTAGATGTTAGAGTGATGTCATCTGCATATGATGATAAGGTAAGCTTATCAATGGGTGTTGGGATGTCATGCATGTATAAGTTGAACAGTGTTGATGAGAGAACAGAGCCTTGAGGGACCCCGTTCGGAAAAAGCTTGTTTTTGGATGACTTCCCATTAAATGTGACATATGAGTATCTTCCTGAAAGATAGTTGCTCAGCCACCTTTTGGTGTTATTGTGCATGTTTGTGTTGAGTATTTTGTTTATGAGAGGGAAGTGTGGGATAGCATCAAATGCTTTACTAATGTCTATTGTTGCTAATAATGTACGTTGAGCTGGTCGTCTGGAGTTAATGCCATCCATGATGTGCTGCGTGAGGTTAGTGAGTAATGCCGTGGTTGAGTGGTGAGGTCTGAATCCATGTTGAGTAGGCGATAGTGGTATGTGTGGGTTGGTGATTTGTAAGATTAGTCTTTCTGTTACTTTGGAAGGTATGCATAGTAAAGTAATGGGTCTATAGGAAGCTGGTTCTGTTGGATTTTTGTTTGGTTTGAGTAGTGTAATAATTTTACCTTGTTTCCATATGTTAGGAATAATAGTGTTGGTATGAATATGTGCTGATGTTTGTGAGAGCTAGTATTCCCTGTGGGCCCAAGTGTTTGAGGTGTATGTTAGATATGTTGTCTGGTCCAGTAGCCTTCGAATTCTTGATGTTTTTGATGATTTTGGTGGACTGGTCTGTATTGAAGGGTGTAATGGTCGTGTCGAGTCTGTAGGTTTTCTTGTGTCTGGCTGTTTGTCTGTCTGCGTGTTTCTGGTTGTTGTCTCTGCTTAAGTGACTTATCTTTGCGTAGTGATTAACTAGAGTGTTAGCTTGTGTATATGTTGGGATATTATTTTGGCTGCGACAGATAGCCGCGTGAGAGGTGTGAATGCCGCTGTTAGAGTGGGTAATGCTGTTTATAGTCTTGTACAGCCTGGATGTATCTGGAGTGGTTTAGTGTTATGAATTCCCTAAATGTTTGTTTGTTTTTCTTTAAGTTTGTTGTTTATTTCTGTGTTGAGCTGTTGTATCTGCTGTTTTATGGTTTCTGTGTGTGGTGTTTGTGTGTTATATTTGAGGTTGTTACGTTTCCTTATGAGGTGGGCTATTTTTCTAGTGTAATTTGGGTTGTATTTCCTGATGTTGCCCTTGGGTACGTATTTGATCAGCGAAGTTAAGCGACGTTGCATCTGTTCGGTGATTGGATTGATGACCGTCATCCGCGTTGAGATTATGTACTGACCCCTAGATGGCTCGTATCCCACGTAAAGCTGTAGGTCCTCTTCGTCACACGACCTCTGACATTACAGAGGAGGTTAAACAACAAAAAACATTATCACACTTGTTCGTCCGTCACACTTTCTTTAGAATAATCTTTATTTATTAATTAATACTAAAATAAACACATTGGTCTTGCAGTTGACACTGATATAATAACTGTGAAGCTGGAATATTTAATTTAATTTGGCTCTTAATTTTTAGGCTTTACTGGGCTCGTGTCCGTTACTTTTGTGTCCGCGCCAAACTTTTAAACCGAGCAACATAATTTTATGAAATTTCATACATGTATCATCAGAAGACGATGTGTCATGAGTAAGAATTAGGTCCTTGCATCAAAAGTCAAGGTCACGTATATAGGCGGGGCATTGATGATGTTTCGACGTTATTATTAGTAGTATACTAGTAATGTTTTTTTTATTCAGATGCGTAAAATGAAAGGCTCTGAAGGTTACGTATTGTACTACTTAAAAGGGGATAAAACCATTGGTCTCGCGAAAGTCAAAACGGCTTGGTACGTGATGCTTCGAGCCCTGAGGGAGAAATCTGATCAAGCTTTCAACTCGAAGAAACAGAAAGATGGTCCTATCGAAGACAAAATCAAAGCCACGTGCAAACGCTTCTGTCAGATACAAAAATGGCTTAAATTTAACGACATTTACCGGAGGAAGTGGGAGGTAAGCATATATACAGTATATAATTTTGTGTGTGTGTGTGTCAAAAGCCGAAATCAGTCATTACCCGTATTGACTGATTTCAGCTTTTTACTGACATATGTATTAGGGGGGTCGAAACATATAAAAAATCGAGTTTCTCCAATTCCACAGTATGCACGTAGTTACTTACTTACTTACTTTTGTTACTTTCGTTGAGTTTGAACGACGGTTCAGGATCGACCTGCGGTCGACCCCTCTGCGGCATCCCGCCTCATTTGCGGGACTTGGTGAAGGAGGGAATTGCTCTCTGATCTCCTCCTGCCCTCGTAGCCAGCCACGCATGGCTGGTCAGGGACTTTGCGCAAGAATCTGTCCAGCTGGTTCTTGAAGTTATTCAGGTCGGTGTGCTGGAGATTCCTCACTTCTTTTGGAAGGACATTGAAAAGCTTTGGGCCCCGTATTCTGAGGGTATTTTCCATCCTCCTTTTCATGGCTCCTTGTCCCACCGCAGCTGGGACCCGTACAAAATCTGCCTCTTCTCTCATTCCACTTTGTTTCTATTTCATTTCTGAGGTTAGGGACAGAGCCTTCCAGTATTTTCCGTATGTATATTATTGTGTACAGCTCGCGCCTTCTTTCGAGAGAGTAGAGTTCCAGGGATTGTAGTCGAGACCAGTAGTCTTCACCTTCCGTTTCCTCTATCTTAAACGTAAAAGTCCTTTGTATAGCTTCAATGCTCGTAATGTCTCTTTTTCTGTGTGGGCTTGTGAGTACTGAGCAATACTCAATTATTGGTTGGAAATGATGATCTCAACATCTTGTAAGAAAAATGAGTATATGCGACCCCCCTTACCCCTTCCATAGCATCCCCCCCATTTTACTCTCTCCACAGATATAAACCCTAAATGTGACAATCATGCATTATATTAAGTCTTATTAAGTAGATTAGATTAATTTGGATAGATTATTTAGAGTTTTAGATAGATTGAATAGATTACATAGATTAATTTAGATAGATTAGATGAATTATATAAATTATTGTCACGTTTTTTGTTTAGTTTATGATTGAATGAGTTATGATTTAATTCCGAATGAGTTATATTAAATTCAGATTGAATGATTCAATTGCTAGAATTTAACAATTAGTTTCTTGTTATTAATACTACTAGGCCTAAATAAGTGAAATCATGGCAACAAGAAGCAAAACGCACAATTCAACATTTGGTCACCCTGCAGAATTTCCACCTTCAATGACTCCTTCAAAGGCTGACTTATTTAGGCATTATTTATTGGTAAGAAAACGAGAAGAACTGATTTTGAAAGGTTCTAGAACAGCAAAAGAATGTTACAGAATTGTCACTAAAGATGTGGAAGCCATTTGGGAGAAGTTTTCCTTTTCACATATAGGATTTGAAGGAATAGCTATAAAAGTTGAACGATTGATAGAATCTGCAGCAAAGCTAAATAAAGTACCATTAAAACAAAGAAACGACAGTTTTCAGCAGAAGGTGGAGACATTCGATGAAATGTTTGATATTTGCACTTGTACTTGTTACGATAAAAAAAATCAGTCGAACGGATTGCAGATGTGATACTAGAGTTCCAGTGATTGAGTGGGAGTCTTTCGTGGGGCAGAAACAAAGAAAAAACCAACTAGGACCAATCGACAGAGTAACGACTTCCGCAAGAAAAAGGACTCACGATAGAGTTAAAGGATTAGAAAGAAGAGCCAAGATAAGCCTAGATATGAATGTCGCCTCAACCAGCAAACTGGACCCTTTACATATTATGGAAGATGAGAGCATGGAAATTGATGATGACAGCGAGGATATTGACTTTGTTCCGGATTTTGAGCTGAGAGAAAACCATCAGAACAGAATTATTTATGATAACTTAACAATAACAGCAGATAGATACCGTGTAAGTTACAGAGCTACTGCAGCTATAGTAAATGCAGCTTTGAAGGATATGGGAATATTAGACTAAACCAATACCTATGTTGGATAGGAAAAAAGTGGAAAGAGAGAGAATACGTGTGGGTAAAAAGAACATAATCAAAGTGAAATCAGAGAACACAGATTGAAGGCATCGGATTTGATGGTAGAAAAGATCAAACTAAGACAAAGAAGGGAATGGAGTATGAAGAACATTATGTAATAGTCAGAGAACCTGGTGATGTTTACATGGATCATATAGCTCCAGATAACGGAACTGCTTGTTGCATTGCAGATGAAATAATAACTTTTATAGTTGATTCTAATAGCAAAGAATCCCTCAAAGTTTTGCTATGTGATAGCACCCCAGTGAACACTGGCAGGATTGGCGGAGTGCTAAAATTGATTGAATTATATCTGGACAGGCCGGTACAATGGCTGATTTGCCTTTTGCATGCAAACGAACTGCCCTTCAGGCACTTATTTGAAGCAATTGATGGAAAAACTTCGGGACCAAACACCTTCAAAGGTTCTCTTGGAAATAAACTCCGAGAGGATTTGACCAAACTGGATATAGTTGATTATACCCCTGTAGAGGGCAACATTAAAGAAGTTTTGGCCGATATTGTTAAAAGTTTCAGCAGTGACCAAAAATATATGTATGAAATGTGCATTAGCATACAATCTGGACGCATCTCACAAGTGTTAGCCACCAGATCCCCAGGTGCCCTCCATCATGCAAGATGGCTAACACGAGCAAACAGGATCCTGCGCTTATATGTGTGTGTACACGGAATCCAGACAAAAACATCCAAGACCTAGTAAAAATTATAATGCTGGCTTAAGCTCCAGGCTGGTTTTGAATAAAGTCTCATCCAAAAGCAAATGAGGGAGCATCAAATTTTTGGTATATCATGCACTTGCTTAACCCTTTAAGGACTAGTCCGCAGCATATGCGGTCACTCTTGTTACCAGAACGTATAGGTTTTATTGTTATTCAAAACTAAATATTTTAGTAACTAGTCACTGAAATGATACACATTTTGGGTTCCTTTCTCAACAACTAAATGACATCTATATATAAACATGTAGAAACATTTATAGAAACGAGGCATTGTAGTACAAGTTATATTATTATTTCTGGTGGACCTTAAGGTACCATCCGTCATTAAAGGGTTAAAGGCTTAGATAAAAAGCATCGGATGATTATGGAGCGTGTCCTCAGAAATAACGCCTATTTTGCCCACCCAGAGAATATCTTACTCTCAATGATAACAGACACAAGAAGAGAGGTCAGAGAGCTGGCTCTTCAGCACATCATTCAAGCAAGAACTAAGAGCACCAATGCGAGAAATTTTGAGCTGCCAAAAACACTGAACTTTGAAGCAGACAATTATCCTAACATGATCGACTGGGACAACGAAACCATCACCCCTCCACCTATTTTACAGAATTTGACAAATGATGATCATCTTAAAGTTCGAAATGATCACTTCAGCTTATTCCTTTTTCCTGTCACAGCCAGGGAGTAGAACATGCTGTAAATGTGGTAACAAGAAGCATCACAAGATCGAATTGGTTACGAAAACAAACATAAATTTATTTTGAATGTACTGGAGTTGAGAAAAAAGCTACCTGTGTTCCAATGGAAAGGCCAGTGGTATCAGTAATTTACGATTTTAAATTTCTTAAAATGAATATTTTGATTTTAGTATGCTTCAATTGATTCTTTAAGTAATATACGGAGAAAGATTTCTTTATATATAACGGGTCTGTCAAAAAAAACTAAGCCAAATTCAAACCTTTATTAAAACAAAACTATTTATTTAATTAAGTTGAATTTTTCACACAATAAAGTATAGGTAATCACCTATTATCCTTTAAATTTTTATGACGATATCTTCAGAATTGTTAATTTTATTAATAATTAACTAAAACGTGAGATTCTCCTACTTAACCTGAAAAAATTTTTTTTTTACGATATACTGTAGATAATTTTTAGTTTAATAAAATTAAAAGAACTGTTCAATATGATTCCCTTGCATTTCTATCACTTTTTTTAATCTTGGTCTGAATTCGTCTATTGCTCGATTTATTTGCTCTTGGGGGAGCTCTGCCCATTTTGCGATAATCAACTCACGCAAATGATTGACATCCCTTATTCTGTTCCTATACACTTTCTGCCAAGTTTTCCCATATTCCGTAGTCTACAGGGTTTAGGTTAGGGCTGTTAGGTGGCCAAATTTTGGTTCCAAAATTCAGGCACATTCTTTTTCAAATATTCGATGGTTGTTTTGGCAGTATGTGATGTTGCACCATCTTGTTGAAAAATAAAGTAACCTTGACGCCAAGTTTCTCATTTCTGGAAGCATTTTCTCAAGCAGGGTATTTGAATAATATTGAGCATTAATTTTCACTCCTGGCTCAATAAAAAATATTGAAGTTTTTCCCAACTTGGACACTCCAACAGAAACCATGACGCTAGAAGAAAAGTGACTCCTTGTTGCGTACAGTCTTTCATCTTGGATTTCATTTTTCCTCGCAACATCAGAATAAACCCGGTCATTCTGTTTCTTGGTGGCTCTACCGTAAAACGTTTTTCATCCGTAAAAAATGTCTTGGAAAGTTTATCTTCAGTTATTATATGTAAAATACATTTGGATTTCTCAACTCTTTTCTGACAGTTTACTTCTGACAATCTTTGTCCATGCACTCTTTTAAATGGTTTAAATTGCAGATCAGATTTAATAATCCTTCTTACGCTTGATTCTGATATTTCTAGTTCTTTTGATATTTGAGCAGGTGTCACGTGGCTACCAGGTCGATCCTCTTGATTAAGGATACGTTCCTCCACTTTCTGAATATTTTCATCTACTACTCAATGCTTCCTGTTTCATCGATAGTTCTCAATAAGTAATCTAAACCTGATCTAGTCCATCCTTTATAATCGAATTCAGAAAGTAATTTCCTTGCACTATAACCTTTTTCAACTCTATAATGCTTTATAATTATTTTATCTTCATGTGAGAATGGCATATTTAGAGGTATTCACGAAAAATTTTAAATCTAAACAAATTCTGAAAAAGAGAAAAAGAAGATATTACATAATAAGAAAAACTGAAATTTTCGCAACATGTAGAAATAACCGCATAACTCCTAAAATATTTAAAATAAAGTTATAAAATTATCAAAGATTATTTATGAGCCTTTTATTTATTTAGTGTAAAAAAATATTTGAAATCTCTATCAAATTGTGCATTTTATAGAGATTTCAAATTGGCTTAGTTTTTTTTTGACAGACCGTGTATAAAACTTACTTTAACTTTACTTATATCATTATTTACTTTAATCTTTGTCATTTATCAGGTTTTTATTCAAAGAATTGGTTTCAATTTCATTTCAATTTAAAAAAAGGGGGGGCCATATGCAACGGGTAGGAGGGGCGCATAGCGGTGTAATTACAGTATGTTGTTTAGGGGCCCAAAGGAAACTCCGAGCAGTGTGTAGAATAAGAATACAATTTCGACCCCCCCTAATATGTATATTATTATAATAATAATAATAATAATAATACTGTCACCAGTTAGGTGGTCAGCGTACACGAAAATATACTTCAATGCTAATAGATTTGTTTATTAAATTAAATTATCAGGTCATCCCATAAGTAATGTCGTTTTTTATGATAGTTTAAACTAGTCCTACTCGGTTTAAGCATAAATTTTCCGAAGGTTATATCTAAGAGGAGATCTATTGTGTTTCGCTACATACTTTACAGACCTTGACCAGTGAAGACGTGTGTTTTGCTTTATGTGAACCCCTCATAAACATGGCGGTATCAGAAGAGCATATCAGGCATATAATGCTTTACGAGTTCAAAAAAGGGAACAGTGCTACTGAAGCAACGCGCAACATTCAGGAAGTTTATGGCAACGATATTCTGCATGTGAGGAAATGTCAAAGATGGTTTCAAAAGTTTAGGAATGGTGACTGCTGTTTGACAGATGCAGCACGCTCTGGACGCCCTGCTGAGTTTGATGATGACCTGCTGTTAGCCGCACTTGAAGAAGACTGTTCAACAACTGTCGAAGAATTGGACCAGAAACTCAATTCATCTCCGTCCACCATCCATCGACATTTGCAATAACTCGGGAAAGTGCCTAAGTTAGGAAAATGGATGCCACATGAATTGTCGGTCGACAATCTGAGGGTGCGGGTAAACATTAGCACAGCTCTTCATTCCCGTGAACTCCAAGATCCGTTTTTGCACCGTTTAGTGACTGGTGATGAAAAGTGGATACTGTACCAGAATGTTAAGCGCCGTCGACAGTGGGTTTGTGCCGGAGAACCAGCGACACCACAGCCAAAACCAAATCTTCACCCTCGGAAGGTGTTGCTTAGTGTTTGGTGGGATAAAGGTGGCGTAATACACTTTGTCAACAACTGGATCGATTGAACACTGCACTAAAAGAAAAGAGACCTTTGGTTAATCGGAAAGGAATCGTGTTCCACCACGACAACGTACGTCCTCATACCGCTCGGATCACTTCCGCAAAAATTGAGGAGCTTGGGTGGGAAAAACTTCCACATCCTCCATATTCTCCAGACCTTGCGCCTTCAGATTATCATCTCTTCAGGAGTCTGCAAAACTATCTTGACGAAAACAGTATACTTCTTTAGATGACCTGCCCACCAGTCTCTCTACGTTTTTTGCCTCAAAACCGCCTGAATTTTATAAACATGACATTGAAAAGCTTTTAGGACGTTGGCAGTGTGTCATTGATTCCTATGGAAAATATATACTAGATTAAAAAGTTTGTCGAGTTTTTTTTTTTGTCATTCAAATTCCGATCTAAAAAACGACATTACTTATGGGATGACCAGATATAGTTTGCTCATTAGCCAGGAAATGTTATTGGTAAATCATCGCAGCTGAGCGAGTTCTTTTCTTCGAGCACATTCACCACACTCACCGCTTCTTATCGGGAGTGACGTAATGAGACAACTGTTGTTGAACAATTCCCTTGGTTAGTTATGAATCGGAGACAAATTTGTAAGCATAGTTCTTCCGTTCTTAATAGTGATGCAACCTGAGACCCTTGGACAAGTCCAGAATCCAAATGAGCTTTACGTAGTTAAATCGCAAATTGTGCTAGAAAACTATTGTTTGACCGTTATTCGTATTAGATATTAAAGCAAGCAAGTAGTTTGGCTCGTGATCATCTTCCGCTTTGTCACTAGTATTCCACAGAATATCGTCTATTTCCATGTCCTTGCTCGCTCGCGGCTGTGAGATGCGCGCTCACAGATAGTCTATCAACCATGGTGTTTAGAAGCTAACTGACTACTGTGAAGTTTCTGAGGGTAAATTATTAGTGCTGGGGATATATAATAACTATATATGATAACGGGAAACTCGAGGGCATTTGAAAACTGGCCGGGAAAAGTAAGTTCGTACGGCGTACGTAGTTAAGCTGAGTAGGACATTCGTACGCCGTATGTAGTAGGACTGAAAGGGTTAATCTCCCGAATGAAAACTGAATTTAAACGTTACAAAAAAAGATTTTTTTTTTTATTATTTTTCTTTTGTCGTCACAGTTTACCTATATTTTTAAGTAAATCCTATAATCAGAATATGGGCTCTTTCTCGGTGGTCCGTGTAAGATCCGTTGGTGGTCCGCTTCTTGGTTACCCCCCATGTCGTAGGGAATATCTAATATTTTCAACTCTTTTACATCAGCAGTCAGGGACAGGAAAGTATGCCATATACAGAATCCCAACCGTACCATAATGGGTTATATTAAAATACCTAATTGATATGTAATTTTTTATAAACTGAACTAATAATTTACGGGGGGGGGGGGGGGGGTCCTCGTTTAACGTCGTAGATGTGTTCCTGAAAAACGCTACTTAAAGCGAAACGACGTATACCGATACAGCTTTTTCACTTTTATATAATACAAGTACCAGAAATTATATTATTAGCAGTAAAAATACATCTTTAACCCTTTGACGACCAATATAAGTTTCTTTGAACTTAAAAGTGTAAGTTTTATTGTTATTTACTAGATACGTTAGTTCTATAGTCACTTAAATGACCCATTTTTGGGTTAATTTTCCGACAACTAAACGATACCTATATAAACATGTAGATGTATTTGTAGAAACGTTGCAGCATTGTACAATTTATATTATTATTTCCGTTGGGACAAATCTGTCCCTTGGTCCTCAAAGGGTTAAATAAAAAAAAATATTTATATTTACAGTATTTTATTTAAATATGTATTTTATATAAGATAACACGCCACTCACCAGAGATGGGGGAGTTCACGTGAGTACGACGTATATGCGAAACGATGTGTAGCGAAGCAACGTATAGCGGTGACTTTATTCTACTCTTAAACATTATCATTCGTAAATATGGTTCAAGGATATGGCCAAAGGACGTTTTCTGCATTATTTGATCGCTTTGAAGTTTGTATTTAATTGAATTACATTTAATTATAATTTTAGATGTCTGTCGTGATGATTGTGTGTGTGTGTGAAAAAATTAATCATAATTAGTTTAAAATATTCAAGAGTGGAAGTTAATATGACCCTAAGATATGGCAAAAAAAAGGTTTTTGCATTGTTTGATTACTTTTGGATTTGGATTTTAAATTAAATTACTTTTGAGCAGCGTAAAATAAAATTACGAACCCCCCAAAACACGTCACATCCCAAAGTTCTACCTACAGATTTTATCCAAGTATGTACGTCAGTAGCCATCAGTGGATATGTTTTTTTTCTTTGTGTGTGTTTTGAGCACAAGTGATGCGATAAATTACAATTTTGTAGTTAGATTCAGAGCAGCGACTAATTCTCTTGCAGGTTCTTGGTGGGGCGTTTCTCCATTGGTTGGACAAGGAAACAAAGTTAGAGAGAGGGTTCTCGAAGCAGATACGACCAAAATTTCCAGTCATTTGGGCCAGATTTCTCGCAGACACCGAAAGAACGGACGATTTTCATTACGAAGTTACTTAGGAAGGAAAAACCACTGATTTAGCGTCAACCCAAAAATATCTTCGAAAACTACATAGAAACCTCAAATTAGCGATTGGAGGCTTCAAGGGACTGAAATAATAGCTTGTATTGTATATAATGCGAGCTATTATATATAATAGCTCGCATTGTATATAATCTCTTATCCCTACGGTATTATTTCCCTCAATGTCATTTCCAGTCCCACTCAGTCCACGAGTGAAGTTTCTTTTTCATTTGATAAGTTTCTTCTCCAGTTCCAATTCGCGGTAAACGCACCAGAGAACTATACCTAATACTTACTAACCTAACCCTAATCAACTTGACCATAGTGGGAAAACGTGGATGAGAATGAGAATGGCATAAATTGGGAATAAATCAATTTGGGAATTTCTTCTTCGGGAGTCTCGCTCGCGGAAGGAGTGAAATGAATATCTCTTCCGAAATAGTAATGGAATTACGTTTGAAAATGTTTGTCATTTTTACAAAAGTCTACTCTGTACTCACACACTCTCTCTTTCTCACGGTATTCAGGTTAAGTTGGGGATTATGAATTATCCCATCAAGACCATGTTTCATTTCTTTCAGAGGCTGTCCAGTCAGAGGAAGGAAATAATTTTTATATGCTGAATCCAATAATACATATATATAATTACTTTCATTGAGAGTCTGTCAAATAAGTTTCGAGGGAAAATGGATATCGTGCATTTAATTTAGTAGACAGTAAATGTCTTTAAGATGGATTAAGTGTAGGGTGGGAGGAAGTTTGTCCAAAGTTTGAAATTTTCCCGAGTAATAGAACATTAACTGTTCAGCGTGGAATTAAATTTTCAGATACTATTTTTATACTTTTTTATTTCAGAGTTTATATTGTTTGTATTAAAATACATATTTTATTGTAGGCGATAGTACAGTACATGTACAGTAGTGTGCATACTGTGCACTTAATATATTAAAGAATTTCACAAATGTGCGCAAGATCCTTTCAATTGTAAAGAAGTGTGTGTGTATATATATATATATATATATATATATATATATATATATATATAATGAATTTAACAATTAAATACCTCAGATTAATACCTATTACACACCCACAGGGAAAAATGAAGTGCTATTTAAAATCTTGTACATTTACAACAACTCGTTTGTAACGAATGAAGGGATCGAGGGGGGCAAAAGGTATAATATACGAGGAGTTGGCAAAATGTGCCGTTTACACTAGTTAGTATGACGTACCAGTACATCAAAGGACTGAAATGGTTAACTTCCGCTACGAAACAGTCGCGTCGTGAGCCAGGAGGTATACGAGTAATTTTCTCTCCGTTTTCTTTCCCCGCCCGCCACCCGAGCCTACGCACCATAGTTTCTCTTTGTTCATTGACGTTCGGAAATTTGATATTCAGCGTGGAAAGCTTTTCAATTCCATTATGCACTAAAATATTTCCTTTAGCATAACGGTTTTATATATGCACCAAAATATTCTAATATACGCTGTTCATACAACATTATACATAACTGCTAACGTACGATCATAGGACTTATTGTCTTCGCTCACTTTCCATGCTAGTATAATATTTTAGAATAAATAAATAAAAAACTTGTACATACGAAATGCTAGATACGTTAATACAAAGAATAGAAAGGAAATTTTACATGCTTATTAGATACGCAGAGTTCATAATTATGACTTGTGAATATATTTATAAAAAATATAAATGTTGTTGTACTAACGTATCTAGCATTTCGTGTGTACAATTTTTCTTTATTTTAAAATAATATAATACTAACATAGCAAGTGAGCACAGGGTTGAGGCGAAGCAAAATCCCTGATTGGTAGCTTACGAAAGGGACAGAGCTTAGCTTCTCGGCCACAAGACTTCGAGGTGAATTTGTCTTACCACAGATATACTTTCAGGCAAAATATGAAGTACCGGGTACGTCATTGGATATAGCACAGGACGTATTTTTAATTTTTGTGATCGTAATGAAAGTTAACGAGTACTGATAGAGGGAAAAGGGTAATAATAATTTTTTTTTTTTTTTTTTAACTCCAAAAATGAACAATGCTAAATTTATTCTTTCCTCTTTATCATTACTTACTAATCTTTTTAATTCTTGTATCTGTCCCCTTATTTATACTATACAGATGCTCGTATATAAATTTTTTTTTTTTTTTTTTTACTCTTTCCCTAACGAAAGGACTTGGAGTCTGCTTTTCCTTGTGGGTGTGTAACACTTACATATTTATTTAACGTGTTCATGACATTCATTATATGAATATACGCGCACAGTTTGCGTATTGAGGATTAGGATAAATGCGCCAATTTTTGTTTTACATTCTTCAACTCTAAAATGCTAAGCTGTTTTTCTATTATTGAATGGGAAATTTTGTGCGAGTAACTTCCGGAGGCTCTTCAATTTGTCAAATTACGTTTTTAAGTTCATTTTCATTCTTGTCATGAAATACTTTTGCTAAGTAGTTATTGTTAGATCGATTCGCATCTTGTCCCGTTGTTTTGAGGTTAGTATTGATCGAGTGTACGTTCAGAAGAGACGGCTTTGTTTCCAGATCAAATAGGTAGGTGGCCAGCTTGGTGGTGGAATTCGTCTTTGTAATTGGTGTGCTTTGAATAAAGAGGGAAAGGGGGGGTGGAGAATCGTAATTTTCATTCGCTAATTTTGTGTGTGTCCTTGCGTTTTCAAGAGATATTTTTCAGGGTGAAAATATAATAAAATTGTACATGAAATTGATTGAAAGAAAATCTTTAAGTTAACTACTCAGGCCTTCGTGATCCGATTTATTGTTGTTCAGTTAAATATTTAAAAGCTTTGTCTCTAGATTTCTTGTTACTAGAGTGATTTAATTTGCATTCTGAATTCGTTGAAGATTTTAAATTAATTTTTATAGTGTTCCTAATAAAGGAATACAAATTTTAAGGATTTTAATAAGTACTACACTTGATTGTCTCAAACTTGAAAGTAGAAGCTTTGTAAAATCTTTTTTGGGGGGAGCAATCTGATGATAATAAATGATGTACTGTACCTATTGTTGTACGTGGTGCGCCAAATATTGCTGTGGAAATGGAATTCTGAAAACTTGAGTTAAGATGTTTGTAGAAAGCAAATTTGATATTTATTTCCTAAAATTTATTATACTGCATGGTACCCTTCTAAATTCTTCCGAAATGTGTGGTACTAAACCCCCACGCTGTTTATATGTTTTTGTAACTACAAATTATTAATTAAAATCTGCTTTTATGCTTTTAAATTTGTCTTAGACGTGTTGGCCTGTTTGCAAATAAATAAAAATGAAACAAACAAACAGCCACCCATAACGGACTATTTTTATATTATATACATTTATCTGAAAGCTCATTTCTTACAGGTGAGCACAACGTTTGAGTTTGGTATTGAAAACCTTCCATTATTGCATGCAAGGAATCGTCTCAACTTCAGGTATCCAGTGTTACCCTTCATAAAAATGTTGGGAGCAGTACCGTCTAAATCAGTGATGCACAAACCCTGGCCCGCGGGCCTTTTCAATTCAATGAAAAAGTTAGAATATAAAAGTGACCCAATTTATGACTTAGATGGAAAGTAAGTAGGCTAATACATTATTTTCTTCGCTTGGCCCTCACATCAAAAAAGTTTGTGCACCACTGGTCTAAATGGTAAAAATTGAATTTTTCTATTTAATTTCCTATTAAAAAAAAAAAAAAAAGCCAGCAATATATAATATATATATATATATTATATATACACGGAATTTTAAACAGAGCTGGGCACTTGCGTTTTTTGCGGTACTTCGGTACTACTACCGCACTACCAAACCGGTACCGCAAAGGATCGCTGAAAGTACAGCAGTACCGCTACCGCATTCAAATTTCCCGCGGTACTTTCCGCGGTACCGACCAACACCGCAGTACCGCAAAAAAAACTGCAAGTGCCCAGCTCTGCGTGACGGAAACCCTATTTCCCCACGATGATGGAGTGTGCCGGAAGGGTCACGTTTAGCTCGACCAATGATAAGATAAGCGACCAATTCAACTCGACCCTGATCCGACCATTAGGGAGTGAAAGCAGAACTTCACCACTCGGGCGGGAGTCCGCCACCGTAACCACTGAGCAACCGGGCGCCCCTCCAGTAATTTCTAGAATAAAAAGTACAAAAATGTATACATATGCGCAGTAGATACAAATTAAAAGCTTTGCACCAGCTGCAAAACCAATCTAGCTACGCCACTTATTGGGAGTATTCCTGTAGTAGTAGTAGTAGGGTCAGGCGAAACCAACGTCTCCATTCCTCTGGTTCTCGTGAACTCCCATTTCTCCACATTTATACGACACCCAGGTTTTACGCGGCCCCCCACCCCTCTACTTCTCTCCTTATATGCCTTTACAGTTAATCACATTCATTCATTCCACATTCCTGTACGAACGTAGCTTACCATCTTCTATTCTTATTTTGTGAATTTTTTCACTCCACACTTTAACCTAACGTTGTAATTCTCGTATGGCAGATGCTCGTCACGGATATGTGTCCTAATCGAGGGCGGGCCGAGAATTAAGGAAAACTAACATTCATCGCCAGCACTAAGAAAACCAGCCACCGGCAGCATTTTTGCAAGATTTTACCTAACTACAAGGTCTCTATTTAAACTAAAGATATCTACAAAATATCCCAAAATAAAGGTTATAATAATTACATTCAAGACTAGATTTCGCATCTTTGGCGGTCAATGATCCGTGTCAAGACAAGATTTCTCGGCTTTGGCAGTGAATGTGTAGTGTTTTTTTAGGTGGTAAAAAATGTTTTAAGAATGGGACAGGTCGTAATTGGTAAGAAGTTCTACAGCTTAGTGGTAAAGGGGAACATCCGTCACAACGGACCACCCTCCGTATTCATCTCGACTACTTGGTTAACATTGAATTTGTCTCCGCCTGAATTGTTCATCTGGACGAAGCTGAAGCTTGTCACTCCACCTTAGACCTACAGGTTAACGTGGAATCCGAACCACGACGACCCACCAAGGGTGTTCAGAAATTACAAAGTCCTCGCCTGGCCTTCTCATGACCTCCCGATCAGCAGCCCAGCGTCTTAACCACAAGGGTACTGTAAGGGTCCTATTTATTATTACAGACCTTTACAAGTTTACGTAGATAATTAACAATGCCAGGGTCACCAGCGCCCAAATACTAGATTGGCATCCAGCACTGCGGCGCAAAAATTAATTTTAATAAAAGAAGGGAAGGACTGATTATAAAATCAATATGAATTTTGTATTTTATTGACAATTAATAAATTATATGCAACAATTATTTATAAATGCAAAGGGGGTTTTTACCCGTAACAACTTTGACGTATAAATGGGTCATTCTCTGTCAGATCAACCAAAAAAAATTGAAATTAACACCCTCATCTCATATTTTGCTGAAATTTGGTTTATAGGGAGTTTGTGAGCCCTGAATCCAATTCTGAAATTATAAGGTCAATCCGACCAACGGTTCAAGAGATATGACCTCGGGCAATTTGAGGTCACTTGCGAGGTTACTAACATTTGGCGAGCCATAACTTGGGTAATAATTGTCATAATTATATAAAAGTATATACAGGGTGGGCGGAAAGTAGCTCCCTATTTTGGATTGGTAAAAAAATACATATATTATCCATTTATTTCAGAAGAAATAATATGAAAAGGTAGGCATACATGGTAGGTTTTCTCTAAAATTCAATGTGGGCTCCAACTCTTTCCACCAGCTTCTGGAACCGCCCAGGAATGGCGTCCACTGACTTTAGCAGGAACTCCGGCGGGATGGAGGACATGACTTCCCGAATTCGGTCCTCCAGTTCTTCCAATGTCCTCGGTTTGGTGCGGTAGACATCTTCCTTTACCCACCCCTAAAGAAAGAAGTCGCACGGTTACCGCTGAAAAACGGCAGAATCGGTTCAGTGTAACGGTGTGTGTGGTATGACCTCAGATCAGGTTGTGGGCCCGTTCCTTCTGCGCAACACCATGATGCTGAGCGGTACCTTGCTATGTTGCGAAACGAGGTCTGGCCGGTTGTCAGCACATGGGAGAACATCGACGATCTGATATTTATGCAAGATGGCGCCCCTCCGCACTTCGCTCTTGTTGTCCGTGAGTGGCTGGATGCCCACTTCCCTGGGCGTTGGATGGGTCGTCGTGGTCCACATCAATGGCCAGCCAGGAGCCCCGACTTGACACCGTGCGACTTCTTTCTTTGGGGGTGGGTAAAGGAAGAAGTCTACCGCACCAAACCGAGGACATTGGAAGAACTGGAGGACCGAATTCGGGAAGTCATGTCCTCCATCCCGCCGGAGTTCCTGCTAAAGTCAGTGGACGCCATTCCTGGGCGGCTCCAGAAGCTGGTGGAAAGAGTTGGAGCCCACATTGAATTTTATAGAAAACCTACCATGTATGCCTACCTTTTCATATTATTTCTTCTGAAATAAATGGATAATATACGTATTTTTTTACCAATCCAAAATAGGGAGCTACTTTCCGCCCACCCTGTACATATATTTAGAATCGGAAAACGACAAGGAATCCAAATATGCAAGTTTTAGAACTAGGTTGAAAAATAAAAAAGTTACACTGTAACCAAAATTTGAGTCACGATTTGACCTCGGGTATCAAATGAGAATTTTTTTTTTTTTTTACATGTAAAAAATGAAGGCATAGGCATTGGCTATTAGAATCAGCAAAAAAAAGTGTTAGTATTTTTCATGTAACTAACATAAGTGAACACCATATTCATAAGTTGTGCGTCAATTCTACCTATTTTTTCACAAGCTCATAATTTGACCTATAGAAATTAAAATTACATTTTTTATAGATATAAAAAACAAAGTCAGAGTTCTTGACTAATAGAAACAATCATAAAAAGTTTGTTTGTTGGTACTTTTCATGTAACTAACTTATAAGTGAACACCATTTATAAATTGCTTGTCATTTCAAGGAATTTTTATATCTTAGCTATCAATTTGACCTCAAGCTCCAAGAATTTAATAAAAATTGTATTTCACTGCTAATCTACACTGGCAATAATAGTTATAATAGTGAAAGGGGAAGACTAAGCTCACATGTAGCCTAAACAAACCTGTTGAAACATGTTGCTACTTGTCTAAGTGCAGAATCAACACAGATAGTTGCAAAATTCCTTGTCTACAGGTTAGTACAGTTCCAGCCAGCACTGTGGGTGGCTGGTGGGTATGGTGTTTTAATGAGCCTCAGAGACTATCAAGGCCTAAAATATTAAGTGTGTATAGCTATATATTTTCTAAAAAATATATATTACTTAATTGTAAATCCTATATCTTTGCAGATCAAAATACAATGGTTCGGCACTTGAAATACTGCCAGGACCCTATTCAAAAACACAAGAAACGCATAACAATCAATCTTAGAAAAGTGACTGATGTACTTGTTGAAAAATGTGCTGGAAGAGTGAAAAAAGACTCATTGTTGTGTGTGAACTGCTGGACACTGATAATGAAAAACCCCACTATACTTAGTACCACTGAAAACAACGAGTCTGAGCAGGATTCAAATGAATCATCTACTATCAGTGGCTTGAGTAACATCTCTTCAATTCAAGATCTGGACAATGACAGTGATTGCTTGATAAAGGAAAATCCTTCAACTTCAGTTGAACCAGTTCTAGCATTTCTGGACCAAACACCAGTTAAAAAAAGTAATAAATTAATATAATAACATACTTTACTACAAGGTCTGTTTGATCTACTATATAGCCAATTATATAGCATTTAAGGTACTATAATTAATATTTAATTACTAATATTCAGGTGTGTGAAACCTTTTTTTCTGTTCTTTTCAGAAGGGCTGTCATTAAGCCAGAAAAAGCTCAAGGCTCGTGGTAAGCTATCATCTGCTCAGAAACACCTGAAGGAGAGGCTAGAACTCAGTTATGGTGTTCAAATTACCGAGGAGGTAAGTGATACTTCAAAACCTGAAACTAAATCTGAAAAACATCTAGACAAATTAATGAATGAATTGAAACAGTCATTCCTGGAGAGCAAATGTCACCATCACAAACTACAAATATTGACACTCACCATACACAATTGAAAAAACAGCTAGTTTCTTTCAAACTACAACATACATGGTGAAAAGAAGCCGTTCACTTAAATCAGAACATGGAATCCTTCCGAAGATTCCACTAATGAGCAAAGGAAAAGTGATATCTGAAGAACACAAAGATATAGTTAGAAGATTCTATGAGTCAGAAGAGGTTAGTCGTATGTGTCCTGGCCAAAAGGATTGCGTGAAAGTTATCAGTGCTGAAGGTGCAAAAACGATTGGTCCTCGGGAATTTAAGAGATGTTTGAACTATATAAAAATGATGAAAAGAATCCCAAAATAGGATTTTCCACATTTGCAAAATTACGGCCATCATATTGTGTGCTTGGCGGTAGTGGTGGGACTCATTCTGTCTGTGTCTGCACATACCATCAAAATCCAAAATTGCAGCTGGCTGCATTAGGAGAAAGAGGTCTTTCATACAAGGATCTTATGGATTACAGTGTCTGCAGTACAGAAAGAGAGACTTGCATGATGCAACTTTGCAATGATTGCCCAAGAGAAGAGGGTGTCCTGGATTTTCTTGAGTTACTTGACAGTGTGAAATCAGCTCCAAATGAAATATCTTACAAGCAATGGGTGACTGTTGACCGTTGTACAATGGTTGATAAGGTGGAGCCACTTCATGAATACTTATCATCCCTAAGCATGAAAATATCCCGCATGGTTCGTCATCACCAGAGCTGGGCAGTATTTAAATACATTTGTGTATTTAGAACTGTATTTATAAATACATTGTTTTTCATGTATTTAAATATAGTATTTAAATACTTTAATGAGTATTTAAATACAATGTATTTAAATACTCAAAATATAAAAATGTAAATACTTTTACTGGTTTAATACACGTTCTGTACTAGCACAGTACGACGCGTCGACAGTGTAGTACAGCATGGTTCATGTTTCAACGTGTCAGTTCAATCAGTTGTGTGCCACTCTTAGTCGAAAGCGGTTGATTTCTTTATCGTGTGCGTGTCATGGCTTCAACAAGCAAATCTGGTGAATCAAACAGTGATATATCTGCAGATAACAATTTAAAATGTATTTACAAATGTATTTAAATACAATTGATGTATTTTGTATTTAGTATCTAAATACATTCGTAAAATGTATTTAGTATTTAAATACATTTCTCCCATGTATTTAGTATTTAAATACATTTCTCCCATGTATTTAGTATTTAAATACATTCACTGTATTTATTGCCCAGCTCTGGTCATCACTTTGTTGCTCAGCAACAATCACAGTACTTCAAGCAGTTGAAAGAAACACTACCACCTCAGAGCGAGGTAGTTATAGTAGGTGATTTCTCTGAGAATTATTCTTTCATTGTCCAGGATGCTGCCCAAGGGTTTCACTGGGACAATTCACAGTGTACAGTTCACCCTTTTGTCATCTATTATAGATCATCTGCAGACCAGGAACTTAACCATTTTAGTGTCTGTTTCTTATCTGCATCACTAAACACAACTATAATGGTTTACTCATTCATATTGAAGCTTATGACATATGTTAAATTCAGATGCCCAATTGAAGAAGGTGCACTATTTCTCAGATGGATGTGCTGGCCAATATAAGAACAGATACAACTTCACAAATCTCTGTTACCATGAAGAGGATTTTGGTCTGTCTTGTGAATGGCACTTCTTTGCTACATCCCATGGCAAAAATGCATGTGATGGGATTGGAGGAACAGTGAAAAGAGCTACTGCTCGTGCCAGTTTGCAGAGAACTACAGAGAGGCAAATTCTTACACCAGAACACATGTTTCAGTTTTGTGAAGAAAACTTGAGCAAGAAGATAAATTTTTTCTTTGTAACTACAGCTGATTTGAAAGATGCAGAAGAACGGTTGGAACATCGATTCAAGGATAGTAGGGAACTCAGAAATATCATAGATTTGTTCCCCTAAACAAGGAAGAACTGATGGTGTATCCCATTTCAAGTGGCATTGGAGAAAAGAAAAGAATAAGGAAAAGTCATTTTACTAATGAACCTGCAATGCTTGGTAACCTAAAATGTGTCAAACCAGGAGAGTATGTTGGCTGCATTTATGACATGCGAGTTTGGTATGGAATTGTGGAGGAATATTGTGAAGAGTTTGATGATTTCACTGTGAACTTTCTACATCCCTCTGGGTCATCAGGATCAAGTGCATATTATTATCCATCAAACAAGGATTCATGTGCAGTGCCAGGACATCATATATTAACTAATGAGTTGTCCTATCCTAAGAGGAGGCAGCAGAATTCAATACATTTTTCCACAAAAGAAATTGATGAGAGCATCGAGCATGCAAAAATTGTATTAGGCTAGCACATGAATCCTCTAAGTAGGTCTTCCCCTTTCACTATTATAACTATTATTGCCAGTGTAGATTAGCAGTGAAATACAATTTTACATTTTTTTGCCTTTGTTTTTATATCTATAAAAAATGTAATTTTAATTTCTATAGGTCAAATTATGAGCTTAAGTGTGAAAAATAGGTAGAATTGACGCACAACTTATGAATATGGTGTTCACTTATGTTAGTTACATGAAAAATACTAACAAACAAACTTTTTTTGCTGATTCTAATAGCCAATGCCTATGCCTTCATTTTTACATTTAAAAAAAAAATTCTCATTTGATACCCCAGAGGTCAAATCGTGACCTCAATTTGGTTACAGTGTAACTTTTTTATTTTTCAACCTAGAGTTCTAAGACTTGCATATTTGGATTCCTTGTCGTTTTCTGATTCTAAATATATATACTTTTATATAATTGTGACCATTATTACCCAAGTTATGGGTCGCCAAATGTTAGTGACCTCGCAAGTGACCTCAAATTTCCCGAGGTCATATCTCTTGAACCGTTGGTCGGATTGACCTTACAATTTCAGAAATGGATTCAGGGCCCACAAACTCCCTATAAACCAAATTTCAGCAAAATCTGAGAGATGAGGGTGTTAGGCACTGGTTGATCTGACAGAGAATGACCCAAATGCAGAATTAAATAGTGGCACCGTTTAGCTAACATAACTATGGAAAACTGATGAGTGGGTAGTTGGGAGGTAACGAAAATGGTTCACTGAGTAGGTAGGTAGTTAATCTAACAATTATTAAATTCCTTTTATGTCAATAACTGGGTGGATGAAACCAATTGGTTGCTCACCAGAGTTATTCTCCACACTAGTATTTATATACTGTGTGACAAGAGCGTGCTCGGTAATAGATATACATTACCGATCAACCAACCGAGGAAAAAACCAACACGACGCTGGTGGAAAAAGCCCCGCGAAAAGGAGAACAAAAACGAGGAAGGGACAAGAACAGACAAAGAAAAAGATCCCCACCAGCAAGTACGCTCGACAATTATACAGGAAGGAGAAAAGAGAGAGACTAATAACTAGCAGTAAGTGACTAATTGTGTTTTTAGCCCAGTTGGATCTTCTAACTTCTAACTTAGAAGACTCATTAAATTAAGCTGGGTCAGACAACTTAGGCCTACATTGTGGCCTAAGACCCAGCATCAACTCATAGCTTAACAAAGGTGAAGGTAGATTGCCCTAACCTAGTTTGGTGAGGAATCCTACTGTGGACCTCAATTTATCTGCCCGCTCTGGACCATTTCCGGAATCTCTAGGCTGACCCCTACAGGGCTAGACTTAATCTACTCTATAGTTAGACTGGAGATATAAGGGGTGGGTTAATTGTGGACCAATTCATACAGAGCACTTTTCACAGTGGTGGCCCGTGTGTGGGGAATTTACAAACCTTAACCTTACTTAACAAAAATTGCAGAATTAGGCTAAATGGTCTAGCCTAAGCCTAACCTAATCAAGCCTAATTAGGTCTACAACCTAGGGCCTAACTAGGAAACATTTACATTTAAGGAGTCTCATTCTCTTATAAGCTTAGACCTGAGTGACACATAAGTACTTGGTGAGGATTAAACCAAATTTAAACTTGACTGTTTTGTCTGTGATCTCTCTTCTCTGGTAATTTCTTCTTGTCCTCTATTTCATTACGATCCCCAGTTAAACAATTTTGACTTAAACATGGACAGGTCGGAATTGAAAAAGTTAAAAAAGAAAAGGGGGGCAAAGTTGGGTGCTGTTACAAAGGCCAAGAACACTTTTTAAAATATTACACAACCAGGTAAGGAAGATTTAGAGTGTAATTCTTAAATTGGAAACTAAAAAGAAGGAAATAATAGCCATTGATAGAGTATTTCAGAGTTATTGAATCCGAAATGGCTGAAGAACATATTGATAGACCTTTACGCTGATAATGATGTTCAGTAATCTCAATTGAACAGCAAATAAGGAGACTACGGTCTCGTTTGACTGACTTAACACCAAATAACCTAATTCTGATTTTAATCAAGTAGAGCTAACCTTCAACAAAATTTAAGTGCATGCTAAATCCTGAGTCCACAAGAATTGAGGGCTCGGTTACCCATTTTGCTAGTACCAACATTTGAAGGGGACACGGTACAATTCCCATCTTTCATTGACAAATTTGAGAGTTTTAATAGGTAATAAACCTTATATTTCAACTGTTGATAAGTTTTAGCTACTTAACTAGTTTCCTTAAAGGCCCAGCCTATAACCTGATAGCCTATTTACCAGCCGTAGGGAATTCATATGAAGTAGCTATTGATCTCTTAAAACGTATTACATTAATAAAGATGAGATTGTATATGATTATCTCACAATATTTTGATTTGCACCCATAAAAGATAACCATAGTGATATGGAAATTTTTTATACAAAATTAGAAGCTATTATAGGACAACTGGTTAGCAATGAGATAGATATTAAAGCTTCATCTTGATTATACAAGGCATAGTTCTTAGTGCCTTCCTTTGAGGGTTAAAGATATTTTAGTGTAAACGGGAGAAAATTATCCTAATCTTGAAGATATCAGAAAACACTTTCCCAAATATCCTAACTAATTACAATTTGAGAAATATTCCAACACAAAATAAGACCAGACTATGGATAAACCAAGACTGTTCCCAAAGACCAACTAGCTACAGCCAAACAGACAAAACTTGATACTGTAGAATCAAATGTGACCACTGTAATACACGAACACCTACATTACAGAACTTTAATGTAACTGCTGCCTCAACTTACACACTACATTGCAAATTTTGTGCAAGTAATGAACACAGTAGTACTGGGTGTGACAAAATATTCAGACTTAACCAAAGAGCTAAAGATGTGAACAGTTGAACCTATGTAAAAAGTGTACTGGCCAGGGACATTATAATAAAGACTGTAAATCTAGGTTAAGATTCAAGTGTAAGTTTTGTAAAGTTTACGACATGTCTCATCAATGTGTGATTCACCAAAGTGTCCAAACATAGTACTCAAACTCAAAAGATACCTCCACCAAACAAAGGTAATCAAGAAAATGCCACTTTCATGGGACATTCTGTTTGCTCAAACAACGTAACAAGAAACACTGAGATTCTTTTACCAACTATTACTTTGGACTTAGTGAATAGCGAGGGTAGCACCACTCCAGTGAGATGTCTTATAGACTGTTGTTCTCAACAAACATTTGTTTCGCAAAATGTAGTTAATAAATTGGGTTTGACACCAAACCCGAATGAACAAAACCTCAATATTGCATCCTTTGTTAGGATAACTCGGACAAAAATAGCTATAAACAATTGACCTGGAACTACAGTTAGAAAATAATTAGGGAAAATTGAAGCAGTTATTATTTCTAAAGTAGGACAAACAAACTGGTTATACCCAAACTAGAACAAACCATAAATCATTTGGGAAACATTTAAAATAGCTGATAGACCTATCACTAACATTGAATGTTAATGGGGGCAGATTATATTAATCTTATTCATAAGGGATAGTGAAGATAGGTAATGTATAGCTATTCAGACTCCATCAGGGATAGCCCCTTTGGGTGACCTATCCAAATACAACCTAGACCTAAACCAAAACAGTTCATGACTAACAAATACTATGTGCCTCACTCAGTCCTACATAATACCTGTAAAATAGCAACACTTTGAATAATATTATCTCAACTGAGAACATTAATTCATCATTATCAAATGAACTTTGGATGAGGCAATTCAAACTTTATGGTTGCTAGAATCTGTGGGTATACATGACACAAATCAAACTTCAGAAGATCAGTTAATGGTAGAAAGATTTGAAGACACCATTCAGTGCAAAGACAATAGTTATTTTATTGAGTTACCTTGGAAGATAAATTGTCCAACTTTAAGAGATATCTCAAAGTAGCTATAGGACATTTATATAAAGTAATGAAAAAACTCAAACAAGATAATAATATTAAAAAGTACAGTGATGTCTTCAAAGAACAGCTACAGAAAGGCTTCATTGAAGAAGTAACAAATACCCTTTTAAAAAAGATGGTTGTCATTATTTAACCAACAGGGGGTTTATCGACAAGATGCCCCAACAACAAAACTCAGAGTAGTATATAACTAGCCTGAAAGACAGTGATAAACACAGTTTGAATGATTGCCTGATTGAGGGTCCTAATCTCATTTCTGACCTTGTGAAGATCTTACTGAGGTTCAGGTTAGATAAATATGCCGTACAAAGTGACATTTCAAAGGCATTTTTTGAGAATAAATCTTAAAAATGAATATGATAAGAACCAACTTAGGTTCTTATGGTTCAAGGATCCATTTGATTTGAATAAAGGGTTCATAACCTATAGATTTAATGTTGTGTTGTTTGGAGCCAATTGCTCACCTAGCCTATTAGCATTGACAATTGGACATCATTTGAACCAGTTTAATAACTCTCTAACATTGAACTTCCTTAAGGAACATTTTTACGTAGACAATCTAATAGGCTCAACAACAACAAATCTGAATTATCTGAAGTCTATGAACACTCAAAACATTATGCAACAAGGTAACTTTGAACTTAGAGAGTGGATTTCAAATGATGAGGATTTAAACAAAAAGATTTTAAAGGATAATAATGGTCTTACTGAGCCATCAGACAGAGTTAAAACTTTAGGTATGAACTGGTATTTGGATGCAACTTCTAACAGTCATGATTCAATCTGTACTAAAGGTTTTAAACTTGATGAGGAAGCAAATACTAAAAGACAAATATTATCAGAGGCTTCCAAAATTTTTGATCCTATGGGTCTATTCCTGCCTTCAACAATAAAATCAAAGATTCTCCTCCAAGAAATTTGGAGGACAAATGTTGGGGGATGATCCAATACAAATGAAAATCAAAAATCTTGGAAGAAGTTAGCTGCTGATTTAACAAAAGTGCAGAACATTAAAATTCAAAGGTGCTGTGGGTTTAGGGATAAGCCCCAGAGACTTCATGTGTTTGCTGATGCAAGCACACAAGCTTATGGGTGATGTGCGTATCTTGTAAGTCCTACAGAAAGTCATCTAATTTATGCAAAAGGGAAAGTTGCACCTCTCAAACCTACCGAACCATACCTCAATTGGAACTATTGGCTGCTGCATTAGCCATTAAAACCATTTCATTGCTTAAGGATGCTTACCATGATGTGAACATAACTGATATCCACATCTGGCTTGACAGTCAGATTTGTCTTGCCTGGATACGGAATGATAGCATTAATAGTAAGAATATCTTTGTAAGAAATAGGCTAAAAGAAATAGCCGAAGCTAATGAAAGCCTACAAGTGTCAGAAAATCTAGAAGAGGAAGAACCATTGTTGTCCCAAGGCGATACGATGACTAAGCTGATTGATGCAGCATTGCTTGTATATATATTAAGTTAAGGTGTGTATATATATCCATCTCATAATTGTAAGGTTAGTGAAAAATTACTTAATTTAGAGCTAGCATTTTTGAGCTCTTGTGGTATCATTGTTTGGTCACACTGTTGGCATCATTTTGGGACGCTGCGCGTCTTTTCTACTCGTTTGTGGAAGGTCGTACGTAAAGGTGTGGTTTGATAGAGAGCTCTCTTGCAATTCAGTTTGGTTGTTTAGATACATGATTGTTGCATCGTGCAATAGTCCAGGTTGCGTTGTTGTTGCAAGGTTCAGAAAGAAGACCACAAATAGTACCCTTTTGTTTACTTTAAGTTCATGTAATTTAAGGTCTAAGGTAGGCCCGCATCGAGTCAGCAACCCTGAGGTTACCCTGAGGTAGGACCTAATAGGATCTCAAATCCGTAAGTTTTAATTTAGCTTAACTTGGGCTTTAGGTAGAACTTGCCCTTTAGAATTTGGCCGTTCACGGCTCAGCTGGGATTTCGAACCCGACAAATAAATAAAATAACAAGTAAACTTTCACTATGTTCCAACTAAACAAAATCCAGCAGACTTTCTGACCAGAGGTTTATCCTACAAGTTGTTGAAGTCAAACAAAACTTGGTTCATGGGACCTAAGTGGCTCTGTAATACAGACCAATGGCCTGTGGAACAAGTTAACTTGACATTAAATTTAATCTTTTCAAATGAAAAGGTTGAACCAATCACTAATTATGAACGTTATTCTGATTTCAGTGAACTTGTCAGGGTCACAGCCTACTGTTTGAGGTTTGCTCACAACTGTTTAACTACTGTACAATAAACAAACAGCTAAATAAAAACAATCATAATTATACAGAAATTGCAACCAAGTACTGGATAGGCCATGCACAGCAAAAAGAGTACAATAAACAGTAGTTGTGGATCTAAACTTGTTCAGAGATGAGGAAGGCCTTCTAAGGTGTAAAGGGAGATTAGACAAATCAAAACTGTCATACAAAAGCAAACATCCAATCCTTTTACCTAGATTTAGCTATTTGACAACATTAATCATCAGAAAAACACACAATGATGTATATCATATGGGGGTACCACAGACACTAACTACATTAAGAAAAACTTATTGGATACCCAAGGGAAGGATCACTGTTAAAACAGTCCTGAGTGTGTGTGTCACATGTAGGCATATTCATGCTAGGCCCTATAGGAAACCAAATCCTCCTGCTTTGCCAGAGGAGAGAGAGACTCTCAACAGACCCTTTGAGACTGTAGGCATTGACTATACAGGAGCATTGACTGTAGGGGTGGGTGACACTGAACAAAAAATGTACATTGTACTGTTTACATGTGCTGCCTCACGAGCTGTTTATCTGGATGTTGTGGAGGACCTTACAGCAGAATCTTTTGTTGCTGTCTTTAAGAGATTCTGTGCACGACATTCAGTACCCAAGACAGTTTGGACTGACAATGCTACATATTTCAAGGCTGGTGAACAAGTCATCCACGACTTGTTAAGCGATGAACTCACACAATTATATACAAAATTCAAACAAAGTGGAAGTATATTCCGGTTGCCTCTCCTTGGTATGGTTCTATCTGGGAGAGGAATATACAAACAGTAAAGAATTGCTTGAAGAAAGCAATTGGCAAAAAACAGATACACTTATTTGAGTTGCTCACTCTCCTGGCTGAGATTGAGAACATCATCAACAATAGACCACTCACTTATGTGAGTGACAACAATAATGACCCGGAACCATTAACTCCAAATCATTTGATTCGGGGAGAACAAGTTAGTCTCCTGCCGGACTACAATATAGACTCTTCAGAAGACCCAAACTGGACTCAACGACATGATGAGCTCCAGACTAAGTTACAACATTTAACTAGAGTTAAAGCTCATTTCATTAAACAGTGGAAAACTGAGTACTTGATGGGTCTAAGGGGGAGAGATAAACAAATGACTAAGAAGGATTGGTCTGACACAATTAAGGTAGGGGGACCTTGTTCTCATACATGACAGTACTCCAAGACAATACTGGCCTCTGGCTAGAGTTTCAGAACTCAGACCAGGGGCAGACGGGGTAACAAGAGTGGTCAAATTAAGGACTTCAACGGGTGACACAACAAGAGACATTTCTCTTTTGTACCCTTTAGAGCAGTGGTTCTTAACCGGGGGGGCGCGCCCCCCTAGAAATAGGAATTTCTCTAATTGTATTTGTTATTCTCTTAACGAGAGCATGGGCTAATATTGAGAAGTTATTGAGAATGTTATTTTGATTGAAGTGGGGCGTGGAGGGAAGGACCAATTCCTAGAGGGGGCATGGTAGTAAAAAGGTTAAGAACCACTGCTTTAGAGTCTGGACCCAAAACAATGGACTTTGGAGAACCTTCTCCACTGACAGTAACAACTGGAGACACTGAACTTCCAGTAACTATTCCTTTGACAGTAGGAGTGGTAACGCATCCTACTACAACATTGACAGACACAAGACCTCAGCGACAAACAGCATTAAAGGCGCAACTATTTTTACAACAAAAAATAGATGCTGGGGAATTGTAATTTTATCTTCTAACTTTCACTTTTTCTTTTCTTATGGTAAAGACCATAGACAGTTTCATCCTATGGATGTATATTTTCTCTTCTAATTAAATGCTACACCTTCTCCATGAGAAGGTGAGGATAGGCACTGTTAATCAGATTAACAGGCATTTACAGTCAAATAGTTAGCTAGTCTACACTCAGACATAAAAATTGGTGACAATGACACCAAAATTTTTATCTCCCGGGGCCCCCTATATGGAAAACTGATGAGTGGGTAGTTGGGAGGTAACGAAAATGGTTCACTGAGTAGGTAGGTAGTTAATCTAACAATTATTAAATTCCTTTTATGTCAATAACTGGGTGGATGAAACCAATTGGTTGCTCACCAGAGTTATTCTCCACACTAGTATTTATATACTGTGTGACAAGAGCGTGCTCGGTAATAGATATACATTACCGATCAACCAACCGAGGAAAAAACCAACACGACGCTGGTGGAAAAAGCCCCGCGAAAAGGAAAACAAAAGAGAACAAAAACGAGGAAGGGGGCGAGAAGACGGAACTGGGGAAGGGACAAGAACAGACAAAGAAAAAGATCCCCACCAGCAAGTACGCTCTCGACAATTATACAGGAAGGAGAAAAGAGAGACTCTAATAACTAGCAGTAAGTGACTAATTGTGTTTTTAGCCCAGTTGGATCTTCTAACTTCTAACTTAGAAGACTCATTAAATTAAGCTGGGTCAGACAACTTAGGCCTACATTGTGGCCTAAGACCCAGCATCAACTCATAGCTTAACAAAGGTGAAGGTAGATTGCCCTAACCTAGTTTGGTGAGGAATCCTACTGTGGACCTCAATTTATCTGCCCGCTCTGGACCATTTCCGGAATCTCTAGGCTGACCCCTACAGGGCTAGACTTAATCTACTCTATAGTTAGACTGGAGATATAAGGGTGGGTTAATTGTGGACCAATTCATACAGAGCACTTTTCACATAACAGTCTGCAACTAATAATAATAATGTGCAAATAATAATAATAATATGAAACACTAATAATAATAAACAACTAATAGCCACAATGACAACCTTGTCACGAAGAACCTTTGCTTGCTGGCGCCGTGTATTTAAATGTAAATGTGTAAACGACGTCCTTTGTGTTGTCGTTGTACATAAGTTTGTTTTTTTACTTCACAATTTTACCAACAAGCTAAAATAATCCTTAAAAGCAAACTCACGCCTAGTCACACCATGCCCCCAAAATTTACATTTAGAAAGCACAAAATATATTTTTATATTTACTTTAAACTTCTTTAATGATTGCACTTTAATTTTTAACTAAATTACTATACACTGAATGCTTAAGATTTAAATTTGATCACTGGACATGTTTAACTTGTATTTATTTATTTAGACTTAAAATGTTTCACTTGTGCCAACTTGTGGCAATTTTCACTAATAAATAATCTTGTGGTGCAAGGCACTACAAGTACTGCCCCCCAAAAACATGGTTGTCAGGGGTAAAAAAAAAAACTTAAATGTCAAAGCGCACTGGCTTACGAATGACTCTTCCAGAACGAGTCATTGTTTGCTTTCGGATGGCAATATCCTGCAGCACTGGTTCTGAAGGTATGGATGGTGCTACAGGTGCAGTAGAGACATTGGGGGAAGGGGATTCTTGGTGCCTGTGCAATGGGGCCACTGGCTGGTTCAAAGACAGTTGGTTGCGATAATGAAGGAGAATTGGAAGAGGGATGATAGATTGTTGTACCCTTGGATCAGGTGGTGGTACATAGGATTTAGGAAGGGTAGATTGCTGTACCTGTATATGAGATGAAGGTGCAGAAGATTGAAGAGGGATAGGTTGCTGTACCTGTATTTGAGGTGGAGGTACAGAAGATTGAGGAGGGATAGGTTGCTGTACCTGTATTTGAGGTGGAGGTACAGAAGATTGAGGAGGGATAGGATCTTTTGTTGGAGAAAAATCAAGGTATGCTGGTTTCAAGCGGTCCACAGAAACAGTTTCACGCTTGCCCACCTTGTCGATGATGAAAGTTTTGGTTTACGGTCTAGCACAAGGAAGGGACCATCATAGGGACAGTGAAGAGGGTAGCGGTGAGCATCATGTCTCAAGAAAACATGTGTTCAAGTTTGTAAATCGGGGAAACAAAGGTAGTTTGTGAAGTGGAAGTTCTAGGTGCTGTGGGACGAATTTGCTTCATAACAGAGCGTAATGTCTTGACATACGAAGCAGGATCACATGTGGGATTAATGGGTGTAGGTGTGAAAAATTCTCCAGGTAACCGGAGTGTGGTACCGTAAACTAATTCTGCTGCAGAGCATGCAAGATCAGTCTTCAGAGCAGTACGAATTCCGAGTAAGATTAGGGGTAGCCGGTCCACCCATGTAGTAGATGGATCAGTGGCTCGCAAGGAACTTTTAAGTTGACGATGGAAGCGTTCTACCACCCCATTGGATTGCGGGTGATAGCTTGTTGTTCTGATGCACTCAGTCCCAAGAAGGAGCATGAGTTCCTTCCATAAGGCCGATTCAAATTGAGCACCTCTGTCTGTGCAAATGGTTGCAGGTATTCCAAAACGGGAAACCCAACATGAAACAAAGGCATGAGCTACTGCAGAAGCGGTACAAGAAGTCAAAGGAACAGCTTCTGGCCATCTTGTGAACCTATCAATGACAGTGAGAAGATAGGTATAACCTCGAGAAGAATAGAGGGGGCCGACTATGTCTAGATGTATGGCCTCAAAACGAGCCTTTGGCAAAGGAAAGGTACCAAATTCTGACTATGTGTGTCGGTGAACTTTGGCACGCTGACATTGAAGGCAAATCGAGTCCAATTGCGGATATCTTTGTTCATACTTGGCCATACAAATCTAGCTGCAATTAATTTTTGGGTGGCTTTAATTCCCGGGTGAGAAAGGGAATGAAGTTTAGCAAAAACAGCTCTTCGCAGCCCTTGTGGGCCCAACGGTCGAATATGCTCAGTCGAGACGTCACACAAAATAAGTAAGTCTGACTTGGGTTCAACTGGTAAAGAGCGGACTTGCAATGAAGTGGGTGAATTAATAAGAGCTTGGAGGTCTGTATCCGTGGACTGAGCCTTAGCCATCTCTGAAAGGTTGATGTGAGAGTCCAGGGTCAGAAATTGCTGAGATGCGAGATAGAGCATCCGGCACAACATTCAAAGAGCCTGAAATGTGTCGGATGTCTGAAGTAAATTGGGGATAAAATCAAGGTGTCTTCTCTCAATAAGAGCATGAGAGTCTGATTGAGAATGGAGAGCAAATATTAACGGACGATGATCCGTAAAAATGCTGAAGTCACGTCCTTCCAGGAATGGCCTGAAATGACGGATGGAGAGGTATATCGCCAGCAACTCTCGACCGAAAGTGCTGTACCTCATTTGTGAAGGTGAGAGCTTGCGTGAAAAGAATGCGAGAGGTTCCCAAACGCCTGAAACAAGCTGCTGGAGCACTCCCGACACTGCAACGTCAGAGGCATCAGTGGCTAAGTTCAGAGGAGCGTCTGGTTGAGGGTGAACAAGGCATGTAGCTTGTGCTATAGCCTCTTTTGCTTGTGAAAAAGCATTGGTAGCTTCGGGGTTCCACAGAACTGCAGTGGATCTGCCCCTTTTTGATTGGCGAAGAAGAGAGGTTATGGGTGCAAGAATGTTTGCACACTGAGGAATGAAGCGATGGTAGAAGTTTACCATCCCTAAGAAGCGACGAAGTTGCTTTTGGGTTTGCGGTTGTGGGAAAGACCTTATCACAGATACTTTATTTTCGAGAGGAGAGATGCCCTTCGAAGTAACCTTGTGTCCTAAGAAGGTGAGCTCATCTACAGCAAAGACACATTTTTCAGGGTTTAGCAGTACACCATATTCTGCCAACCGAGAAAAAACTAAGCGTAAATGTTGAATATGTTCTGAGGGAGAAGAACTTGCGATGAGAATGTCATCGACATATGTGAAAGTGAAGGAGAGACCTCTCAACACTTCATCAATGAAGCGTTGAAAAGTTTGGGCCGCATTACGCAGTCCGTATGGCATTTTTGTCATTTCAAATAACCCAAAAGGGGTTGTTATAGCAGTTTTATGTATGTGTTCAGGGTGTACAGGAATTTGATGAAAGGCTCGCACCAAGTCAAGGCGTGAAAATACTGTGGTGCCATGGAGAGCAGAAGTAAAATCGTGTAAGTGAGGAAGGGGATAGCGATCTGGAATCGTGTTGTCATTCAAAGCACGATAATCTCCACATGGACGCCAGTCTCCAGGTGTAGGTTTTGGGACCATGTGTAAAGCAGAGGCATACGGGCTGCTTGAAGGCCGTATAATACCGAGTTCGAGCATGTGTTCAAACTCTCGTCTCACAATTGCAAGACGATCTGGAGCTAAGCGACGTGGGCGGGTGAAAACAGGTGAGCCTACCGTATCAATACGGTGGACAACAGAGTGTTTAATAGGGGTATCCTTAGAACAGGGTTGAGTAAGGGAAGAAAATTCATTTAGGAGCTGCTCTATAGCAGGTGAGCACTGTGGCAGAGAACTTGCCAACAATGTGAGGGGTATGCGGTAGGAGAACCAATTACTGAAAGATGTGTGGCATTATCAATTAATTGTGCTCTACGAACATCAACTAATAAATCATTAGCAGAAAGGAAATCAGAGCCTAACATTGGGGTATATACATCTGCGACAAGAAATATCCAGCGGAAAACACGTCTAAGTCCAAGAGAAACTGAAATAGAACGACGTCCATAAGTGTGAATAGATGAAGAATTAGCTGCACGTAAAATGAAAGGAGAAGGTCCATTTGCACGGTCTGCGGCTGTTGCAGGAATAACACTGTATTGAGCTCCAGTGTCAATAAGAATGCATAGCCTGAAAGTGGATCATGCAAGGTGAACGTTGGACCAGGTGGTGCAGTAGTTTGTGAATCATTAATTTTTTGTGGAGGAAGATTAGTATTGCTGTGGGAAGGAGTTTGTGTTGTATTTGGAGATTTAGTTGGGGGTATTAAATTAGCTGTGGTTGAATAAGTAGGTTGCGATTCTTTAACTTTACTTGCATACGTAGGTGTTGGTTTGACAGTGTTAAATGAGGTAGTTGAGTGTGTAGTAATAGGTTGAACATTATTTGTGGTAGAGTAATACTTAGTTAAAATTGAGGTAGGATTAGATGAGGTAGTGGTAGGGCTAGTTGAAGTAAGGATAGGTTGAGAGGCTGTAGTGTCAGATGCCTGTGACACTAGCCTGGTTAGTTTAAAGGAGGGTTAGGAGTCCATGGACAAGGTACGACACAGCGCGTTGCACGATCTTTAAACTTTTCATGATACCAGCAAGGAGGGGTATGAGCAGTGGACTGGGGTAAGGAAGTAGGTTGAGAATGAGGCTGAGTAGTGGGGATTGAGGATTGAGGATGAGGTACGGCTAATAGATTCGGATTAGGAGCAACCAACTGACCTGTTTGCGGTGGCTGTGGTTGTAGTAGAATGAGGCGTTGTCCAGCTTCAAGTTGGGAGGCTCTATTTGGACCAGAGGGTCGTCCTCGTCTTGAGAACTTCCCTCTCGTTCCCTGTTGTTAGCTAGCTCTATTCGGAGAGCTTTAAATTCATCTTTCATTGTTTGTAGAATTTCTTTGGATACTTTAAGACATTGTGCGGCCAGACTCTGAGTGTCGTCCTGCGTGGCACAGATTTGGGGGTGATGGGTGTGGTTATCTACTTGGCCAAGGTGGATTTCAATCATCATCTTATCAGCTGTTTTGGCCATAGTGAGAAGGTCTGTATCATCTGGCATACAACGGAGCATTGGTCGTAGGGCAGTGGGGAGACCATTGAGGAAGCGGCGTCGCATTAAGGGTGAGTTTTTATCATCTTCATTGGTCTGTCCAGCCAGGTCTTGCAGATGCCTCAGGAAGGCTGTTGGTGTTTGATCCCCAAGAACTTGGTCCTTGAGTAGAGCATTGAGTCGCTCTTCTTCTGATTGGCCGAGTCTCCTGACTAACTCGCTGAGGAGGCTCTCAAAAGCTTGGTCAGACGGAGGCAATAGAGCCACATCCTGCACTACTTTGTATACTAGTGCAGGGAGGAGGTTCTTTGTGATAAGGAACTTGGTTTGTGGGTCCGTAATTCCTTTTATCGTGAAATAATCCCGCAGTTGATTCACAAAGATTCCAGGCTCTTCAGCGATGAATTGTGGAGTGATAGGCTGGTACATTGTTAGAAGGTCTGTTATAGGTGGTGAATTTGGAGTACCACCGTTGGATGATCCTGGGTTGTTGTGGTTCATTGTGGCTATTATATTGTTACAAGGTACCAAAAAAAATTAAAATGTGTCAAAAATTGACAATGTTTCAGCAAATATTGTTGAATGCAAATAATGGCTTCAGGTAAGCTTGGTCGAGTATGAGACTCAATTGGAGTTATGAATGCCAATAACAAAAAGTTACGTAAAAATTTTTTTTTTTATGATGTAGCCCAATATTAGCAGAAAAATAGTCTGCGTATAGGCTGTTTGCAGAATATAAGTAAATTTGCACAAAAAAAACTTTAGAAAATGCTGATTTTATAAAAAGGCAAAATAAAAGGAATATATTTTGCAATAGAATACACTTCCAGTACAGATGAGTGCTTAGTACTAGTGAATTTAATAAAATTATAGATGCAGACTGAATATATTGACAAAAATTGAAAAAAAAAATTTAGAATTTTTTTTGCATAAATTACGGTGTTTGGTCACTCCGGGTGTCACCAATTGTAAGGGTCCTATTTATTATTACAGACCTTTACAAGTTTACGTAGATAATTAACTAAGTGCCAGGGTCACCAGCGCCCAAATACTAGATTGGCATCCAGCACTGCGGCGCAAAATTAATTTTAATAAAAGAAGGGAAGGACTGATTATGAAATCATCAACATGAATTTTGTATTTTATTGACAAATTAATAAATATATGCAACAATTATTTATGAATGCAAAGGGGTTTTTACCCGTAACAACTTTGATTGACATATAAATGCGAATTAAATAATGGCACCGTTTAGCTAATATAAACAGTCTGCAACTAATACTGATACTAATAATAATAATAATATGTAAATAATCAAATAATATACAAATAATATTAATATATATATAAAAATAATTAACATAATAATAATAAAAATAATAGCCACAATGACAACCTTGTCACGAAGAACCTTTGCTTGCTGGCGCCGTGTATTTAAATAGTAAATGTGTAAACGACGTCCTTTGTGTTGTCGTTGTACATAAGTTTTTTTTACTTCACAATTTTACCAACAAGCTAAAAAAACCTTAAAAGCAAACTCACGCCTAGTCACACCATGCCCCCAAAATTTACATTGTAGAAAGCACAAAATATATTTTTATATTTACTTTAACTTCTTTAATGATTGCACTTTAATTTTTAACTAAATTACTATACACTGAATGCTTAAGATTAAATTTGATCACTGGACATGTTTAACTTGTATTTATTTATTTAGACTTAAAATGGTATTTCACTTGTGCCAGCTTGGGCAATTTTCACTAATAAAAAATAATCTTGTGGTGCAAGGCACTACAGTACCCATTTATCAACCAACCAGTTTCATTGTATGAATAGCTGGGATTGCTGCGCGCCAACTGCTGTCGTCGGATATCGAACCCAGGGCGGGCGGATTCATAGTAAGCGATGCTATCCACTATACCAATTGTTTTTATACTGTAAACTAACACTGCAGTTACATTCGACATATTCAGCATCGGAAAAAAAAATGTTACGATCGTAAGACCAACTTTTTTCCAGTGTACAATGTAATGATGGCTGGGTTAACCTTCTTGACATTTAAAAGTGTCTTATGCCAGATGGAACCTACAGTTTTACGCGAGATCCGAATCACAGGTCACTACATAGTCTGGACGCAGAGGACTGTTTCCCATCCAACTACTATCCGACCCAATGTCGTTTAACTCTACTGATCAGCTGGAAGCGGTGTTACAACATTTGCTACGACGTAGTTCTTGATTCATTGTTTAGTGGATGGCAAAGGCAAAGTGTGAAGAACAATGTGAAAGTATTCTTCGCAAAACAACCTCTGAATTTATATTAGTTTGAATTAACGTTAGTATCTCAAACGTTTCGTGAAAGTAACAAGAATAAGGTCTCATTAAAGCTTGCCAAGTAAATTTGGGAAGTTTGTAAAAACTAATAATGGTACAGGGACTCACATTTGTAACCTGAACCGTCATCGCTTCGAACTTCATTGTGTTCGGTTGGTTTTTACAAGTTATCAAAACGCGTAACCTTCGTAACTGCAGAAGTATTCCTTGTACTTCAAATATAAGTATCAACAGATTAAAAAAAAAGTTACACGCATCATGCTGAAATATTGCTCAACACACACACACACAGTTTGTTTGTTTTTCATGTAATGTTCCTTATACCCTAAATATAGACAGTCACATTCGTGCTTTAACCCTTTCAGCCCTGAATTTTTTGTAGGGTTAAGTTATGAATGCGTGTATTTGAAACGTTACCAATTGGCATCTTCAGTCCTTAAAGGGTTAAATTTGAATAACAGCGACATACTTTTAAAAAAAAAAAAAACCTCTACGATCATTAGAACTTTTAGAGAGCGTTATGGGGCGTATAACGACCAGAGCTGTGCGCGCTAACTGATAAATATAGCGACGCTAATGCTAACAGTTTTTTAAATTAGCGGTGTTAACGCTAACGCTAATTTTTACGAAATGTATAGCTAAGTACTATTTTTTTTAATAATAATAATAATAATAATAAGTGTCAAATGGGAACAAAATTATATCTTTAAAATGATTATTGGGTATTCAAGAAAATTGCATAATTTGATATTTATAATTAAACTTATTTATTGGAAAGACATTGTCCTCCTTTACATACTCAGCTCATGAAACTATATTATACATTCTGCGTTCAGCATTATGCACAAAAAGCAACGTAATGTAGAGAATACCATTCTAGGACTTCATTTTAATTTATATTTGCGGTTAGCGCCTAACATTGCCTAAAAATGTAGCGGCGCTATTTTTCGAAATAGCGTCGCTAATGGATGCGCTAATAAATAACTAGCGTCGCTAGGCACAGCTCTGATAACGACATACCCCTTGTTTCTGGAAAGAAAATGTCCCTTATACCCTAAATATAAGCATCAACAGATTGAAATTCAAAACTTGAATTTGACTAAAAGTGATATACCGAGGGGGGTGGGGGAAGTAATTGTGTGTATAACCACCAATGGAAAACTAATCTGAACTATATAAGTGGAAAAACGAAAAAATAAAAATAATCCTAGCCAACATTCAGGGCCTTAAATTCGTTATATACCTGAAAAGACTTTTGCAAGAAACAAGAGCAGACTTTACATGCCTCACGGAAACTCATCTTTTAAAGGACTGCCAGGCGATGGCGAACTGCATAAACTGCGAGTTTTGTATTGACAAAAAAGACATTCACAACTATACTCCGAGACGACAGAACAGTAAGATGTAAAGGACGATATACTATTTACACATGAAAAACATATGGCAAAAGTGATGATTTTAATTTTCCATTTAGGAAGTACAAAATGATAGGAGGAGTATATGTATACACCAAGACAAAGAGGTACACGGGAGGACTAGGAACAGGCAAAAATTTCTGCTAGCTCTAGCCGCTGAATTTATGTTAACATTGAAATAATGTAAATACAAGAAAAAACAACTGCCTAGATTTGGTATTCACAAGCAAGAGCAACCTAATTTATAGCATTGAAATATCACCAACTATAATATCAGATCACAGTATTATTGAAATAACCAATATAAAAGCAACAAGAAAGGAAGGGAATTCAAAATTTTAAAAATTTCACTCCAAAACTATAAACTAGGAAAGTATTGCATCTAACATGGAAGCAAGAGACAGGAAAACCATCTTTAAGGCAAGGCAATGGAAGAGATGCTGATAACCCTAGAAGAGAATGCGGTAGAAATTGTGAAAAGACGTCCCTAAAAACAGAGGAAAGAGAATCATGTTCAAGAGACAAGAGAGGTCAATGTTCCACAAGAGAAAAAGAGTGACTGTAAAATTAAGAAACTACAGAGAAAACACCTGAAAAATATTAAACGATAAACTGGAGTATAGATTGCGTCATACACGGTCTGAATGAGAAACATGCAGTATCTCCGAAACTGATAAACTAATATGCGATAGAAACATTCTTTGAAGAAGAGCTACAAGGGGAAAGTATAACGGACTCTGACTTCACAACATATGATATTACTCAAGCTATAGGGAAACAAAAAGCACTCTGCGGCACGACCGGACAAATGGAATGTCACACTGATCAAAAACTACATGAATGAAATCGCTAAGCCCCTATATTGTATATGGAGACGATCACTAGACACGGGAGAAATACCGAGCATCCTGAAGAGAGGGAAGATACTTTCAATATGTAAATGAGGAGATCGATCCGAGCCCAAAGACTGCTTGGTCTTAACATCTCCATATTAAAAAAAAAAAGACAGTCAAGTAGAAAGGATTCAGAGAAGCTTTACAGCCAAGATTAATGGATGCAAAAACTAAATTACTAGGAAAGGTTACATTACATTTCATTTGGAAAACATGAAACCACTGGGGCCTATCAAGCTTAACCAAGTCATGAGCTACATTTTATAATAATGAAAAAGGTTATGTAAATTAAACTTACATTCACCGGAAAGAAGAGAGGGGGTACACCATTATTTACACTTGGAAAATAGTGGAGGAATTAGTCCCTAATCTTACTTTGAACCTTATAGACACTCAAACATCAGTGGAAAGTAGAAAAGGAAGAATGTGTCGTGTTTCTAGATTAAAGGCTAGACAGGGAACATCCTTAACCCTGAAGGAAAACAGGTTTGTTGTGAGAGGACCAAGCCTGTTCAACCAACTGCCCAAGGAACTAAAGAACACAAGTGGTGTCGCGGTGGATATCTTCAAAAGAAGATTAGACGTCTGGCTCAGAACAATTTCAGATGAGGCGGGCATATCTACTCTTGAGAACTGAAGAGGAGGGGTAACAAGCTTGACTTTCGTGAAACGAGGAATATTCGCACGGAACATTTGAGAGGTGTGTGTGTGTGTGTATATATATATATATATATATACACACACGCAGGGTGGGCCGAAAGTCTGGATCCATAGGAAAATATTTATTTTAATACATAAATTACAACAAATGGTAAATACTTAAAATGAATATCAACTTTAACTCGTAATGCGTATCCGTGATACTGTACAGTAGTTCGTACTCCAGTATAAATACTCAAATACTTTTTTTATTTCAGCCCAGAAATGGCTTCGAATCTAAAAACAGAAGACCGGGTAGAACTTGTGCTCATGTACGCAAGACAGGGCGCTACACACAGAGAAGTTGCTACCGAATTCAATAGAAATCATCCTGATAAGCATCCAGTAACACATGCGACTGTTGGCAAGTTGTTTAAACGTTTCAAAGAAACAGGAAGTGTACATGATCGACGGCGTTCTGGTAGTCCAAAAACTGCAACTGATGAAAATACCTCTGCAATGGTATGTCACGTGAAACTTTAACGAATAGTCCAGTAAAGTCAACAAGAAGATTATCAAATGAAACACGCATCTCGAGAACGTCAATTCGAAGAATTATTAAAAATCATAAATTCCATCCCTAAGTGTCTCGATGTCAGAGGCCGCCAATTTGAGCATTTGTTATAATTTGTTGTTTGTACTGGAGTACGAACCACTGTACAGTATCACGGATACGCATTTACGAGTTAAAGTTGATATTCATTTTAAGTATTTACCATTTGTTGTAATTTATGTATTAAAATAAATATTTTCCTATGGATCCAGACTTTCGGCCCACCCTATATATTATATATATATGTCGCGCATAGGTTGTGCGGGCCTCCAGTGTCGCGCATACGTTGTGCGAGCCTCTGCCCGCTTGCGACTTTTTAGGGTTAATGCACTTTGGACAATCCAACGAAGGTGGTCCTTTGTTGGGTAAGCTCGGCCTTGGCCGAGAGTTTCCGAGTATCAATATAAATAGTTCCTACCAAGTTTGTTTTTTTCCCGAAGGGATGAATGGAAACACTTCACTTCAAAAATTGGAGTTTTAGTTCACTCATAAATTCTTTTATTTACAAAGTTTATACAGAACGAGGCACTGATAAATAATCAGAAGTTTACAGGGGGAGAGGTTTTACCTCTTACAACAACAGCTCAAAGGAGTTTACAGGGGTAGAGGTTCGACCCCATTTCACAATAGTTAAGGTGGGAATTGAAAGCGAGGAGGCTTGTCCTCCTCGAGTAAGAGTTACGGCAGGAATTTAAAATGAGGAGGCTTGGCCTCCTTGGTCTAAGCCTCAGGCAGGAATTTAAAGTGAGGGGGGCTCGGCCTCCTCGGGTGAAGGTTCAGGCAGGAATTTAAGATGAGAGAGGAGCCACCTCTGGTAACAACGGCTCAGGGAGGAAATTTAAAAGGGGTCGAGGTGCAACCTCTGGTATCAAGAGCTCAGGCAGGAATGATTTAATTTACAATACAAGAAATAAATAAGCCTCAATTTTGGGGGAATGCAGTCGAAGGTTAAGCTCCCACTTTAGCTGGAGAGCTAAGAATTCTGACGTTAAGCATAATTTAAGCAAAAAGTTAACAAAAAAAGATACTAATTTTTGTAAGGTATACACTTTTGGGTGGCGACATAATGTCGGGGGACCGACATGTACAGAGTACATTAAGTACATAAATTACATTATATTACATACATTAATTACCGTTAATTACAATTTTAGCAATTTGTTAATTGACATATCTAATACTGAAGTAATCTGAATAGGTAACACAATTTAAACAATGAAGGAGAGTTCTCCGTTGTTTTATAATTTAAAGGGGATTAACAACAATGTTATATATTTATAGTTAACAGTGATTACGCCAAATTATGTCTAATCTTATTAGAGGAATGGTTGGTTATCATGATTTGAAAGTCTAATTAGCCAGCGATGAGGAAAGCGGAGAGAAGATATGGTGTACTTTTCATTTGAAAGTACACGGACATTAATGATAACGTAAGACATAAGTAACGGAATTTGAATGACAATTAGGTAGAAATAGTAAGTACAGATAATGAGAACGTGGGTAACTATGTAGAGATTAACCAGTAGCCTGGCAGGGAACAATATGGTATATTATAATAATATAACATCACATCTTAACGTTATAAATTGGTAGCAGAGGCAAGAGAGAAGAGTTCGAATTCAGAGGCTCGCTTTTGACGACGTAATCGGAATTCGAGCCTTCGTCTCAGCAATAATAGACAACTTGCGAGTGGTGAAATAATAAAAAAGAAAATAAAACAAAAAAGAATACATGTACGTATCATGATCGTCAATAGACATGTACGACTGCACACGGTAGTGTACACATATCATTCGTCACACAATAGGTTGTGTGCGTAATATAGACACGAGTAAACATAGACTGATAAGTTGATAGAGAATAACTAGACAATGGGTAATAGGTAATAAAATAGGTAATAGGTGATAAAATGAATAAAGGACAACGGTCAAGAAGGAACATGGATGTATGAATGAGTATGGTTGCATAACACCGACAGGACACAACATATAAATAATGACTCATAGAGAGTGAAGTTATTATTATTATTATTAAGAATTTACCATACATTGAATACGAAAGATATCCACATACTGAACACGTGATTCAGTATTCAAGGTATGGAAGGAAATTAAGTTACTTTATGACGTCAGAGTGATTCACTCTGTACGTACAATATAAGGGAGGGACATTCGCTGTTTACAGCGAACTTCTAATGGCACAAACATGGATACTGTTCAACCATAGAAATGGTAAATCGCATGGTAGTGACACTGCTCTCTCCTGTGAAAAGGATGTGGTGGTGGAGTGGAAGTTTATTTACATATATTAAAAAAAATGAAACTGACAATTTCGGGTTGGATTAATCAAGGCAATTTAGTGAGAAGAATGATAATTATATTAATGAAATAATAAAAAAAAGAAATCAAGGGAAAAATTTTAAAATCACAGCAAATAAATTAACAAGGTTGAGGTCTGATTACTAGGATTGTAGTGGAAATACTATGTCAACAAAGTACGATAAAGTCCGAAGTTGTCACCTTCAAAAATACAATTATAAGTATGATTAATTGTGGCAATCATACTACATAAACAATCCTATAAACTAATGAACCATCTAAGTTATTTCTGGCATTTCGACATAATTGTTTCAGTTAAAGTTCCAATTACAGGATTGAATCTAATTTAAGTAAAATTTTTAGTTTGTCCAACGTTATAGTAACAAGATTTACGGAACCGTGATAATTCGGAAAGACTTCTAAGGTTAAGATAATTTTAGGGAAAAAGATACATACATAGTAAATAATGGTTAAAAGGAAAATCCAAAATTTAAGGTTCAGGAATTTTCAATTCATCTGGTGACTACTTGAAATGGAGTTTAATCCATCAGTAATGACAGAGATAAGAGTTTCCGAAGATATCATGATTATACAGTAAAAACTAATCGTGTTCACTATGGTAGATAAAAATTGAATTAAATTTTATTGGTGGACGAAGTCTTCAGCAGTGGGAGCACGGTTGCAGAATGTAAACTTATTTCAAGTCCGAATAAGTTGGTAAAAGATTAAATTGATTTAAAGAAAAGTAAAATTAATTTATTGAAAACATGAAAATTTATCTAGTTACCGTTTTAGATACTTAGATATTGTTATCCATTAAGAATATCCAGGGAGAAGGAAGATAGAATTACGTAATAGACGATGTATAGACCTTGGGTCGTGTGTATTTGGCACAGAGTGCAAATGCTAGGTGGTTTACCCAAAAATGGGGAAAAGAAATTTATAGTTGAAGTTATATGTGATTGCGTATACGTAGGAAAAAATATGGGTAATACGCGTGTCTAGCTGTGTTGTAGAATATGAAAGTAATTGGTTCATCCCGGGAAGAACTGAATCCTTAGTGGTCAATGGTAAATCATGAAATTTTGAAGAACAGATTAGCTTAGAGGTTGGTTAAAATTAACTTAATAAAACAACAGGCAAGATTATATATTGTAAGCAGCAATTAAGTTTAAATAAATTCAATAATCCAGAGTAAACATCAATCAGTTAACTGCAATTAAATATACTTTATCGTGATAGCCAATGATTTTAGAATAAGATTTATATGATAAAAAATAAGATATGCGTAGTGAATTTCCTTTCCCTAAGTACGCCAATGATTTCAAGTGTGTTTCAAAGTGTGGGTAAGCGTAATTGGGTGAAAGTGTAATCAGTAGGAAAGTGAATTCAAATAGGTGTCGAAAGTAATAAAATTCAATCGGGATTATAGATTTTACGTAATTAACTCAGTTGCACGTATGAAGGCAATTAAAATGAATGCGCACTCAAAAAGACTTTAAATTAGTCAAAGTACATTGAGCGGCATTGGGAACTGAATTTAGGCACAGAATTCAATTCATTAGTAACCTTCATAGCGTTATATTAGCAGTATCTCACCATTAATATTGACCAGAAGTATCAGTAGGACAATTGAATTTTATTTGACGAGTTGATGGGGCATAGATAATAACAGGTTTTAGTGGAATTCATGGTAGGGGCGCAGTTATGTTGTTATCAATATTGATATGGTGTAATAGAATTATTAGAAGGGGAAAAGGAATGGCATCCTGGTATAGTGTCAAAATTGGCTATAATTTTGGTTGATACCTTAACAACCGATATAAGAACATCTTAATGACAATTACTCAAGACTAATTTGAATAAAAAAAATCAAAATAAAAAGTTGAAAATAGAACTCAATTATGAGCTATTCTGAACTGAACACTTGTAGGTTATAAGTTCCGTATAATTAAGATTAATTTAAAAATTAAAACAAAAAACGACTTAACCTAAATTGGGGTTGTTCGGTCATACGGGTGAATTTCACGAACATACGAAGCCAGACAAATCAGCTGCATGGTTAGGTTGTCTTGCGATCGGGCATGTGGGTCATTTGGTTAAAGTTTTCGCAACATGCCGGGAAGCAATGGACTGACCATACGAGCCTTGCTTACTCAAGAGGAGGTGGTGTATCGGGATTAAGAAGAATGACTTTCACTGGTTTCAGAAAAGGATCCAGGAACAGCCAAAGAGAAGATTTGCAAAGTAGAAGGCAAGAAGGGCGGAAACATGAATTCGCGGAAGAAAAATGAAAATGATCGATGGAACGATCATATTATGGTAGTGAGGAATATTCCGCGCTTGCCCTTCCCCGCGTACAACTTCCGACGGAGGAGTAGGTTCGGGTTCGCTCCCGGCACCTATGGGCTTAGCCTTGGAATTTGGTGTAAATTCCTCTACCTTTGAAAACGAATCAAGTCATCTTCCTTAAATAGGGATTTAAGCGAAATGACCAAATCGGAACTTAAGGGAAATGAGTTTTCAAATTTATTTCGAATAGCCAGAACACTGGGAACTTCAAGTTCCGGCCTAACTGTCACTGAAGGAGGTGACTCGCTCTCGATGGAGTCACAGGGGTTTACTGTGAAGACATTCGAGTCTTCATACTCAAATTACCAAAAGTATGTTGGTTTTCTAGTTCTTCGTTCGTCGGAACTAGAACGGAACAATTGACAATTGATGAAGAATCTTCCCCATCTGGTAGCAGTTCCTTTTTATTTTGAACTGGTTCCAGGGAGTCCGTCGGGCTCTCTGAAACGAGTCTTTCACCCTCAGCTGAAAAGACCGAAGAATAGGGGTGACAAACATACTCGAAAAGTGAGTTCTTTCCTCGAATTAGGCCTGCTTCTCTATCGGCCCAATAAAAATCGTGCGTAATAAGGAAATTCATCCCCAGGAGTAAGTCTCCATCCCAATTCAAATCAGATACGACCACAAATGGGGTCAGATAAGGGACTGAATCAAACTCAATAGGAAGGATGATTTCTCCGGTACTGTATTCTTCCCAGTCATCATCAATGCAGGACAAACGAGAATGCAAATCGAATTTTTCCGTAGCCACCTTGAGTAACTTCTCGTATACGTGTTGGTGAATGTAATTCGCCTGACAGCAAATTTCAACAAGAGCCAAAACTGCTTGGTTGTTAATAGAAGTTTTCATGAAAATTTGTGGGCGTTCTTCCATGAGCTCCATTTCAAGAGTCCAAGAAGGCGTCTCCGAAACATGTGAACATGCTTCGTCTGCATCAGCGATGGTTTCGCACGAGGTTGGGTATTGGAGGAAAACCAAAATTTGGAATATCGCAATCAGGGGAATCGGGTGACCAACTGGAAAGACCTGATGTCGGCAATTGACAATACGTCTCTACGTGAGCACTTTGCTCTTTAGGAAAAGATTGCTTGCTACACTGCTCCGAACACGAATTAACGGAGTTAAAACAAAACGGAGGGACGGCTTGGTCCTCACTATAGTAATTTAAAAAGAAGTCACTGGGACATGATCGATTCGTTACGAAACTGTTACTGTCATCATAAACATCACAATGCTTATGAAAATTCATAAAAACTGACTCGCCTACAGGACCTTGTGGGGCATTCTCCCCAGCTGCTACAGCAGAAAAAGCATCATCTGAAGCAAGATGACGGTCATCATGACCAAAAAAATCAAAAACAGGGTCATCTTTCAGACCACTTAAACGAGGCGGCATTGCCGATTGATCAAAAACAGGGTCATCTTTCAGACCACTTAAACGAGGCGGCATTGCCGATTGATCAAAAACAGGGTCATCTTTCAGACCACTTAAACGAGGCGGCATTGCCGATTGATCAAAACAGGGTCATCTTTCAGACCACTTAAACGAGGCGGCATTGCCGATTGATCAAAAACAGGGTCATCTTTCAGACCACTTAAACGAGGCGGCATTGCCGATTGATCAAAAACAGGGTCATCTTTCAGACCACTTAAACGAGGCGGCATTGCCGATTGATCAAAAACAGGGTCATCTTTCAGACCACTTAAACGAGGCGGCATTGCCGATTGGCCGTTGGCCGAAGTAAACTCAAAACAATTCGGGTCCTGTGGAGAAAAGTTATCATAAACATGGTCATCCTGACCATCTAACGCGTCCTCTTTGGGACATGCATCATCTAAACCAAAACAACATCAGTAACAGAATTCGCGTCCTTTTTGGGACATGCATGGATATCTGATCCATCTAAATCAAAAACGAGGTCTTCTCGACCAAAGTTCACTGAATGAACTATATCAACTGAACTAACTGAATCAGTTGAGTCAATGTCCGAATGACTAAAATTACTGACAATTTGAGGAGCAGTGTCTAAATCATCGTACAAGTCATGGCCATCGGGACCAACATGGTTGTCCTGACCATGGAGAAGATAAATTCTGATTTTCAACATCGGTTGCACAGCAATCATCCAAGTTGTCTGAATTCACATTTAACAAAGAATTGGTCACATCCCCATTTACATTACAACAATTATTAACGTAAGTATTACACTTACTTTCAACGGAAGTTTCATCATAAAGACTTCCAACAGAAGTACCTTTATAATTATATAAATCAACAATTTCATTGTTGCCTTTACTGTTTTCAACATTAGCATCACAAACACTGTCACAAGATGCTTCACAAAAATCATCATTAGGAGAGGCTGTGAGTTCTCGCCTCGAAGGAAATTCATTTGATGAACAAGCTGGAACCAATGGTTCAGAGACAACTGAGTCAGAGAAGAAAGTTGGGTCAGGATTACCCAAATCTTCCAAGGGTGACGTTTCATCGTCACTATCCAGGTTCTGCTCGGGTGCCTCGCACCAGAGAAGGAAATAACGTCTTTTATCCCATTTATCGACGAAGCATCCATCCGAAAAGTCGAAATGGAATCCGTAGGGTCGTAGGGATTCTGGGCCAATAATTAAATCACAATCGGGACAATATTCTGACGGCACTAAGGAGACATCTATACTAAAAAAACAATAATCAATCCACACATCAAGTTTGGTTTCCGCAATGACGGGAATACGGTTACCCTCGGAATCCCGAACGTATGAAACGGATGGCGGTTCCTTAAAGAGAGGACACAGCAATTTATCCGCTAAAGACGCAGGAACAATACTGGACGAACATTTCGGATCAAAACGACCTAAAAGGGTTTCCTCTGGGCAACGGAGTTTGAAACCGATTTCGAGAAAAAAATTCACTTTCTGGGGATTCCGAATGTACAGAACTCAAAGAGGAAGTGGATTGGGAAGGTGAGTCAGAATAAGGTACACCCAACGCCTTTCTACCCAGACCAGAGGGTCAACGGAATCACTCCGATTCTCTACCGAAACATTATCGGGAGATGCGTTTTCGCGCATCTCTGAAGAAATGACATGATCCAGAATAAAGGAATGAAGGGAAGTCATAACTGGCGTGTATGTTGTTTAAACCTTTAACGTCAACGTCCCATTTGACGGATCCCTGCCTGTCACAGTACTTCGTGATTTCCTGCAGACCGTTATATATAACCTGCCAAAAACGTTTAAATTCTACCCAAGACCATTGATATATTTGCCCATTGGACCCATCGATAAGAAAGGTACGGACGCGCGCGGCGTCACCGAAATTTGGGTCACAAGTGTCAAAAGCAAAACTGATTTTATCCGCATCTGTAGTTAGACAACCTCTAAACGAATCGTCAATTTTACCGAACCAATCCTAAAGGAGGGTTCTACAATCTATTATTAACGCGACCGCGAAAGTGAGGGACATCAACTGTACGTTTCAGTACGGAAAAGGGAGTTATAAGATTAACAGTAGTGCATGTCAGGGGGGGTAATGGTTTGGACATCGTTAATCATAACACGTGTCGTTGACACGGAAGTGTGTGTGTAAAACAAAAATAACCATGTAAGAGACAAGCAATAAAAAAAAATAAATGGAACAAAGTCTAAGTATTTTGTATAGTTACGAAATAACGTAGAACAAAATGGGCGACTCTGCGTTTACTCCGGATGCCGTAATCGACGAGTAATTTTCGAATCTCCCAACGCTGAAGTCTCGTTGGCAAGGGTCGAAATTCCGTCAAAATCACACACTAGAAAAAAGGGTTACATTATAATAACAATAACATGAATTTTCACTAAAATTAATGAAAAAGGTTTAAATTGAAAAGAATAAAAAAAAGGAACCTAACCGGGTTCAACTAAATAAAAATGAGAGTTATGGGTATAAATATCAGAATTATGACTGATCGCATTTATGTCCCACAACAAAATCTAAAATATTATTTAATATCCTCAATAAAAAAAACAATACAGATAATTTTATAAAAAGAATTTAAAAATTCAGATTTATAATCTGTTGGGAAAAATAAAAACGTGAATACTGAATTAATGACAACGTCTGATTAGTACTGTATTTCGTATCACTATCGAACAGTTAATTAAAAATCAATTAGTTAAAAAAAATGATTAAGTGTTTATAAAGTCACTTCACTGTTTCACACTAAAAAGGGAAAAATAAAAGTGAATTAATATTACTAAAATTAAAGAAAATGATAATTAAGGAAATGATTTAAAAGTAATAATTAATAATTAAAACTCATCACATAAACGAAGAAAAACGTTTTGGTGAGCTGCTGCCTCGGAGCCTCCACGAAGCTTTGAAGGTCAGCCTCACTCAGCTGATGCCTCCACTAAGCTTTGGTGTGCCGCTCGTGACGTCATCTGATCGCCACGACGGAGCATACAAACGTTGAAGGAAGTTTGTAGACAGGAAGACGGTCGAACGGTTGATTGGAGAAAAATACGAACAATAATTCAAAAGTTGATTGAAGAGAAGTTCAAGGGAAATTGTTGTAGTAAATATTTGGGGTTGATTGGAGAGAATTGCAAGGAAGGAATTTCCAAGTAACAAAAGTTGATTGAAGGTCAACGATGAGTTGAATTAAATTGAGGTTGCAGATGGTGGGGTTGGAGTCCAAGTTGAAGAGGTTGCGGTCGACGTCGAATGAGTGAATCCATGAAGTGTTTCAAAAATTGTTCAAAGTAGGGACATCCATTGATGGACGACGGTTTTTTCGGTGGGGGACTGAAACAGTCTCGGTGTTGGGGAACTAAAGCAGTCTCGGTGGGGACTCCAGTGTCGCGCATAGGTTGTGCGGGCCTCCAGTGTCGCGCATACGTTGTGCGAGCCTCTGCCCGCTTGCGACTTTTTAGGGTTAATGCACTTTGGACAATCCAACGAAGGTGGTCCTTTGTTGGGTAAGCTCGGCCTTGGCCGAGAGTTTCCGAGTATCAATATAAATAGTTCCTACCAAGTTTGTTTTTTTCCCGAAGGGATGAATGGAAACACTTCACTTCAAAAATTGGAGTTTTAGTTCACTCATAAATTCTTTTATTTACAAAGTTTATACAGAACGAGGCACTGATAAATAATCAGAAGTTTACAGGGGGAGAGGTTTTACCTCTTACAACAACAGCTCAAGCAGGAGTTTACAGGGGTAGAGGTTCGACCCCATTTCACAATAGTTAAGGTGGGAATTGAAAGCGAGGAGGCTTGTCCTCCTCGAGTAAGAGTTACGGCAGGAATTTAAAATGAGGAGGCTTGGCCTCCTTGGTCTAAGCCTCAGGCAGGAATTTAAAGTGAGGGGGGCTCGGCCTCCTCGGGTGAAGGTTCAGGCAGGAATTTAAGATGAGAGAGGAGCCACCTCTGGTAACAACGGCTCAGAGGAATTTAAAAGGGGCGAGGTGCAACCTCTGGTATCAAGAGCTCAGGCAGGAATGATTTAATTTACAATACAAGAAATAAATAAGCCTCAATTTTGGGGGAATGCAGTCGAAGGTTAAGCTCCCACTTTAGCTGGAGAGCTAAAGAATTCTGACGTTAAGCATAATTTAAGCAAAAAGTTAACAAAAAAAGATACTAATTTTTGTAAGGTATACACTTTTGGGTGGCGACATAATGTCGGGGGACCGACATGTACAGAGTACATTAAGTACATAAATTACATTATATTACATACATTAATTACCGTTAATTACAATTTTAGCAATTTGTTAATTGACATATCTAATACTGAAGTAATCTGAATAGGTAACACAATTTAAACAATGAAGGAGAGTTCTCCGTTGTTTTATAATTTAAAGGGGATTAACAACAATGTTATATATTTATAGTTAACAGTGATTACGCCAAATTATGTCTAATCTTATTAGAGGAATGGTTGGTTATCATGATTTGAAAGTCTAATTAGCCAGCGATGAGGAAAGCGGAGAAAGATATGGTGTACTTTTCATTTGAAAGTACACGGACATTAATGATAACGTAAGACATAAGTAACGGAATTTGAATGACAATTAGGTAGAAGTAGTAAGTACAGATAATGAGAACGTGGGTAACTATGTAGAGATTAACCAGTAGCCTGGCAGGGAACAATATGGTATATTATAATAATATAACATCACATCTTAACGTTATAAATTGGTAGCAGAGGCAAGAGAGAAGAGTTCGAATTCAGAGGCTCGCTTTTGACGACGTAATCGGAATTCGAGCCTTCGTCTCAGCAATAATAGACAACTTGCGAGTGGTGAAATAATAAAAAAGAAAATAAAACAAAAAGAATACATGTACGTATCATGATCGTCAATAGACATGTACGACTGCACACGGTAGTGTACACATATCATTCGTCACACAATAGGTTGTGTGCGTAATATAGACACGAGTAAACATAGACTGATAAGTTGATAGAGAATAACTAGACAATGGGTAATAGGTAATAAAATAGGTAATAGGTGATAAAATTAATAAAGGACAACGGTCAAGAAGGAACATGGATGTATGAATGAGTATGGTTGCATAACACCGACAGGACACAACATATAAATAATGACTCATAGAGAGTGAATTATTATTATTATTAAAGAATTTACCATACATTGAATACGAAAGATATCCACATACTGAACACGTGATTCAGTATTCAAGGTATGGAAGGAAATTAAGTTACTTTATGACGTCAGAGTGATTCACTCTGTACGTACAATATAAGGGAGGGACATTCGCTGTTTACAGCGAACTTCTAATGGCACAAACATGGATACTGTTCAACCATAGAAATGGTAAATCGCATGGTAGTGACACTGCTCTCTCCTGTGAAAAAGGATGTGGTGGTGGAGTGGAAGTTTATTTACAATATATTAAAAAAAATGAAACGACAATTTCGGGTTGGATTAATCAAGGCAATTTAGTGAGAAGAATGATAATTATATTAATAAAATAAAAAAAAGAAATCAAGGGAAAAATTTTAAAATACAGCAAATAAATTAACAAGGTTGAGGTCTGATTACTAGGATTGTAGTGGAAATACTATGTCAACAAAGTACGATAAAGTCCGAAGTTGTCACCTTCAAAAATACAATTATAAGTATGATTAATTGTGGCAATCATACTACATAAACATCCTATAAACTAATGAACCATCTAAGTTATTTCTGGCATTTCGACATAATTGTTTCAGTTAAAGTTCCAATTACAGGATTGAATCTAATTTAAGTAAAATTTTTAGTTTGTCCAACGTTATGTAACAAGATTTACGGAACCGTGATAAATTCGGAAAGACTTCTAAGGTTAAGATAATTTTAGGGAAAAAGATACATACATAGTAAATAATGGTTAAAAGGAAAATCCAAAATTTAAGGTTCAGGAATTTTCAATTCATCTGGTGACTACTTGAAATGGAGTTTAATCCATCAGTAATGACAGAGATAAGAGTTTCCGAAGATATCATGATTATACAGTAAAAACTAATCGTGTTCACTATGGTAGATAAAAATTGAATTAAATTTTATTGGTGGACGAAGTCTTCAGCAGTGGGAGCACGGTTGCAGAATGTAAACTTATTTCAAGTCCGAATAAGTTGGTAAAAGATTAAAATTGATTTAAAGAAAAGTAAAATTAATTTATTGAAAACATGAAAATTTATCTAGTTACCGTTTTAGATACTTAGATATTGTTATCCATTAAGAATATCCAGGGAGAAGGAAGATAGAATTACGTAATAGACGATGTATAGACCTTGGGTCGTGTGTATTTGGCACAGAGTGCAAATGCTAGGTGGTTTACCCAAAAATGGGGAAAAGAAATTTATAGTTGAAGTTATATGTGATTGCGTATACGTAGGAAAAAATATGGGTAATACGCGTGTCTAGCTGTGTTGTAGAATATGAAAGTAATTGGTTCATCCCGGGAAGAACTGAATCCTTAGTGGTCAATGGTAAATCATGAAATTTTGAAGAACAGATTAGCTTAGAGGTTGGTTAAAATTAACTTAATAAAACAACAGGCAAGATTATATATTGTAAGCAGCAATTAAGTTTAAATAAATTCAAATAATCCAGAGTAAACATCAATCAGTTAACTGCAATTAAATATACTTTATCGTGATAGCCAATGATTTTAGAATAAGATTTATATGATAAAAAATAAGATATGCGTAGTGAATTTCCTTTCCACTAAGTACGCCAATGATTTCAAGTGTGTTTCAAAGTGTGGGTAAGCGTAATTGGGTGAAAGTGTAATCAGTAGGAAAGTGAATTCAAATAGGTGTCGAAAGTAATAAAATTCAATCGGGATTATAGATTTTACGTAATTAACTCAGTTGCACGTATGAAGGCAATTAAAATGAATGCGCACTCAAAAAGACTTTAAATTAGTCAAAGTACATTGAGCGGCATTGGGAACTGAATTTAGGCACAGAATTCAATTCAATTAGTAACCTTCATAGCGTTATATTAGCAGTATCTCACCATTAATATTGACCAGAAGTATCAGTAGGACAATTGAATTTTATTTGACGAGTTGATGGGGCATAGATAATAACAGGTTTTAGTGGAATTCATGGTAGGGGCGCAGTTATGTTGTTATCAATATTGATATGGTGTAATAGAATTATTAGAAGGGGAAAAGGAATGGCATCCTGGTATAGTGTCAAAATTGGCTATAATTTTGGTTGATACCTTAACAACCGATATAAGAACATCTTAATGACAATTACTCAAGACTAATTTGAATAAAAAAAAATCAAAAATAAAAAGTTGAAAATAGAACTCAATTATGAGCTATTCTGAACTGAACACTTGTAGGTTATAAGTTCCGTATAATTAAGATTAATTTAAAAATTAAAACAAAAAACGACTTAACCTAAATTGCGGGTATGTTCGGTCATACGGGTGAATTTCACGAACATACGAAGCCAGACAAATCAGCTGCATGGTTAGGTTGTCTTGCGATCGGGCATGTGGGTCATTTGGTTAAAGGTTTTCGCAACATGCCGGGAAGCAATGGACTGACCATACGAGCCTTGCTTACTCAAGAGGAGGTGGTGTATCGGGATTAAGAAGAATGACTTTCACTGGTTTCAGAAAAGGATCCAGGAACAGCCAAAGAGAAAGATTTGCAAAGTAGAAGGCAAGAAGGGCGGAAACATGAATTCGCGGAAGAAAAATGAAAATGATCGATGGAACGATCATATTATGGTAGTGAGGAATATTCCGCGCTTGCCCTTCCCCGCGTACAACTTCCGACGGAGGAGTAGGTTCGGGTTCGCTCCCGGCACCTATGGGCTTAGCCTTGGAATTTGGTGTAAATTCCTCTACCTTTGAAAACAGAATCAAGTCATCTTCCTTAAATAGGGATTTAAGCGAAATGACCAAATCGGAACTTAAGGGAAATGAGTTTTCAAATTTATTTCGAATAGCCAGAACACTGGGAACTTCAAGTTCCGGCCTAACTGTCACTGAAGGAGGTGACTCGCTCTCGATGGAGTCACAGGGGTTTACTGTGAAGACATTCGAGTCTTCATACTCAAAATTACCAAAAGTATGTTGGTTTTCTAGTTCTTCGTTCGTCGGAACTAGAACGGAACAATTGACAATTGATGAAGAATCTTCCCCATCTGGTAGCAGTTCCTTTTTATTTTGAACTGGTTCCAGGGAGTCCGTCGGGCTCTCTGAAACGAGTCTTTCACCCTCAGCTGAAAAGACCGAAGAATAGGGGTGACAAACATACTCGAAAAGTGAGTTCTTTCCTCGAATTAGGCCTGCTTCTCTATCGGCCCAATAAAAATCGTGCGTAATAAGGAAATTCATCCCCAGGAGTAAGTCTCCATCCCAATTCAAATCAGATACGACCACAAATGGGGTCAGATAAGGGACTGAATCAAACTCAATAGGAAGGATGATTTCTCCGGTACTGTATTCTTCCCAGTCATCATCAATGCAGGACAAACGAGAATGCAAATCGAATTTTTCCGTAGCCACCTTGAGTAACTTCTCGTATACGTGTTGGTGAATGTAATTCGCCTGACAGCAAATTTCAACAAGAGCCAAAACTGCTTGGTTGTTAATAGAAGTTTTCATGAAAATTTGTGGGCGTTCTTCCATGAGCTCCATTTCAAGAGTCCAAGAAGGCGTCTCCGAAACATGTGAACATGCTTCGTCTGCATCAGCGATGGTTTCGCACGAGGTTGGGGTATTGGGAGGAAAACCAAAATTTGGAATATCGCAATCAGGGGAATCGGGTGACCAACTGGAAAGACCTGATGTCGGCAATTGACAATACGTCTCTACGTGAGCACTTTGCTCTTTAGGAAAAGATTGCTTGCTACACTGCTCCGAACACGAATTAACGGAGTTAAAACAAAACGGAGGGACGGCTTGGTCCTCACTATAGTAATTTAAAAAGAAGTCACTGGGACATGATCGATTCGTTACGAAACTGTTACTGTCATCATAAACATCACAATGCTTATGAAAATTCATAAAAACTGACTCGCCTACAGGACCTTGTGGGGCATTCTCCCCAGCTGCTACTACAGCAGAAAAAGCATCATCTGAAGCAAGATGACGGTCATCATGACCAAAAAAATCAAAAACAGGGTCATCTTTCAGACCACTTAAACGAGGCGGCATTGCCGATTGATCAAAAACAGGGTCATCTTTCAGACCACTTAAACGAGGCGGCATTGCCGATTGATCAAAAACAGGGTCATCTTTCAGACCACTTAAACGAGGCGGCATTGCCGATTGATCAAAAACAGGGTCATCTTTCAGACCACTTAAACGAGGCGGCATTGCCGATTGATCAAAAACAGGGTCATCTTTCAGACCACTTAAACGAGGCGGCATTGCCGATTGATCAAAAACAGGGTCATCTTTCAGACCACTTAAACGAGGCGGCATTGCCGATTGATCAAAAACAGGGTCATCTTTCAGACCACTTAAACGAGGCGGCATTGCCGATTGGCCGTTGGCCGAAGTAAACTCAAAACAATTCGGGTCCTGTGGAGAAAAGTTATCATAAACATGGTCATCCTGACCATCTAACGCGTCCTCTTTGGGACATGCATCATCTAAACCAAAAACAACATCAGTAACAGAATTCGCGTCCTTTTTGGGACATGCATGGATATCTGATCCATCTGAATCAAAAACGAGGTCTTCTCGACCAAAGTTCACTGAATGAACTATGTCAACTGAACTAACTGAATCAGTTGAGTCAATGTCCGAATGACAAAATTACTGACAATTTGAGGAGCAGTGTCTAAATCATCGTACAAGTCATGGCCATCGGGACCAACACGGTTGTCCTGACCATGGCGAGAAGATAAATTCTGATTTTCAACATCGGTTGCACAGCAATCATCCAAGTTGTCTGAATTCACATTTAACAAAGAATTGGTCACATCCCCATTTACATTACAACAATTATTAACGTAAGTATTACACTTACTTTCAACGGAAGTTTCATTATAAAGACTTCCAACAGAAGTACCTTTATAATTATATAAATCAACAATTTCATTGTTGTCGTTACTGTTTTCAACATTAGCATCACAAACACTGTCACAAGATGCTTCACAAAAATCATCATCAGGAGAGGCTGTGAGTTCTAGCCTCGAAGGAATTCATTTGATGAACAAGCTGGAACCAACGGTTCAAGACAACTGAGTCAGAGAAGAAAGTTGGGTCAGGATTACCCAAATCTTCCAAGGGTGACGTTTCATCGTCACTATCCAGGTTCTGCTCGGGTGCCTCGCACCAGAGAAGGAAATAACGTCTTTTATCCCATTTAGCGACGAAGCATCCATCCGAAAAGTCGAAATGGAATCCGTAGGGTCGTAGGGATTCTGGGCCAATAATTAAATCACAATCGGGACAATATTCTGACGGCACTAACGAGACATCTATACTAAAAAAACAATAATCAATCCACATCAAGTTTGGTTTCCGCAATGACGGGAATACGGTTACCCTCGGAATCCCGAACGTATGAAACGGATGGCGGTTCCTTAAAGAGAGGACACAGCAATTTATCCGTAAAGACGCAGGAACAATACTGGACGAACATTTCGGATCAAAACGACCTAAAAGGGTTTCCTCTGGGCAACGGAGTTTGAAACCGATTTCGAGAAAAAAATATTCACTTTCTGGGGATTCCGAATGTACAGAACTCAAAGAGGAAGTGGATTGGGAAGGTGAGTCAGAATAAGGTACACTCAACGCCTTTCTACCCAGACCAGAAGGGTCAACGGAATCACTCCGATTCTCTACCGAAACATTATCGGGAGATGCGCTTTCGCGCACACTGAAGAATGATGACATGATCCATGAATAAAGAATGAAGGGAAGTCAATAACTGGCGTGTATCGTTGTTTAAACCTTTAACGTCAACGTCCCATTTGACGGATCCCTGCCTGTCACAGTACTTCGTGATTACCTGCAGACCGTTATATATATCCTGCCAAAAACTTTAAATTCTACCCAAGACCATTGATATATTTGCCCATTGGACCCATCGATAAGAAAGGTACGGACGCGCGCGGCGTCACCGAAATTTGGGTCACAAGTGTCAAAAGCAAAACTGATTTTATCCGCATCTGTAGTTAGACAACCTCTAAACGAATCGTCAATTTTACCGAACCAATTACAAAAGGAGGGTTCTACAATCTATTATTAACGTGACCGCGAAAGTGAGGGACATCAACTGTACGTTTCAGTACGGAAAAGGGAGTTATAAGATTAACAGTAGTGCATGTCAGGGGGGGTAATGGTTTGGACATCGTTAATCATAACACGTGTCGTTGACACGGAAGTGTGTGTGTAAAACAAAAATAACCACGTAAGAGACAAGCAATAAAAAAAATAAATGGAACAAAGTCTAAGTATTTTGTATAGTTACGAAATAACGTAGAACAAAATGGGCGACTCTGCGTTTACTCCGGATGCCGTAATCGACGAGTAATTTTCGAATCTCCCAACGCTGAAGTTCGTTGGCAAGGGTCGAAATTCCGTCAAAATCACACACTAGAAAAAAGGGTTACATTATAATAACAATAACATGAATTTTCACTAAAATTAATGAAAAAGGTTTAAATTGAAAAGAATAAAAAAAAGGAACCTAACCGGGTTCAACTAAATAAAAATGTGAGTTATGGGTATAAATATCAGAATTATGACTGATCGCATTTATGTCCCACAACAAAATCTAAAATATTATTTAATATCCTCAATAAAAAAAAACAATACAGATAATTTTATAAAAAGAATTTAAAAATTCAGATTTATAATCTGTTGGAAAAATAAAACGTGAATACTGAATTAATGACAACGTCTGATTAGTACTGTATTTCGTATCACTATCGAACAGTTAATTAAAAATCAATTAGTTAAAAAAAATGATTAAGTGTTTATAAAGTCACTTCACTGTTTCACACTAAAAAGGGAAAAATAAAAGTGAATTAATATTACTAAAATTAAAGAAAATGATAATTAAGGAAATGATTTAAAAGTAATAATTAATAATTAAAACTCATCACATAAACGAAGAAAAACGTTTTGGTGAGCTGCTGCCTCGGCCTCCACGAAGCTTTGAAGGTCAGCCTCACTCACTGATGCTCCACTAGCTTTGGTGTGCCGCTCGTGACGTCATCTGATCGCCACGACGGAGCATACAAACGTTGAAGGAAGTTGTAGACAGGAAGACGGTCGAACGGTTGATTGGAGAAAAATACGAACAATAATTCAAAAGTTGATTGAAGAGAAGTTCAAGGGAAATTGTTGTAGTAAATATTTGGGGTTGATTGGAGAGAATTGCAAGGAAGGAATTTCCAAGTAACAAAAGTTGATTGAAGGTCAACGATGAGTTGAATTAAATTGAGGTTGCAGATGGTGGGGTTGGAGTCCAAGTTGAAGAGGTTGCGGTCGACGTCGAATGAGTGAATCCATGAAGTGTTTCAAAAATTGTTCAAAGTAGGGACATCCATTGATGGACGACGGTTTTTTCGGTGGGGGACTGAAACAGTCTCGGTGTTGGGGAACTAAAGCAGTCTCGGTGGGGGACCTCCAGTGTCGCGCATAGGTTGTGCGGGCCTCCAGTGTCGCGCATACGTTGTGCGAGCCTCTGCCCGCTTGCGACTTTTTAGGGTTAATGCACTTTGGACAATCCAACGAAGGTGGTCCTTTGTTGGGTAAGCTCGGCCTTGGCCGAGAGTTCCGAGTATCAATATAAATAGTTTCCTACCAAGTTTGTTTTTTTCCCGAAGGGATGAATGGAAACACTTCACTTCAAAAATTGGAGTTTTAGTTCACTCATAAATTTTTTATTTACAAAGTTTATACAGAACGAGGCACTGATAAATAATCAGAAGTTTACAGGGGGAGAGGTTTTACCTCTTACAACAACAGCTCAAGCAGGAGTTTACAGGGGTAGAGGTTCGACCCCATTTCACAATAGTTAAGGTGGGAATTGAAAGCGAGGAGGCTTGTCCTCCTCGAGTAAGAGTTACGGCAGGAATTTAAAATGAGGAGGCTTGGCCTCCTTGGTCTAAGCCTCAGGCAGGAATTTAAAGTGAGGGGGGCTCGGCCTCCTCGGGTGAAGGTTCAGGCAGGAATTTAAGATGAGAGAGGAGCCACCTCTGGTAACAACGGCTCAGGGAGGAAATTTAAAAGGGGTCGAGGTGCAACCTCTGGTATCAAGAGCTCAGGCAGGAATGATTTAATTTACAATACAAGAAATAAATAAGCCTCAATTTTGGGGGAATGCAGTCGAAGGTTAAGCTCCCACTTTAGCTGGAGAGCAAGAATTCTGACGTTAAGCATAATTTAAGCAAAAAGTTAACAAAAAAAGATACTAATTTTTGTAAGGTATACACTTTTGGGTGGCGACATAATGTCGGGGGACCGACATGTACAGAGTACATTAAGTACATAAATTACATTATATTACATACATTAATTACCGTTAATTACAATTTTAGCAATTTGTTAATTGACATATCTAATACTGAAGTAATCTGAATAGGTAACACAATTTAAACAATGAAGGAGAGTTCTCCGTTGTTTTATAATTTAAAGGGGATTAACACAATGTTATATATTTATAGTTAACAGTGATTACGCCAAATTATGTCTAATCTTATTAGAGGAATGGTTGGTTATCATGATTTGAAAGTCTAATTAGCCAGCGATGAGGAAAGCGGAGAGAAGATATGGTGTACTTTTCATTTGAAAGTACACGGACATTAATGATAACGTAAGACATAAGTAACGGAATTTGAATGACAATTAGGTAGAAGTAGTAAGTACAGATAATGAGAACGTGGGTAACTATGTAGAGATAACCAGTAGCCTGGCAGGGAACAATATGGTATATTATAATAATATAACATCACATCTTAACGTTATAAATTGGTAGCAGAGGCAAGAGAGAAGAGTTCGAATTCAGAGGCTCGCTTTTGACGACGTAATCGGAATTCGAGCCTTCGTCTCAGCAATAATAGACAACTTGCGAGTGGTGAAATAATAAAAAGAAAATAAAAACAAAAAGAATACATGTACGTATCATGATCGTCAATAGACATGTACGACTGCACACGGTAGTGTACACATATCATTCGTCACACAATAGGTTGTGTGCGTAATATAGACACGAGTAAACATAGACTGATAAGTTGATAGAGAATAACTAGACAATGGGTAATAGGTAATAAAATAGGTAATAGGTGATAAAATGAATAAAGGACAACGGTCAAGAAGGAACATGGATGTATGAATGAGTATGGTTGCATAACACCGACAGGACACAACATATAAATAATGACTCATAGAGAGTGAAGTTATTATTATTATTAAAGAATTTACCATACATTGAATACGAAAGATATCCACATACTAAACACGTGATTCAGTATTCAAGGTATGGAAGGAAATTAAGTTACTTTATGACGTCAGAGTGATTCACTCTGTACGTACAATATAAGGGAGGGACATTCGCTGTTTACAGCGAACTTCTAATGGCACAAACATGGATACTGTTCAACCATAGAAATGGTAAATCGCATGGTAGTGACATATATATATAGGGGTAAATGTGATAAATTGGTAATTATGCATAATTGAAAATATCATGACTTAACCTAACCAATTGTCAAGGGCGTACAATTGACCTAACTGGGCATTCAAGGTTAGGTCAATTGAATGCCCGGTTAGGTCAACTGTACGCCCTTGACAATTGGTTAGGTTAAGTCATGATATTTTCAATTATGCATAATTACCAATTTATCACATTCACCCCAACATTATATATATATATATATATATATATAACATACACACACACACACATATACAGGCCCTCTCAGAGGTCCAGAGAGGCCCGGGACACTTCCAGCTTTTGAGGCCCATAGCTAAACCCAATTACTACTTTCACCGCAAAACATTATATTCAAACCTGAAAGTTTCTAAATTTGAGGCCCCCTTAAGCCAAATGGCCCTCTAGCTCCCCCTCTGATAGGCCATATATATATATATATATTTTTTTTTTGTATTGGGGCGTTTACCGCCATTTCCCGCTATATGGCAGCGGATATCATGGCGAGGCGGAATACGAGAAAGAGAAACGGAGACGGAGAAAAGGCACTAGAAAAGGGAGAACAGCGGACTACAGGTGAGAAGCCACCTAAAGCTCAGATAGGATGCGAGATTGGGAGAGGAAGAGGAAAAGACGGTCAAGCGAGAAGAGAGGGCTCTCAGCGAGCATAAGGCGTAAACGTTCGGGGAGGGGGAAATCAGAAAGGAACGGAAAAGCGCGACGACGTACTGACGACAGGGTGGGGCATTCCACAAGGATGTGAGAGACGGTGAGGGGCGACTGGCAGGAGGCGCAACGAGGAGCCTCCTGCCGGAACATAAGATAGCCGTGCGTGAGGCGCGTATGGCCGATGCGAAGCCGCGCAAGGACGACCTCTTTGTGTCTGGAGCGGTGGAAGAGGACACCCAATATGACAGACGGGGGCGGATGGACCAGAGTTTATTTCCGGTGGCATCGTCCCAGGACTGTTGCCACATGCGATCGTAAAAGGAACGAAAGACCTGCACATAGTCTGAGAAGGGGAGCGGGCGGGGGAGGGGAGGCAGCGAGGCGGCGGACCGAGCTAAGCGGTCCGCCGCCTCATTACCGGAAACACCAACATGGGCGGGAACCCAGCAGAAGGTGACCCGGATCCGGTGAATGGTGTGCAGGACATGGTACTCCTGTTGAATAAGGCGTACGAGGGGTCCGGGGAATCATAGCGCTCGAGCGCCTGAAGGGCGCTCAGCGAGTCCGAAAAATGGTACAGGAGGACCGCGAACAACCCGATACCAGACGGAGGGCTTCCAGAAGGGCAAAGAGCTCCGCGGAAAAGATGGAGGCCTGAACCGGCAGGGGGATACCCCGGGAGGTAGGTGACAATGACGGAGAGAAGACGGCGGCCGCGACACCTGCAGGGGAGCGCGAGCCGTCGGTGTAGACGGGAACGTCGTCCGAATGGACGGGAAGATGGGCCAGAAAAGAAGACCGGAGGACGGCAGGAAGAGACTCCTTACGCAGGCCACGGAGCGCCTGGCAACGGCAGATAGGGGTAGTCCGCCAGGGGGGCGACAGATCGAAGGAGAACGGCAGAATAGAGGGTGGGGGATCCCCAGGGACGAGAAAATCTCGGCCAGAGAGGCAGCGAAATGCCACGTGTCAGGCCGGGGTAGCGCCTGGGAGATCGCGGAGAAGAGTAGGGACTTCGGAAGGCGGCAGATGCGAAGGTAACACTTCGCCATGAGAAGGCCCCGGCGAAGGGGCAGGGGGGGGTGTCCACAGTCCACCTGAAGACTAGCGACAGGGGACGAGCGGAAGGCACCCGACGCCAGGCGAAGGCCACGGTGGAGAAGAGGATCCAGCATACGGAGTGCCGGAGAGGAGGCGGAACTGTAGACCACACAGCCGTAGTCGACACGGGATTGCACCAGGGAGGTACAGGCGCAGCAGAGTACGCCTGTCCGCCCCCCAGGTCGTGTGGGACAGATGACCCAAAAGGGAGAGGGTGCGGCGAGATGTTTGCCGCAACCGCCTAAGGTGTGGAACCCAACCGAAAAATCCGTCGAGGGTCATACCCAGGAATCTAACGGATGGGACGAGGGGAAGAGGAGTGCCGGCAAGGGTAAGAGCGAAGGTATGCGACAGACGGAGGCGCCGAGGACGGAAAAGCATACTGGAAGACTTAGAGGGTGAGAAAGCATAGCCAACCGAGGACGCCCAGCGAACCACCGCATTGATGGCTAGCTGGAGCCGACGTTCAGCCAAAGACGGGAGGCGGCCAGAGCAATAGATAGCCAGGTCATCGGCATAGAGGGAGCTACGAACGGATGTAGGCAGGACCGTAGCGACTGTGTTCATCACGAGTGAGAAACACAAGACGCTAAGGACACTACCCTGAGGGACACCCTCCTCCAACGGAAAGCGGTCAGAGAGGGCAGAACCGATGCGGACGCGGAAAGAACGGGCGGACAAGAAGTTATAAATAAAGGAAGGGAGAAAGCCTACGAAACCCAGGGAGCGTAAGCAGTCGAAGACCGCGCTCCGCCGGGTAGTATCGTAGGCCTTCTGGAGGTCGAAAAAGACGGCGAGTACAAATTGACGCCGGGAGAAAGCCTCCTGCACGTCATGGCTAAGGAGAAGGAGGGGGTCGGTGGTAGACCGGAAGCGCCGGAAACCAGCCTGGGTAGCAGGGTACTGGTCACTCGCCTCCAAGGTAAAGGACAGCCGCGAGGCGACCATCGCCTCCATCACCTTGCAGGCACAGCATGTTAGTGAAATGGGGCGATAGTTCGACGGGAGTGAGGGGTCTTTATCGGGCTTCGGGATGGGGACGACGATGGACTCACGCCATCGGTCCGGAAATGAACCCTCCAACCAAATCCGGTTATAGAGGTCCAGTAGAAAGCTGAGAGCAGAGGGTGGAGATGCCGTAAAAGGTCATAGGGGATATTATCGGGGCCGGGGGCGGAGGAGCGTCGGGGGCGGAGGGCCTCCCGAAGCTCTGTCATGTGGAAGAGGTGATTATAGGGGTCATTCCTATGAGGTGGAAATTCCGGTGGGTCGCGGCGGGAGTGGGGGGAATCGGAACTGGAGATGGCTGCAAAGTGCGCCGCGAGTGCGTTCGCGACGGCCTCCGGATCGGACACGAACTCGTCGTCCCCGACCCGAAGCACCGGGGGTCGAGGGGGGACACGGGTCCCCTCAAAGCTACGCACCTTGCGCCAAACAGTCAAGGGGGCAGTCGAGGAGGAGATCCCGGACACGTAACTCCGCCAGGAGGTACGCCGGGCCAGTTTCAGGACCCGACGGGCCACTGCCTTCAGGCGCTGAAATTCTATCTTGTGCTCCAGCTGGCGGGTCCGGTAGAAGCGGCGGCCGGCACGGCGCCGCTCCTGAACGGCATGGGCACTCTGGGGTCCACCATGGGACGCTTCGCGGTCTGGGGAGCCAGAGGTACGGGGGATGCAACTGGCGGCAGCCGAGAGGATCTTACTCTCGAGGAAGGCGAGGGCCTCATTGACGGAGGAAAGGCAGGAATTGATGGCGAGATCGCCGTGCCCCTCGCGTATGAGGCCCAGTCTGCTCGGGCGAACAGCCAGCGCGGGCGGACAGAGGTGGGGGGGAGGAGACGGGTCGGGGTAAGACACACTGGGAAATGGTCACTGCCGGAAGAATCCGGCAGGACCTCCCAGGTGAACTCCGTCACGATTTCGAGGGAAACCAGGGAAAGGTCGATACAGGTGAAACTGTCATGGGCCGAGTAAAGGCAGGTTGGGGAGCCATCGTTCAGAAAGGTGAACTCGAGCTCGTCCATAAGGGAGAGAAGGGTCCCGGAGAGAAAGGTGGAGCAAACGTCCCCCCAGGCCGGGTCCCGACTGTTGAAGTCCCCGAGAATCAGAAAAGGGCGGGGAAGCTGGAGAATTAGGTCACGGAGAGAATCGGGTGGAGGGCGTACGTTAGGGGAGAGGTAAAGAGAGCAGACCGTGAGCTGGCGCCCCAAGAAAAGGCGCACGGCCACAGCTTGCAGGACTGTACGGAGCGGGAGGGGGCGGAAAGGGACGGAGCGGTGCACGAAGACCGCGGCGCCCCCCCTCCCCGCCCCATCGAGAGGCGGGGAAGGGAGCCCGCAGTAACCGGACACTCGAGGGAGGGAACGGGATCCCAGAATCGTCTCCTGAAGGCAGAAACACGCCGGACACCTGGAGGCCAGGAGAGAGGAGAGACTCTCGAGGCCTACCAGGAGCCCGCGGATGTTCCACTGCAGGAGCGAGGTATAGGGAGAGGTAGGAAGGTCAGCGTAAAGGATGATTATGGGGTGGGTGGGCCGATCGGGCGGCCCGAGATTAAAGAGGGAATCGGAAAGCCCCGGAGTTCAGTGAGGGTCCCCCCGACGAGGGGGCGATGTGGAACCAGACGCCGGCAAGTCCTCCATATATATATATATATATATATATATATATATAAACTACAAGCGATATTCTCTCACACACAAACAAAAAAAATAAAATAAAAGCCTCACTGAACACCACAATCATCAACTTTTAAAGGGGGTAATCGGTAATGGTGTGTATAAGGAGTACTACAAATCCTTTGTTCCTGCAAAAAAACTTTTTGCATTGGTGCCTCGGTGGTGTGGTGGTTAGTGTCGCTGACAACGAATCCATTGACCTGGGATCGAGACCGATGACGGCAGGTGGCACGCAACAAAACCCAGCTGTTCATTCTTCCACACAAAGAAATTGGTTGGTAGATAAATGGTACCCAGGGTAGCCTAGTGGCTAAGACGCTGGGCTGCTGGTGGGGCGTGGTTCGGATTCTACGTTAAACTGTAGGTTTGAGGTCGAGTGATAAGTTTGACCTTCGTTAGAATGAACAATTCGGGCGGAAGCAAGACCAAGGTTGTCCACAATAGAGGCATCAACAGATTAAAATTGTGGGCAAGAATTCAACTAAGAGCGATTTACTAAAAAGAGGTTAAATTCACACAAAAAAATAAAATCCTTACTGAACATTACGATCATCATCACATTTGAAGAAGGTATAAAAAATGTTTCCTATACCCCGAATATAGGTATCAGCAGATTCAAATTCAAAACAAATATTCGACTAGAAGCCACAAACTAAAGAAAAAATGGGTCGTTAATTAAACAAAAAATTAAGGGTTTTGTGTGGGGGAGGGGAGATATTAGGATATCTAGATATTAAGTGATTTTTCACTTTTATGGTTCAAAGTATTCAACAAATTGGTTGTTTCTTTATGGTATATATTTCCTCATTAATTAAAAAAAATTAATTTAACACTTGTGGTACGTTATATATTCTGCAAATAGATTTTACACTTAATTTTTTATGACAGTATACCGTTTGGATGATATTTTTATTTTGTTATTTATAATTGCCGTTGAGACATTGTAGAAGTGGTGTTAATATTGTTATTTAGGAAATATTTGGCTTGGTTGCTAATTTAACAGGTTGTGTTAACTTTCATCTCGTAGTGTAGTGACTTGCGCCCTTACCTATGCGAGTAGTGGTGGGTTCAAACCTTGATGGGGACAGCTTATAATGCACTTTGAATTAAATGTTAAAATAAAACAAAGGTTAGCACTAGTGTATATCTGAGGTTTCTGTGAAAGTTGAGAATTTACTTAACTAAAAACTGTAATCATTCGAAATCATACTGAAAAATTCTACAAAATTCACACTCACCATCAAACCTCAAACTATGGACAGCACGACTATGCCAAATTATCACTAAGATAATTTCTGATGAATTCGCCTCCGGTTCCACTGATTGCAAATGCCGAAACTGATTAGGATACCTTACTTTCGTATGCCCAATCAAGTCAGATTCCCACTTCTAAATGCTCATATATCGAAGAGTTGTTTCTGAAAAATAGGGATACATTTAAGTCTTGTTTTCCAGTAAATCTGTTGATACGAGCTTGGCAGGGCACTTTAGTCAAATTTATTACTATTTTTATGATAATCTTTTCTGGGAACAGTATCATTCATGCGTAGTCTATTAAAAATTAAAATAGTTTATTGTTATAGATTTTGGAACATCCTATATTTAATTACTTCATGTCCTTTCAGTTCCTCCCTCGATCAAGATTTTCAGATGATGTGAAATGGCAGAGATGGTTGTGAGGTGACTCTGGTGGATTGATTAATAAATATTACAAAAGTTACAGGCTACAAAAGACCGAAGGATCGACTCTAGGATAACCATGGAGGGAAGTGAGCAGACATAGAAAATTGAAAGTAAAACTCGTGTTATACTACAGGGTGTCCCGTAAGTCTGGACCCATAGGGAAAAATAATAAAATTACAAAATAGTCCAAAAATTTATTACATAATCTGTTCAAAGTGTCCGCCGTTGTGTCGCACACATAGTTGAAGACGCAATCTCCACTGCGACAGCACTTTCTGAATCACAGTCGCAGAAATTTCTTGACACGCCTCCACAATGCGTGCTTTAAGGTGGAAAATGTTCTGAAGTTTGACCTCGTACACTTTGGCTTTCAAGTGGCCCCACAAATAAAAATCATAATAAAAAATAAAAAATAAATAATAATAAAATAATAATAATAACATAATAAAAAAATATATTATAAATCCCTATGGGTCCAGACTTACGGGACACCCTGTATGCTCACACTTATGCAAAAGTAAACTTTTACTCAGAAACAACAATTTTCACACTATGCACACACATTAATTACCTTGTGTATCGAAACACACATGAAAATGTGAGGTAGTAAGAAGTAGAAGACAAAAATGAATAACGTGAAACACACTAAACTACGTAATTTAATCTACCACCATGCGGTTTTTAAGTTTTTATTTTTTTAAGTAGAAAAAGCATCGTTCCACTGAAGCATCATTTCCTCGTCTCCCCGCATTTGGTCTCTCCTTGCTCACCTCGACTTCAACTATGGATCACAACTCGATTTGCAAACAATATGTACCTGATCTATTCTATGTTAACCGATGTACTTACTTACGACCTCCTACGAAAGACTATTCCAAAAATGAACAATATATTATAAGAAAGGAGTTTTCCGCTATTAAACCTTCTACCCTCAAGTTGAAATTCATTATTCCTGGTTACGTCATGATCTATTTTCAAAAGGTGCTCGAAATGTACATTATAAAATCTATTTAATATCTTAAAACGTCAATAAAGTGGCCTCTCCGCCTTCTCTCTCCTAGTGAAAACGAATAAAGTTCTGTTAATCTTTCTTCCTGATTTTTACTACGAAGGTTAGGTATAAGCTTGGTCGCTCTTCTCTTAATTCTTTTAAGTGTTTCTATATCTTTCTTCATATATGGAGATCAAAGCTGTACGAGGTACTCTAGATGTGGTCGAACTAGGAATTATGTAATGGTAATGTGATGGCTTTAGATTTGTCCCCAAAATCTCACGATATTAAACCCAACACTTTATATAACTTTCTTACCAGCTTCAACGCATTGCTTTGTAAACTTTAAGTCTTTCGTAACTATAACACCTAAATCTTTCTCCTCCGTTACTGAAATAAGGTCTGTACCTACCAGAAAATAACTAAACTCGCTATTTCAAGAGCCAATGTGCAGTACTTTGCATTTGTCGATATTAAATTCATCCGACCAGTCAACGACTTTATTAAAGTCACTTTGCAACGCCTCTCTATCGAATCTACTGTACTATAGGCTTTACCGCCGAGTTTCGTATCGCTCGCGAATTTCGAAATTTAACTAATCAAATTAATATAGAGTTCATTTACGTAAACAATAAACAAGATTGGTCCCAACACAGACCTCTGCGGAACTCCGTTTGTTACTTTTCCGCACTCCGACTCAGATCAATTTATTACAACTCTGCTTTCTGTCTGCTAACCAAATTATCAATCCATTTTAATACGTTACCCCTTACACTTTAAACCATGCGCCTTAATTTTCTGAGTAATCATTCACGCGGAACCATGTCGAACGGCTTCGCAAAGTTTAAACGCACAACATCCACCGCTCTATGTTGATCGTGCATATTTATAATGTCGTGAAAGAATTCCAATAAATTGGTTAGACACGAACGTTGTCTACAGAAACCGTGTTAACTGTTTCTATTCTACCACACGTAGATTCTAAAAGTTTACTCACAATCGAAGTTACCCTAATCTGTCTGTAATTGCCGCGAGTTTTTTATCTCCCTTTTTCTTAAAATTGGAGTGACATTTGGCAGCTTGAAGTCGGACGGTACAATTCCCTCCTCTAACATTCTATTAAAAAGGGTAACGAAAAGGTATTAATTCGTTTTTCAATTCCTTCAAATGCTTATGATAAAACAGATAAAGACCTGGCGATTTACTAATTTTTAATATATTTATGTAGTGCAAAACCACCTCTTCATTTACAGTTATGCCAGTTAACATTAATTAGCCATTAAGGTTAAACATAGATCGGGCTTCTGGTATGTTTGATACATATTTTACTGTAAACACTTGAACCCTTTAAGGACGACTGGTACAAATTGGTAGCATTTCAAATACACGCATACACAACTTAAACAATCCTGGTCTTAAAGGGTTAATACTGTCACTAATTGTTTCTGATCATTCATTAAGTCTTCACTAGCATCTAATATTGAGCCAATGGCCTAACTAATGGGATTTTTATTGTCAACATATGCATAAATCATCATAGGTTCTTGTTTGCATGATTTTGCAAGAACTATTCATCGTAACGCTTCGCTTTTTAACTTAACTTTTATCACGCCTTCTTAGTACAATATACTGTAATGAATGAAACTTTGTTGAAAGTTTTCGCGTTTGCACCTTTTATAGACATTATTCCTATCTCTCAGTCGTGTTATTTCGTAACTTAACAACGGCGGCCTATTAAAATATACTTTTATTCTTTTTTCGTACGCATTTAGTATCTACAGTTTGAATTACAGTTTTAAATTTGTCGTACATATTAATTACATTACCGTGTCTAATTAAAGTGACATTTCAATTCATTTGATGAAGAGGCTTCTCTAGTTATAGAAGTCTGATTGCCTAAAATCAGAAACTTCCAAGGAGTTATCTTCCACATTAATCTTAACATTTATTCTAAATCGTATTAATTTATGATCGGAAGTACTTAGTTACTCTCCGGTTTCAACATTTTTAATATCATTTGTCGTCATTAAATCTAGTATATTGTTTTTCCGTGTTGGCACTATTAAATAAAAACAAAAACAGTAGTCTTGTATAAACTTTATTAATAGTATCTTTTCCGCATCACCACGTACAGTTTCAAAATTAATGTCGGGATAGTTGAAGTTGCTATTAAGACCACTACATTTGGCCTAGTAAGATCACTTATGAAAAATTTCCTTGTCATACTCTATATATTACATCTACGTTAATTTTTATGAAGTGGCTCCGGAACCTGCGTGCAGGTTCCAGAGCTCATATACATGTAATAGCTACCGACTCGATAGTACGAGGCTATATGATCAATCGTGAATAATACGAAGTAGATTACATACATGAACGATAAATATGGGTGCCATGCATGATACACTACACTTAGGTTAATTGAATGCCCGGTTAGGTCAACTGAATGCCCTTGATGACTGGTTAGATTAAGTCGTGATATTTTCGTTAGGTTAGTTTAAACGAAAATATTACGACTTAACTTCATCAATCGTCAAAGGCGTACAATTGACCTAATCGGGCAATCAATAATTTTCACGTAGGTTTCGATTAATATTAAGCAACTTTTACCAAAAATGTGTTAGTTATAGCTACCGCACATACATACATTATATATATATATATATACAGGGTGTCTCAGATGTCGCGCAATATATATATATAATATTATATATATATATACACACACGGTGTCTCAGATGTCGCGCAATATATATATATATATATATATACAAACTCAGAATGGTTCCCTGAGAAAATTATATGTTAAACACAGACCGTGCATGGAACAAGGAACTCTTCTGGGAAAATTAAATCCACTATAGTCCGAATAAGTAATGGTAAATGACAAATACCATAGTTTTTCTTTTTCATGATGTTAGCCCGACGTGGGCAACGGGTCTCTCGCAGAGAGATCCCATAAACATAGCTTCCCTCACCAGCTATCTGCAAAGCAGACAGGATCCAGCTTTGGGACATGGATCTAGGGTTTAAAGCAAGCCTAGACCCCCTACATTCAGAACCTCTATATAAGTAAAAGACTCGTTGCATTCACGTCGGATTGAATAAATCAAAGAAAAAGGGGGGGGTAACTATTGTATTTTTAGCCAAAAAAACCAAAACTTAAACCTCAACCGGGACATTGAGCGTCCACTTTTCAAGGCACGTAACACGTCCGTTTAATATACAGGGTGGGCCGTAAGTTTCCATACATAGGAAAAATAAACATTTTTTTATGGACAACCATTTTTATTTATATAATATGCTCTACATGGTTGCCATTGTTTTGAAAACACATTTCAATACGTGTTCCCCACTGTTGATGAACACGCATTAGCACAGTTGACGTTATGCTTGTAATGGCGTTGGTGATACGTTCCTTTAGATGATTTATGTCTCGTATCTTTTCCTGATACACCATGGCCTTCAAGTGCCCCCAAAGATAGAAATCAAGGGGGGTGAGATCTGGGGATCTGGGAGGCCACTCCACAGGACCAATTCAATTCGTTGCTCTTTCGTCAAACGCATATTCTTAGGGTATCTGAAACATAAAAACAAACGTTTAATTTTTCCTATGTATGGAAACTTACGGCCCACCCTGTACACAAACTCAGAATGGTTCTGAATGTAGGGGGTCTAGGCTTGCTTTAAACCCTAGATCCATGTCCCAAAGCTGGATCCTGTCTGCTTTGCAGATAGCTGGTGAGGGAAGCTATGTTTATGGGATCTCTTTGCGAGAGACGCGTTGCCCACGTCGGGCTAACATCATGAAAAAGAAAAACTATGGTATTTGTCATTTACCATTACTTATTCGGACTATAGTGGATTTAATTTTCCCAGAAGAGTTCCTTGTTCCATGCACGGTCTGTGTTTAACATATATATACTGTATATACAGGGTGTCTCAGATGTCGCGCCATATATATATATATATATATATATATATATATATATACACACACACACACACAGGGTGTCTTAGATGTCGCGCAATATATATATACAGGGTGTCTCAGATGTCGCGCAATATATTATATATATATATATATATATATATATATATATATATATATATATATACACACACACACACACACACACACACAGGGTGTTTGAAAACATTCTGTACAAATTGTAATGGGGGATAGGCAACACCAAGACAAACCCTTTTCGTCTATAAGTGTATGTCCGCTGACGTCACCATTCGGCGCGAGAGGGCGCCGCTGCAATTGGCTAAAAGGTGAAGTGGGCTGGACTCGCGCTTGCCGCGAGCATTCTTAAATGGGACGTAGTACGCGTAACATGTTTATTTAAAGAAGGTGCTGAAAGTTGCGACCGGTAGCATCAATGCATGCCCAACAGCGTCGAAGCATTGACCGACGTATACGTCGAAAGATAAGATTCCCGGCATTTCGGGAACAGTTCCAGCGGCGACAGCGATTCTTGCTAGGAGGTCTTCTTCTGAGTAAATGGGAGTCTCGTACACGAGGTTCTTCATGTGTCCCCACAGGAAGAAATCGAGGCATGTTAAATCGGGCGATCTCGGTGGCCAGGCTACGGGCCCACCCCGGCCTATCCATCGGTCCCCAAAAGTGGCGTTCAGATAATCCCGCACATCGTTGCTGGAGTGTGCTGGGGCCTCGTCGTGTTGAAACCACATTCGTCTACGAATAGCCACGGGAACATCTTCCAGCAGTTCGGCAACGTTTCTTCAAGAAATATCCGATAAACCCGCCCGTCGAGTCGGGCAGGCAGCAGGTACGGCCCAATCAACTTGCCATGGACGATACCCGCCCAAACATTGACGGCGAACCGTTCTTGATGAGCATGCACCCGTGTAGCATGTGGATTTGCGTGCGCCCACACGTGAGAATTGTGCATGTTAAACACACCCTCACGTGTGAAACAGGCCTCATCTGAGAACAGCACATAAGCCGGAAAATTAGGCTGCACCGCTGTCTGCTGCAGAAACCAGCGTGCGAATTCCACACGAAGAGGGTAATCCCGAGGTTGTAATGCCTGGACTCTCTGACGATGAAACGGATGTAACTGCTGCTCGTGCAACACTCTCCAGACCAGGTCGTGGTTCACACCGAGGATACGTGCAACACCTCGCGTGCTTGCGCTTGGATTGTCCTCAAATCGCCATAGGATTTCTTCTTCCATGTCAGGAGTGCGCACGTTTCTCTCCCGACCAGTGTCATGCATGTTTGCATGGAATGTTCCAGTTTCTCGCAGTCGCCGATGCAAATGCGCAAACGTTTGGTGGTTTGGCACACGTCTGTTTGGGAAGCGCTGTCGGTACAACCTCACAGCAGCTCTTCCGTTTCCATTGGCAGCCCCATACACCATATGCATGTCAGCCATCTCAGCAGTCGTGAAGCGCTCCATGTTACGCGTACTACATCCGATTTAAGAATGCCCGCGGCAAGCGCGAGTCTAGCCCACTTCACCTTTTAGCCAATTGCAGCGGCGCCCTCTCGCGCCGAATGGTGACGTCAGCGGACATACACTTATAGACGAAAAGGGTTTGTCTTGGTGTTGCCTATCCCCCATTACAATTTGTACAGAAAGTTTCAAACACCCTGTATATATATATATATATATATAATACACATAGAGGGTGTCTCAGATGTCGCGCACCATAGGCTTTATGGATCACCTGAAGATTCGTCACCCCAGCCTTTTTTAGTTATCTTTATAAGGTTAACTAACGAAAATATCACGACCTAACGTAGCCAATCGTTAGGTCAACTGTACGCCCTTGACGACTGGTTAGGTTAGGTCGTGATATTTTCGTTAGTTAACCTTATAAAGATAACTAAAAAAAGGCTGGGGTGACGGATCTTGGGCCTTTTCCGAAATTTTGGACCGTTTCCTAATTTTTTTTTAAGCAAGATATTTAATGTAGATTTTTACGCTGATTTAAAAAATGTAAGTCTTTTTTTGAAGAAATTATTTTAAAAGTTACATGGTATTCTAGTTTACGTATAGTTACTATTTTAAAAGTTACATGGGAATGGTGTACTAGTTTACCTAGTTACTGTAGAAAAATCTACTGTAGAAAAATCTTTTGCGTGTATATATTGATTTGTCATATTGTTAATACTATTTTTGATAAATTTCAGCTTTTCTATAGATATTAGATAACGTTAAAACTTACGAAAATATCACGACTTAATTTAACCAATCGTCAAGGGCGTACAATTAACCTAACCAGCAGGGCCGGATTAAGACCTTTAGAGGCCCTAAGCACTTAAAAGATTTTGGTGCCCCATATATATGTAATTCAAAATATAAACAAAAATAAACCATAAAATAAAATAATGTTGTTCACTACAAATTCAAACAATGAAAAAATATAAATACTATATATGAATATATATAATTCAGTTTTCAACAGCTTATAGGCTATAAGCCGCGATTATAATAGTATAATAAATCCATGGTAAATCCGACAATGGAAAATTTCTGTGGTGCCCCCCTTCCCTTGATGCCCTAAGCACGGGCTTATTTTGCTTAATAGTTAATCCGGCCCTGCTAACCAGGCATTCAGTTGACCTGATTGATACCTACTTGTGCGAATTCATGTGGCGACAGAAAAATAACGGTCGAAATCTATTCCCACAAATACTTAGTGACATAAGCCAATATTACTGAAGAACACAATAACCCTTGTATTAGTTTTCAGTTGTATTGTTATAGTTTTTGACCTAATACAAAATTACAATAACAAACATAACTTTTGAACGCTCATTTCTCCAAAACAACTTAAATTTTTTATATCAGCGTAAAAATGTACATTAAATATCTTATTTTCAACAAAAACGGAAACAGCCCAAATTTCGAAAAAACTCCCGGATCTTCAGGTGATCCGGCTTTATTCAGATTTACGAGGTTTACGAGTCGAAATGGTTTATAAGTGATGTTTAATTACAATATACATATGTTCGATAATGTTGGAATAATAAAATTAATAGCTTTTTGATTAATTGTACATACTATCTTAAAATAATTAAATTGAATGAAGCTACATTAGCCAATGGTGTCTCAGAAGTCGCGCATCATTGGCTAATGTATCTTCATTCAATTTAATTAGTTTAAGATGGCTTTTTGAGTAACTGTACATACTATTAATTTTATTATTCGAACATATATTGTAATTAAACATCACTTATAAACCATTTCGACTCGTAAACCTCGTAAATCTGAATAAAGCCTATGGTGCGCGACTTCTGAGACCCTGTATATTATGTATATTATGCCGGCCATGTGGTTGGCGACCCTCTTCCTGGAAGAAGTCTAATCCAGGGTCAAAATAAAATCATTCACTCGCTTTGCGAGAGGATTCGCCGTTAAGCAGAGTTGCCAACATTACTGTTTTCATGCCCTGTTGGGCATGTTTGTCAGAATTGTGATTACGATATATTATAGATAATAGTATGAACCTATTTCATAAGCTAAAAATCTTTCTGCACGATTGCGACAGTCCATACAGTTTGAAATCCTTGCTAGAGTCTAGCAGGTTCTGTAGCCATTACATGTATATGGGCTCTGGAACCTGGGCGCAGGTTCCGTAGCCTGTAAGCTGCAGAACTTGCGCACAGGTTCCGGAGGCACTTCGTAATTTTTAACCCTTTGATGGTCATGTCCGTAAGTTTATGGGTACACGCTATACTATATTGCATAACTCGACCGTCAAAGGTTAAATTACGTATGGAAATTTCGCCTGCAGTTGCGTCTATATCACGACTAAGATACATTATTAGGTTTTAAGTTTACACGTACATATAGAAGGCACTCACCTGCCACTCTGTTTCGATTTGTTCAGTCTTTTTGTCATGTCTCTATCCTTACGATTTATCTAAGATTACGTAATACCAATAATATAAAAATTTTCAACCTATACCAGCGCCTTCAGGTGACTAATCTTGTTCCGAATACTACACGTGTTTAAATAAATGATTTTTAGACTGTCATTTGCGTTAAGGTTAATTGGTTTCCACATGGTTCGTTTTCCAACACATTAGAATTTAGACCAGCGCTGTCCAACTTGCGGCCCGCGGAATGGACGTTTGCCAAATTTCATTTCTGAATTTTCTTCCCTATTTTGTCATTTCTAGTAGGGAGAACAACATTCAGCGGGTTCCTAAGTCGTATTAACCAACAGTGTATGATTATAGGCAACATCTTGGCCGCGCTTTATAGAAGTTGGACAGCACTGATTTAGACTAATCTTTTCATACATCACGTTCACTTTTGCATCTATTAGGCTAGCTAACCGAATATTTCCCACTCCGTTTAACCCTTAAACCCTACCAGGGGTTATTGGTGTACCAAGTATCGCGTGTATTACTAGCGTAACTTTTATGATAGGTAGGGATTAAGGGTTAAGTGTATACCATCTTTAATAAAGAGGCCGGCACTTATTCCTTTTTCCCCGGTTAGGTCAACTGTATGCCCTTGACAATTGGTTAGGTTAAGTCCTGATATTTTTTACATGCAGAAATGCCGGGGGAAAGGAGTAAGTGGAATATTTTAACGAAAATATCATGACAACCTAACCAATTGTTAAGGACGTACAGTTGACCTAACCGGGAAAAAAGAAATTGCGGGTGGAAAAGGAATAAGTGGCAAGAGGTCTTCATTGTCAAAGCGTGTTCAAAAGTTAGTAAAATGTCTCCCTAGATTACTAAGGATTTCCTTTAATTTTTCATTTATATAAAGCCCTCTCGATAAACGCGTTGTGGCAAATATTCATGGAAGAACGCGAATGATAATTTTATTTGATTTATCGGATCACCTGAATATTAGGGCCTCCAGCGTTCTTTAGTTAGCTTTATAAGGCTAACTAACGAAAATATCACGACCTAACCTAACCAATCGTCAAGGGCGTACAGTTGTCCTAACGATTGGTTAGGTTAGGTAGTGATATTTTCGTTAGTTAGCCTTATAACGCTAACTAAAGAAGGTTGGTGGCCCTGATCTTCGGGTAATCCGATTTATCCTTCATGGACTTAAGCAGAGCACGGTATTTTTCGAGTAACTTTTCCAACCTATTTCCTTCTACATAAACCGTTTATTCCAACAAACGAAACAAGGGCGCTACTTACGGCCGGTACATTCAATTTAACAACTTCGTGTCTAATAGCCTTAATTTTTTTTTTCTCAGGTTAACATACATTTTTTTTTAGACAGGTTGCGCTTTACGAATGAATCCCCTATAAGAATGGTTAGATTTTCCGTTTCTATTGTTTCCAACACTAAAAGGATTTGCCACTGTTAACCAAAACTCCGCTTTCTCTTCCGGTTTCATACCGTTGTAAACTTGGACAAAGCCATCACTAGTTTGAGTAGTTTCATTGCTCCCTGTCATATTGGCAACGTCATTTCACGCGCATTTATGCGTCCATTTCCAGTTGGGTTCACTGTTTTCAAACTTTTTAATCTGCCCTTTAATCTCGTTAACAACGTCTAATTTCTTAATACCGTTTTCGGTGAGAGTCACTTAACTTCCGAATTTACGCCAATACGATCAAGAAATGTCAAATTTTAATTCGCTTAATTTCTGATCAAAATCGTTCATTTGACAAAATTTACAAACCGGTAACGTCGCTATCAATATCGAGAAAAAAGTTACGACTGTGAATTAGAACTACGAACGGAACAATCAAAGTTTTGGATTTTCGGAGGCATATTAATGGATTTATTCCGTGAGCAACACTAAAAGGAGATGTTTGAAAGGTTTACCAAAGTTTACAGGAGCTTAAATACGACAATTTACAACAACAACTCTCACGCGATGACCAAAGTTCAGGTTAACGCAACGTTAAGAGGATTAAGGGATTGGAATGAGGAGTGCATCGCGTGGTTTACAAATACCAGTTTGTATGGTGAATTTATATAATTTAAATGTAGTTGTATTATTACGCTTCTAATTACATAGAAATAAACACGAGCGATTCTAAATGTTGAAGACGTCAGAAAGGACAAATTTTATTTGTAATAAAAATTTAATTCCATACATTTTATAAAGGCAAGGGTTGATGCTAGTTATTGATCGATACTTTCTGACTTAATTAATAAATAAGGATCTTTTCGTTTATAATCAACCTAATTTCTTCTTTCCAAGTTAGGTCAACTGTACGCCCTTGACAAGTGGATAGGTCGTGGTCGTGATATTTTCGTTAAAAAACAAATATTTTAACGAAAATATCGCAACTTAACCTAACCAATTGTCAAGGGCGTACAGTTGACCTAACCTGGAAAGAAGAAATTAGGGGTGATATAAAGGAAAAAATCCATAAATAAATATAAATATAATTTTCGCACGAGGAACTACGAATTACGGTAATAAAGAAAATATATAGCAAAATATAAACACACTCACGAGACTGTCTAGTATGTGAAGTTGAATTGTGAACAGCGGGAGAATACGTCTTGTTACGAGCAAGGTTGGAGACGGTATGTGCAGTGTTGGAGACCACAAAGACACACACACTTTATACATATCCCACCACGATTCAAATTTTGGACCTCCAACTACGAGTCATGGGTGCTTGTTGCGAGTTAGATTTTTCGTGTTTAAAAGCACTAAAGTAGTTACTAGTTACCCATTTTTTTTTGGGGTCACCATTTAAAACTTTCTTCAGCTACAGTATTTTCTCTGTTCTTTTTCTTTTTCTACAACGGGTTTCGAACGGACTTGTACACATTTCGTCGATAGGACTTTCTATCCCTATTTATTATTATAGTTCAACTTAGTCTAATCTAACCAAACAAGACATTCTATCCTGAGGACACTTGTCGATAAAATGTCTTGCTGATGAAATATCGCAAGTTAAGGATAAAAAGAAATTAACGAAAATAAGCTACATGTAACTGTTGAGTATATAAATAAGATGCACAATTGCACATATTTATGTTCATTTTGACTAATGTTTGCATTATGAGAGAGAGAGAGAGAGAGAGAGAATCGTATTTTAATTGAAACATATACACTAGTGATGGATCACGTGTCACCAGTATTACACAGTCATTTACAGTAAAAATGATAGGCCTAATTTTATTTATTGATAAACATTCTCGATTTAGAATAGGATGTTTAAATACTCTAGTATTGGCAAAAAGTGTTAATTACTTGAATTTCCTTTGTGGGTTGTCCGCCTGTACGTAATTAGATGTGTGACTATCGCACTTATGGTAATTGAAGTTCATTGTGCAATTCAGATCAGTAATGAAGAACAGACAATTAGAGAAAGGTGAGAATTTGCTCTTGTTGTGATATATCCTTGATCAAAATATAGAAAAGAAACATAAAAATCTGATCTCGTGGACGTTGAATGTGAATTGAAAATCACAGGTCTGTTTTGAAAAAAAGAAAAAAGAAAAATTGGGTCTTATAAAGAGTTGCTTGGTTGACTATTTTTGCATTCTTCGCATCTGGATCTTCGTGACTAGTGTGTGGAGTCCGTGACGATTCATCAGTTATTTGTTTAAGTCACTGGTGAACTTGGATACAGTAACGCTAAATAGTTTTATCATAAAGATTTACAAAGCATTTAAGCTGAGATAATTTTATTCCTTCGTGAATTTCTTTTTCATTCTGAAACAAACGAAAAAAATATAAAAAAGTGCCCAACCCTCGACATTCGACAACACTCGATAGAGACTCGTTTAATAGCGTGATATGTTGTAAGTTTCTTCAAAACTTTAACCTTTAACAGCGAACGTTTTTTTAGGGTTAATTCTAAATGCGTGTATTTGAAACGGCACGTATTCGACCCATTCGACGGTAGAGAGTTAACTATTTAATAACGTACAAAGTCTGTCCGTTCGGTGCAGGAGTAATGATGCAATTGATCTTTTATATTCAGACTTTGTAAGAAGACTCGTACACAAAGAAATATAGGCCAAATTTTTAATAAAAATTAGTGACTTTTAAGGTTGCAGACAATTTTGAAAGTGATAAGCACACCTACATGGTGTCCACACGGTCTTGTCACCCGAGTAAAATACTAACTGATTTTCGTTTTTCTTTCAGATCCATTTGAAATTTGAAATACGATTGAACAACGCATATTGGCTAGTACCTGGGTCCATGAGCGACCACGTAATGGCAAAACCATTGAAAATATTTGCGCGGACTTCCAGGACCGATTCAATCGTGCAGCTCCTCCAAAAAGGAGGTCCTGGAAGTCTGCATAAATATTTTCAATTGTTTTACCATTACGTGTTCGCTCATGGACCCAAGTACTATCCAATATGCGTTGTTCAATCGTAGAGTTGCCGCTATCACACATTTCAAACGGGTCTGAAAGAAAAACGAAAACCAGTTAGTATTTTACTGGAGTGACAAGACATTATGGACACCCTGTACTATGCTAATGCTTATAAGACAACCATTCAAAGAAAGAAGAATGTAAAGCACTCTTTTTATTTCTTGAAGTCAGCCATATGATAGAAATGTTTTGGAAAAAAGTTATACAAAGTTAGAAAGATACCGCAAACATTTAGGACTTACGTGGAAATGATTTTATTCCTATACATTTCCATAGATGAAATTTTATATTTCCATATAATAATAGGGTGTGTCAATTTTAGGGAGTAAAGTGAAATCTTTAGATTTTCAAAGACTACTTGTGACCAAATGATGCATTTTTATGCGCTAAATCGAAATATGGCTTTAAAATCCAGATATGACCACTCCTAGCTACTTATATTTGAAGTTGAAGTTTACGAAAAATTAGCAATTTTTGCAAGTTTTTTTTTATTGTATATAACTACATTTTGCATACATTACATATAATTAAAGACATTTTGATTGTATTTCAATATTAAAACTTAGAAATATCGGTAGGTTTCTTGAACTTTGCCAAGGATGCCATGTCTGCCTTGCTCTTGTTCCTGGACATGAGCTCCCTACTGGCCACCCGGCACTGATGACCCTTCTTCCTCTCTTGTGAATAAACATGTTGTGCTGCTTCAGTTGTCATCCTTACACACCTCTCTACTGACTGTGTGTGTGAGGGCCATGCAGGAACTTCCATTGGTCTATCCAGAAACTCCTTGATTGCAGCAGTGGTGAGGGAGCAGGTCAGAGGAGGCTCAGTCACGCCAGAGTTCCAGTCAATAGCTCCGAGATGTCAGGAGTCTTCCTGGGTCTGACTGAGCCGGGGTAGAGGAGGACCAACAGTGATCCTCGTGAAGTTTGGGTTGATCTCCAGCTCAGTGGCAGTGTCTAACATCTTCCCTAGGGGCCCAGACCACTTGTTGTTGCTCAATGTCTTGCCATCCAGTGCAGTCACCAGGTGTCTGAGACTCAGCTCCCCACTGTGCAAGTCACAGCCAATCCACACCAACTTCCTGCTAAGCTTGGCCTCCACATAATGCATTACTTCTTCCTCCCAGCCAGTATTCACATTAGTACTGTCACCTCCTATGGCCAAAAGGGTCTGGTCTGCTCCTCTCTCTCTTAGCCAGTTCACCAGATGATCAGCAATGACCCCAGCATAACTTCTCTCCTCTGCAGCTTCCTCTGGTACAAAATGCCACAAATATTTCCCACCTGGTTCATTGTACACTGTGTAGTGTTCTTCCTTAATGAGGCCAGGAAACTGCCTGTCACTGCCCTCAGCTTCCATCATCACTTTGGTGTCATCTCTTTTTCCATCAAAGAAGATACAAGTGATGCCATTTTCCCTAATCTCTTCATCAAACTTCTTGACCAGCTCCTTAGTCAGTCTCTCCTGAGCCCTCCTCACCTTGTTGTGGTCAATCACCATTGCTGTGTCAAACTCTGTAATAAGACCAGCATCAATCCAAGCAGCAGTGGCAATCTCTGCACTCTCTCTCAGCCCAGTGTGATGTCTCAAGCTAGCCAGAGCTATGTTGGTGATATTTTCAGTGTTGTATTTCTTCTTCTTAGCCACAGACAAGGAAGAAGTTGTCGCAGCTTCTGATATGAAGTCTTCGTCCTCCTCTCTCCTCCCTGCCTCCTCCAGTATATCTCGTCTCCTCCAACTCCATCTCCAACAGTGACTCCTCCCTCACTCCTTTCTTGGCTGACTCCTCTGCCTTCCTCCTCCTCTTCTCCTCGGCCTTCCTTCTCTGCTCCTGTCTCTGCAGCACTGCTTCCTGTCTCCTGGTCTCAGGGTGATCAGCTAGACCATCTGGTGTGCCCCCACACTGCCCACCTTTTCTCTCTGACCTTTAATGAAGGCAAGCTCCTGCACTGGTATCTTCTGCTCGCTCCTGCAGCTGCAGTCAATGTGAACCTCACTGTTGCAGACAGGGTTGCACCCAAACCAACTGCAGCTCCTGATCACACAGTGACAGGTCAGGATGTCCACCAATTTGTCCAGTTTCATCATGAACCTATCTGTGACCTCTAGCTTCACATTGCCAATGGACACCTTCACTGCCTCATCCCACAGTGCCTTCACTTTAGCCCTGATCCTGACCTCAGTGTTGATTACAGGTCCTGTGAATAGAGCGTTGGCCTTTCTCCACTGAGCCAGTAGCCATGGAACAATGCCGTTGTTAATCAGGTCATTAACTGGGTAATTCCTCCTGTCTTCCTCACTCATCTCTCTCCTCAACAAACCATACCTCAGCAGATCTCTGGCTGTGGGCAGCTCAGCAGGGGGAAGTTCCCTCCCAGTCCCCACCAAATGACTTAGGTGACAATTTGATTTGCTTCGGGTTCTGATTTCTTTCTGACTCATCCTGTGGACCTGTGAACAAAAGAAATGTCATTGAAATTTGGATAGGCCTACTGATTATGATTACATAAAATTAAGTTTATTGAAATTCTTAATATCTTCCTATAAGCTCAGATAAAAGGTTGTGTTGTTATAGGTACAAGACTTAATTATTCAAAGTAATGACAATTTCATATATCTATCATATCAAAATATACAGAAAGTTTGGGTCACAAATAACATTTCGAATAATTTGAATTACACAATATTTACATTACGAAGTAATCAAAATTGTCAAAAAGGAGGGAAAACACATGCATTCACAATCAAAACTCCAGCATTTGTGAGTATGTGAAACTTAGAAACCATACTGCACACCAAAAATGACCAAAGTTGACCACACATATCAATGGCACATTGATATACGATGCTACAGTCATATTTAGGTTATATTTCAAACCTTTATGGTCAAATATAAGTAGGTAAATGGCTTTTTAAACAACACAAGATATTTCTAAGTTTGCTAGATAATATGACATCATTTGAGCATTAGTAGTTTTTGAATTGTTGACTTTACTAAAATTGACACACCCTATTACACGCCCGTCGCCAAGGGGGTGGCCAGGTGGTGCCAGGCCCCCCAAATTGAGTTGGTGCCCCCCCCACAGAAAAAATAGTAGGTACTGTGATAATATGACGTTATTTTATTTGAAATGTTTATCCTCACTGTGGCCCGAAAACAGCGACTTTATGAACTTCGAGAAACTGGGATCGTTTGCAAGTCTTCTGCATCTGGATACGGATTTTGCGGCGGAATGTGTCGTGTAAAGCAGTTATTAGTGAAAGAATTTGACTCTGAAAAACATCACTGCTTCGATGACTTGTGTCAGCTGCTGTATCCTCTACGCGCAGCATTTCCAACAGTCTACAAACTTTTTGCTGGAGCTGCTACCTTTGGAGCTAGCACTGCTGTGTGTGAGGCTTCCTTTTCGACACTCACTCGAGTTTTGACACCCTACAGACGTTGCATGACGCAACAAAGACAAAGCTGTCTGGTGATTCTGTCGTTTCTCTCTTCATACATTAAACAGCTAAATATGAATGAACTGCTCCGTGTATTTTCCGAAGCCAAAAACAGACGTCTTGAACTGTATTGATACTCGTGTTTTCTCGTGTTGTCTCGTGTATTCCACTGTGTACCTCTAAGTACCTAGTACTGAATAAAAATTATTCGATTATGATCTTTTTTGTGTCTATGGTTATAGAGGAGGTGCCCCCCTAATAAACACAGGTGCCCCTCCAAATATTTTCGGCTGGCGACGGGCCCGCCCTATTATAATAATCACCACAAATGACAAGCGTTGTATGAATGCATTTACGTAATAACCGCACTTAAATAAGTATGAAAGTTGTACACTTACTTCTGACCCAGATATTCGGCTGTGAAGGCAATTGCACCTCCTAGATTTCCCAAAAAAAGCAGGTAAAATGCTCCCTTTAAAAAGTAATTTACGTTAATTTTATCCACACAGAAAACAATATTTTCAAACCTGTGACTAAAATTCAAAAGATTTATATTAAAAGAATTTTACAGAAATGTATTCAGGAGAAATAACGTAGGCCTACTATATTCATTTTACTGTACATACAGCTGCATATATATATATAATATATATATATATATATATATATATATATATATATATATATATATATATATATATTATGCGGGTTGCTTCTACAGAGCTTCAATTTAATATTTAGGAGAAATCCAATGACAAGGAGAAATGTAAATGCCATGAAAAGTCTTCTTTATTGCGCAACGTTTCGAGCAATACGCTCATCTTCAGGCTGTTTAATAACAATGTGAAATTAAAATCAATATTGAATGAAAAACAAACAGAAATTTCTGTAACCTATTCGTAAAGACAAATTTTAAAAGACTGAGAAAAGAGGGTTAAGTTCTAAGTTATACAGATTTACATATAAAAATTAAGAAGTTATTTTTAAATACATGTAGTAAATGTGAAATTAATACACTGGAAAAATTACCAATAGTACACTGGAACAATGGAGCTATCTACCTTACACAGCAGTATCCGAGGCCGACTAATTTGAGCAGAGGAAACGGGAACGAAGGATGGCGAGGGAGATAGGGGAAGGAGGGATTATAAGGAATTGGGGAAGGAGGAGGGATCATAGCAAATTGAGAGGGACGGACGATGAGTCAACATTCAGACTAGGGGACAATGCTTTAATGAAAAGGGATTCTAAAATTCTTAGTGAGTTGGGACAAGTATTACAACCAAGAATTTTAAAATTGTCTAAAGTGACATCAATTTTGCATTTGATGCTATGTTCACGAATGCTGGAGGCTTCCTTAGTTTTTAAAATTTTACCTGTTCGGCCACTTATTCCCATATGCGAATAAAATCTAGCCCTGAGAGAGCGAACAGTGCTGCCGATGTAATTCCCAAGGAGACACCTGGGGCAGGTAAATAAATATACAACACCGCTACGCAACGAGTCAGGGGTTCGATCCTTCGCTGAGAAAAAGCTACCTAAAGACGTTTTATTAATAAATATGATGCGGAAATCAGTATGATAAAAAAATTTCCTTAACAATTTTGTAAATTTAAGCTTAAATTCCTTATTCAAGGGACCCATTTCAGGTACCAAGAAATATTTTATATCCTTCGGCACTGTAATACATGGAAGTTGAGGGCTATAAACATTATTTAAGAAGGATCTAATTAGTTTGTCTACATATTGAACAGGAAAACTATTATTAGTAAAGTATGATCTTAGATTATTAAATTCATCATTAAGTAAGGTAAAATTAGAGGTCAAATTATATCCTCTGAACAGGAGAGTTTTAATACAAGACATCTTATAGTTGAAATCAGTAAAACTAAAAAAAATTCATGCCCAAACCAGTGAAAGTGGGTTTCCTATAAACTGATGTAGTAATAGAATCACCGTTTTTTCGAAATTAAAAGATCTAAGAAGGGGAGGGAGCCATTTTGCTCAGTTTCCATTGTATACGTTATATTGGGGTGCAAAGAATTTAGGAAGTTAAAGAATTGTTGCGCTTGTACCGCATTATCAAAGACTGCTATCGAATCATCAACGAAGCGTCGATAGAAAATTGGCTTGAGATGAGTGGGAGATTGTCTAAAAATTACACTTTCTAAATGAGTCATAAAAAAGTCAGCTGCTAACGGTCCGACTGGTGATCCCATCCCTACCCCATCAATTTGTTGCTGTGTAAGGTAGATAGCTCCATTGTTCCAGTGTACTATTGGTAATTTTTCCAGTGTATTAATTTCACATTTACTACATGTATTTAAAAATAACTTCTTAATTTTTATATGTAAATCTGTATAACTTAGAACTTAACCCTCTTTTCTCAGTCTTTTAAAATTTGTCTTTACGAATAGGTTACAGAAATTTCTGTTTGTTTTTCATTCAATATTGATTTTAATTTCACATTGTTATTAAACAGCCTGAAGATGAGCGTATTGCTCGAAACGTTGCGCAATAAAGAAGACTTTTCATGGCATTTACATTTCTCCTTGTCATTGGATTTCTCCTAAATATTATATATATATATATATATATATATATATATATATATATATATATATATAAAGAAATAACTTATTGTTCATGAAAAGCATGACGTGTAAAAATCAGAATGGGTGTAACTGACCTATTTGGGTCATCCTCATCCGGTTTAGCCATGAGATAAATATCTAATAACTTCTATTCTTTAAGCTAAATTTCCAGGTTAAAGTTCTATGAAAGTGGCATTTTATCAACAAGTTTTTTTTAGAGCTAGATTAAGTTCAGTTAGGTTAGATTAGGTTATTTTATTAGTGTCGATAGAATGTCCGGTGGACGAACTATTTATAGGCTCAAGTTCCCTTTCTTGAGTAAACTATAACAAGTATTTTTTAAACTAAACGGATTTTGAAAACGAATTTTCTCACCTGTAAATCGTACATCGTCAACACTTTGATTGAGGACTGAGTCGACTGGTTCTCTCCTTCTGATAAAGTTTCGAGAGCTTTCGATCTCTGATTCTTAGAAGCCTTAAAAAATCAACAGTGAATACGAAAAATTAGGAATTTTGTTTCGCAAATATTTTAATCAAGGCCCGGGAGAAGAGGGTGTAAGGTGTCAAAGCACCAGGGCCAGGGAGAAGGGGGTACATAAGGTGTCAAAGCACCAGGGCCAGGGAGAAGGGGGTACATAAGGTGTCAAAGCACCAGGGCCAGGGAGAAGGGGGTACATAAGGTGTCAAAGCACCAGGGCCCGGGGACTCGGGGAAGCCCGGGCTGGAAGATAAAGGAGGATGTGATCGTGGGGTAAAGGGGGCCCGGAGTCAAAAGCAGCACCAGGGTACGTGATTCTTCTCCAAGGCCTTGATTTTAATGAAAATGAACCTATAGATTCTGTTTATGAAGAACAGCCAATGGGCATATCATACTCATAGACGGCCATGTGATGTAGCTAATACTCATATTTATTCCTTCCCAGCTTCTACATGGCGAAGTGAGACTGGATCTGTCACATTTATTTCGAGAGAATGCTAAGAACACCGTACTTTTCCAATGTTTTGTGTCCTAAGTCTCTTTAGTCATCTCAACTACAAAAAAAATAAAATGCAGTACTTTAAATACAGGGTTCTGCCACAAAAAATAAGCACCAAATTATTACTTAACTAAAATGTAACACATCGTATAGGGCTATAGGCATTGCTTTAAAAATGAAACTATACTCACTTTGCGAGTAAAAAAAACTGTCATATATGTCAATCCTGATAACGTTTGTTCTTGAGTTATTTTAATCCAACAAACTAACCCAACATTACCGAACCTAGAGTATGTTAACCTGAACATAACGTAACTTAACCTAACCAGACCTACCCTAGCATAACAAATGGAAAGAATAAAAGTCCAACAGAGTAAGTTTTACTCAGTTAAATATCTTTAACTCCCTGAAAACTAACTTCATTCATTATTAGTTAACTTTCATCAGACTTTGTGTTTAAATACAGGGTGGCCCATAAGTCTCAATTAAAAAACTATTTTTTAATTTTTTTTTAAATAATCAATAAATATTTCTAAACAAACTTTTTATTTTGTTTAATTTCTTGTATTTTCGCCTTAATTATAACCGATTGGGACTTATGGGCCACCCTGTAGAGTACTAACCATAAATAAAAAAGTAATATTTACCGCTACATAGTACAATTCTCTGCAAATAACAACTTACATTATCAGGGACAAGGAGTTTCGTGTATTCAAATCCAAAATCCAGTGGAAATATTCCCTCCCAATTTCGGCCAATAAACTTAAACCATTTTCTATTGGTCCAAGATGTGACTTCAAGGTCAAATCTATATAAAGTCAGTTCACAAAAAGAATGCGGTTCCTTTGACTTCGTCTTTATATTCGATTATAAGTTACCATTTCCTCTCGGACTATCTTTTTCCAAAGCTTTTATTGCTCGAAATGTTCTTATTGGAAGACAATAGTAAATACTTTGCAGTTGATCTAAATACAGCAAATTTACGAGAGAGTTTCCTTACATCACTGCAAATGGATTCTCATTTTCTGTCAACTTTTTTAATTTACTTTAAAATTCTCTGAATAAATCTCTAAATTTGTATGGAAGATAATCATAGAAAATAATTTAAACCAACCACAAACCCAGTGTACATTAATGTAAACCATATCAACAGGTGTTACTCGTATATCCTCTGCGGGATGATATGTAGGTGTTCCGGCAAAAGTAGGCGCAGAGAAGTCTTATGAAGTTCTAAACGAGCTCCCAGTTCATTCACACGACGAATTTTACTGGGATACGTAAGACTAGCAACAGAAGCTTTAGAATAAGTTGTTCCGTGTAAAGAGAGCATTTTAGTGTAAATGCTTACCATTTCGAGAAGATCTTTAAACCAGTGATTGACGAGTCCCGCTTCCACAACTCTACTGATTGCCGAGTTGAACGTGGATGTATAAACCGAAGAGTGAGGAAGGGCCAGACCGATTCTGCAAATTAAATATTATAAGCTCTTCCAGTAATAAATCTCTCTCTCTCTCTCTATATATATATATATATAATATATATATAAAGAACGACGCTTGTTTAGAAGAGTGTCCGCACAAGAAGAGGAGAGAAAACGAGCAATGAAAAATGAGGCACCTCTCCGGAATCGAACCCAGGATCATCCGATTGCCGGTCAGATATGATAACCACTACACCAAGGCCCTCAAAAGGGCATTTGATTCTGCTCGTATGTAGGAGAATTACGGGTTCTGATTAATCGAGGACCTTGATGTAGTGGTTATCATATCTGACTGGCAATCGGGTAATCCCGGGTTCGATTCCCCGGAGGTGCCTCATTTTTCATTGCTCGTTTTCTCTCCTCTTCTTGTGCGAACACTCTTCTAAACAAGCGTCGTTCTTTACATTAATTACACTGTGTGTTGTCTGCAGTTAAAATGTATATATGTACAGTATATATATATATATATATATATATATATATATATATATATATATATATGTATATGTATATAATATTATATATATTAAATATTATAATTTTCAAAATGAGAGATGAACCAATACAGCAGGTACAAGAATTTACTGTAAGTATCTACTGTAGGTAACAACTTGAGTAACGACTCGGAGATAAGGAAACAATATCGAAGTTACTGTGCTAAGCCAAACGTAATTATAAGCAGAGGTGTAGTGGGAAATTTTAAGGTGCAGGAGCTCTTAAGGAAATGCCGGCAGAACGTAATTTTCCTCTCTATATTTATGATTTGTGCCATTTTTTTACATATAATGATAATATCAAGCTATATTATGGCATGATATAATTTACGATATATAATAAAATTCACGTTACTTCACTTACTGGCCAGCCCTGTATGAGCGTCTCAGTTGAAACTCACTGGTCTGGTTAAACCATTTTATAATAATAATAATAATAATAATAATAATAATAATAATACTTCACTTAGACTTGGAATATAAAAAATTTGAAATCACAATTAGAAGCCAGTTATTTCATCTCGGTCTCTTTGTTCCCGCAGCACTACACCCCTAATTATAAGGAACTTCAAATTCTGTACAAGCGAAGCTAAAAACACTCTTTTCTTCGTACTTTCTGCACTAATATTTATGGACAGCAACTCTGGGTTAATTATAGAAAAGGCTCCTGCAGAACCCTCAGTTTGTTTTACGACAGATCCTATTGACTGCTGCATAAGTCACCTCCAAGATGCTCAGCCTCAATGCAGTTTAACGCGAAGAATTAAAAACTGAGACAATCCAATTGTCTAAGCTATTCATCATTCTTGTTTTATGTCTTCTAGACTGTGGACCTCTTCGTATGAAAATGTTAAAATGTTTGTCTATAGACAAACATTTTCATACCAAGAGTTCCGCTTAACTCCTGCATTAGCTATTCCATTACGTGTGAATCTGTTATTAGTAATTTTAGTATTTCTCGTTTGTTTACGTGTATTATTGCTATTTCTTTATTACCGTAATTCTTTTTGGTTTATGTTTTTAAATTTATTGTTTAATGAGTTGTATCGTTCATTACCTTCATGGATACTGTATCTTTTTTTAATGGAATCTATCTCCTGCTAATGAACTTTATCATTACTATATATATATATATATATATATATATATATATATATATATATATATATGCTGGTATTGTTACTACGTGTGCTTTTTATTACGTGCCTTGCGTTTATTTCTTTTAGTCATAATTTTTTTTTTTTAATTTATTATGGTTTGATTTTTCTTATCGTTTATTACCTTCAAGAATAATAAAGCCAATAATAAGCCAAGAATAATAAATCCAATAAAGCTTATCGTTATCATATATATATATATATGAAAATTATTTCACGAAAGTGACACGTGAAAAATATTTATGATGAATAAAACCACGAAGGGAAAAAGAAACACAAAGTGGTGCTCAAGCGCTTTCGTCTAATGACATCCTCAGGAACACTGAGTGTTCCTGAGGATGTCATTAGACGAAAGCGCTTGAGCACCACTTTGTGTTTCTTTTTTCCTTCGTGGTTTTATTCATCATATATATATATATATTAGGGTGTCACTTAAATGCAAAGTTTGAAATTTTCATGCTGACACCCCGCGAATCTATTCCATTGGTAAAAAAAACATGGTGACTGAAAAATCTTTTTATTTGAATAACTATAAAAGGTCGCCCCCGCCTTCCAAAGTTTAATGCTTGCGCGGCGTCTCCATAATCGTTCATTAGATATCTATATATCTCTATATATGTGTGTGTGTGTATCTGTGTGTGTCTGAATATCTGAGAAATAAAGTGAACAATACTTAACGATTCACCGTTTTCTCATTTCAGCTACGTGATTTCTGGTGATGGAAACCCGGAAGTGTATATACCTATTAGGGGCAGCGGTTGATGAGGTGAAAGGATGCAAGCTTCCTTCCTACAGGCAAGCATTCGGTTACTTCCTTTACCTTCACCATGAAAAGAAAATGACAATACGTGACGCGTTGAGGAAGTCACTTCGAGCAGTGATGTCCTTCTGGGAGAAAGCTCACATTCCAACCAGACTCGAGACACACTGCGTCAGCAAACTGGATAAAGTCTTCGAGGAGTGGAAAGGACTCAAAAAACACGCCTCAAGGACGAGCGATTCACACAAGACGAAAGAAAAGAATTCATTGAACGCCTCGATCGTCTCTTTGACATCGCCCACGCTGATTGTGAGAAATTGGTCAAGTACCCAGAGGATTGGGAGTTCCTTCAGCAGCAGCGCCAGAAAGGACGTCCAGGTTCAATGGCAGGTTTGGACATGACCCATCAGCGCCAAGTCAAAGATTGTACTGGACGTCGGGAGGAGAGGAGAAACGAGAAAGCGATCAGCAGCTGAAATGGAGGCAGTATCCAACGAAGCGGTTTTGGAGTCCTCATCCTCCAGCTCAGATGATAGCGAAGAAAAAGGAGCATGTGGTGGTTCGTTAGCGTCTAAACAAAGAGCAACGAAGAACATCATGACATCGGAATTGGCGGCAGCGCTTGATCGCACGCAACTCTCGTCAAGAAAGGCCACATATCTGCTGTTTGAGGCAGCTTCCAGCTTAGGGCATGATGCTAGCGACTACAACATCAATCGTGGATCCATTCATCGTCAGCGTGAAAAATTCCGTACCCTTAAGGCTCGGCAACTGGGACGGAAAACTCATGCAAGATCTGACGTCACGAGAATATGTTGACCGCTTACCTATTCTTGTATCTGGCTCCGGGACAGAGCAGCTCCTCGGGGTGCCAAAACTTCTGTCAGGAACCGCGCTGGCACAAACAAATGCCATCATAGATTGCCTGAATAAATGGGGAGTGACCGATCATGTCAAATCTGTGTGTTTCGACACAACCGCGACAAACACAGGCCACCGTGGAGGAACTTGTGTTCTTCTGGAAGAAAAGGTTGGACGTGACCGTTACACTGCGCGTGCAGACACCATTACTGGAGTTGGTGCTACAGGCGGCATTCGCAGCATCGCTAGATTCAGTATCTACCGGTCCAAATTCTGCTTTTCAAGCGCTTCCATGATTATTGGACCCGCATTGACCAGCAACAGTTCCAAACTGCGGACACAGATGCGTTCACCAAAGCAGCTATTTTAAGCATAGAACGGAGCTCATTGAGTTTGCAAAATCACAAGCACTTCAAGTTCGTGATGACTATCAGGAATCCTCGATCTTTCCGTCATCTTTCTTGGAGGAGTTCCATACAAGGGACTAAACTTCCGCGCCCTGGTGCTATGCACCGGGCGAGATGGATGGCTAAGGGGCTCTATGCCATCAAGATCTGGCTCTTCCGAAGACAGTTTAAACTGACGAACACTGAGGAACGCGGAATTCGAGATATCTGCCTCTTTCTGTTCTAGTTTACATGAAAGCGTGGGCAACAGCTCATCTGTCCATCGAAGCTCCGCTGAATGATTGGGAATTGATGAGGACGCTCCTTCGATACCCGCACAAGAAGATCTCTGATGGTACCACCAAGAAGCTGTCTGCGCACCTGTGGTACCATTCGGAGGAGGCAGTGGGTCTGGCGTTCTTTGATGAGAGGATATCGATGGAAGTGAAGTGCAGCATGGTTGCAGCGTTAGATCAAGAAGCCCTCACATGCCGCCAAAACGACCTTTGGTTCTTGATACTATGTTCTTCAGTGACAGCAAAGGACTGGAGCAACTGATCACAAAGAACACCCGAGGATTCTTCTCAAAACTTCAGTTGCCAGATTGCTTTCTGCTCCACCATCCCAGTTCATGGACGTCAAACTCTGAATACGTGCAAGCTCGGGATGTGGTCTCCAAACTTGCAGTGGTGAACGACAGAGCAGAACGGGCCGTGGCTCTGGTGAAGGAGCTGAACGGAAAGTTGACACTGAAAGAAGAACAGCTCCAGTTCCTCGTTCAAGTGTCACTGACCACAGAAAGCAACACCCAGCTCCGAACAAATCAGCATTAGTGAGGACGCGAAAGAACTAATCACTGATCAGCGTATGAGCACCAATTATTCTGCTACTGTATATGTATTTTATTTCTCAAAGTTTTGCTTTTGTTCTCCCATTTTGTACCATTATTCGCCAAATTATGTCTTCTATTTTGATTATATAATAAACTGTTTGTATTCTTTGCGTTTTAAGTGTCTTACTTTCGTTATTTCACCAAATTGCCTGGTTTTTTATTATCTGGTTCGGCCCAAGCTGTGAACACTGAACAGCTTGTTGACGTCAACAAATGGGTCTTGTTTCAGTGACGAGGGCGACCTTTAAATGATGACCAATCAGGACCAAATTTCTCTTCCGTATGTTTTACACCAAATGGAACAATTTTAGGGGGTGTCATAGGAAAATATCCATCGTTTAATTTTCCCCCTATTACCTAGTGACACCTAATAATATATATATATATATATATATATATATATATATAAGCCACTCGTACCCCACTAAACAACGATGAAAACCAACTGACCGAAAGGGTACAAAGCATTCTTTGGTAATATGGAGCTTTTTCTGTCCAAATTCGTCTGTGAAGTTGCTGGCGACGAGATACTTCAGGAAAGTTCCTGAGTTCATGAAAGCGAAATTCCCATCGACGACCCTCGAAATGCCATTCTGAATGCCCGAGACGAAGTGGAACCCCTCCGCGATGCTCTGAGCCGTTGGGTCGATCGAATTGCTGTTCCGAGTGAAATGAGAGGAAATGAGGGGGCGAAATGAAGATGGGGGGGGGGGGAGAAACGAATAAATTAAAACAAGAGATTTTTTTTTTTTTTACAGAAAGTGTAAAAAAAAAAAAAAAAATGGAACATCGCTTAATCTGATCCATAACAAAGAGTTCTGGATGTTGCCTGTTGTTATTGCTTTTTTTTCCTGTATGTACGTGATAATGCACATACAGGAAAACCACATCGTGGTGGTTTTTTTTTGTTCAATAAATCTTAGAACACCAGAACCAAAAGAACGGGTGTTTCAACTCATTTGGCCATATATATATATGTGTGTGTGTGTGTGTGTACACGCGCCTATATATATATGTGTGTGTGTGTGTACACGCGCCTCGGTGGTGTAGTGGTTATCATCGCTGATTACAAATCCATCGACCCTGAGTTTGGTTCTTGGGGAAGGCAGTCGGCGCTCAGCTCACACAACTGTTCCTCCTTTCATACAAAATAATTGGCTAGTAATCTATCTGGTAATCTAGTGGTTGAGACACTGAGTTGTTGATTGAGAGGTCGTGAGATCGAGTTCGGGTGTGGACTTTGTAATTTATGACTTCTCTGGTGTGTGGTTCGGATTCCACGTTAAACCGTAGGTCTATGGTGGGCGTCTAGGAGAATTTGTCTAAAACAATTCGTCTAAAATACAATTTGTCTAAATCAATTTGTCTAAAACAATTTGTCTAAAATAGTTTGTCTAAAATCAATTTGTCTAAAATACAATTTGTCTAAAAATAATTTGTCTAAAATACAATTTGTCTAAACAAACAATTTAATATAATATGGCATACAAATTGTTGCCTGATGTACAATGCTATTTATTACTTGCCACGCCCCATCTTAAAAGGTTACCTCTTGTGCGGAATAGTACATCGAAATAGTTCGTCTAAAATAGTTTGTCTGAAAATAATTTGTCTAAAATACAATTTGACTAATAACTGAAGATAACTAGAAATGCATTTGTCTGCTTGATAAATTTGGAGTGAGGATGAAAAGATTGAAAATGGGTTGATTTTATTTCATAATATACCTAACCTAACCTAACCTAACCGGGTTATGGGTTCCGGGATAACTGATTTCGATGTACTATTCCGCACAAGAGGTAACCTTTAAGATGGGGCGTGGCAAGTAATAAATAGCATTGTACATCAGGCAACAATTTGTATGCCATATTATATTAAATTGTTTGTTTAGACAAATTGTATTTTAGACAAAATTATTTTTAGACAAATTGTATTTTAGACAAATTGTTATTAGACAAATTGATTTTAGACAAACTATTTTAGACAAATTGTTTTAGACAAATTGATTTAGACAAATTGTATTTTAGACGAATTGTTTTAGACAAACTCGCCTGATTCGCTATGGTGGGTCAGAGTGAACAATTGTGACGGAAGCAAAACTAAGGTTTTATTTATTTACATACATATACTGTACTGTATATATATATATATATTATATAATATATATATATAATATATATATATTACACACAGACCGTACATGGAACAAGGAACTCTGGGAATTAATTTTCCCAGAAGACTTCCTAGTTCCATGCACGGTTTGTGTGTAACAAAAGTTTCTCAGGGGACCATTCCGAGTTGTATCATATATATATATATATACACACACACACTCGTATACGTAACTTGCATTCTTATTTTGAATAAAGGTCTTGTTTTATTTTTGTCTTGCTATTATATATATAATCGCTGTACCCATCTTGTTACCTGAACCATTTTTCCCATCCTCCACTATCTCGTACGCCCCAGTCGAGTCCTGATTCCAGTAGTTCTGTGAGGCTATTGACAGGTTTTCCCAGAGAAGGCAGAAGCAACATCGAAAATAACGATGTCCTGAAATGAATTTCTCATCAATAAAATGTGATAACATCGTGGAATAAAGCGAGTCTAGTTTCATTTGCCACCTACTCTTAATTTGTGGTGATATTTCTCTTCATAAATTGTGATGGACTGGATGTTCTGGCGTCACATATATGGTGAAGGCTATTAATGAATCGATAAAACACTAACTTTGACTGGCCGCACGCGGGATCGTCTCGCGATTCGCGACTGACGACGTGGGTCGTGACGACACGACGCGATTCTGGGGAATGGGGAATCGCGTCGCGGTCGTTGCGGCGTGCGGGGCTCCCATTCTGTCAATGTAAAATCACACGCTACTCGAGTCGTCAGTCGTAAGACGATCCTGCGTGCGGCCGGCCTTCTTTCTTATACGAGTGACACATGCCGAATGAATATGACCTTTCTGGACTTTCATCCCCAGACGACATCATCTCATTCCGTTTTTAGAATCTTTTAAGTAATTGTATATTTGGTAATTATTTTCATTATAATATATTGTGTTCCACCACAAATTGTCTTTCGTCTCGTGCGGAACGAGTTAGTTTGGTTAGGTTAAGTTAAGTTAGGTTAGTAGGATTTGGATTAAATTTTCATTCTTGAAGAGAAACGCGGTTAATTTTACTTTACATTAAATGCTTAGTTAAAGTACAGAATAGTTTCATTTTCAGTGAAATATGTACTTTTCATTTAATCCACGCAAATATGAACCGGGTCTAACGATGCTCAATGCTTTTGATCAACAACAAAGGCATCCTGAAGAGTTTTCCAATGACGTACTACAAAATTACAAATCACAGCCTACGAAGTTCTTCCCGTGCAAAACACGGATCCACAAAAACTAATCAATGACCGCTTAAAGAGAAAAAAAATCTATAGGAGCGGTTTTTTTTTTTTTTTGGTAAACAAGAGATCCATAAGGATAGCGCTTTACACTAACGTATCAACAATCAGTTTTTACCTCTGAAAATAATCTAATAGATTATTGTGGAAGTAACGTAAGCCCCGTGCTAATCTCACCACCTAATGTGAGAAATATGATCTAGATAATAAGTGGTAAGAATGCGTGACCCGCGTGCGCAAACCGAAACTTATACTCACATGTAAGCAACGCCAAGAACGAGAAACGACAGTGAACTGAAGGAAACCAAATCCTGAGCGTCGAAGTCTTCGGTAGGAGTTGCGGTGGCATGGATTGGTCCATGAGAATACCCCAGACATACCATAAGGAATTTCTCACGGAGGAGAAAAAGGAACTTTCTTCCAGGAAAGACGCTGCCGTCATCACCAAAGGAATGAAAATCAGCGATAAGAAAATGACACCCCAAACCAAGTTCTGAAGAAGAAGTCGTGAATGAAGTGTTGCTCATAATTACACATTCTTTTTTACCCCGTACGAACAGCCAAGGGGGCGAATAGTCATATGGCAGAGAGGACCTACGGCTTAACGTGGAATCTGAATTACCGAGGGTCGCTACATCATTTAAATGCGGAGAACGTTCCTCCTTATCAGTCTATGACCTTACGAGGTTCTACTGAAGTCCAAAGATCTTTATGAAAACTGATGCTCGCTGTTATAGGACATATGAGGCGTCCGGAGTAGGAGTGACGAAGCCGCCATATGTTCGAAAATCCGTTTTCTGTACCACCATTTTCTTCTGGCCTTTGTCTATGCACTGAATAATACACACTTATCGATACTTCGTCACTAGTGCCCTTGAAATTAAATTTCAGAAGCATTAGTGACGAAGGATCGATAAGTGTGTATTATTCACTACATAGAAAAAGGTCAGAAGAAAATGGTGATACAGAAAACATATTTTCGAACATATGGCGGCTTCGTCACTCCTACTCCGGACGCCTCACATGAAGTCGTAATTTTTTTATGTAAAAGGAGCGCCTTATTTTGAAAATTAGTTAATATGAAACGGTAGAGAAGAAGACAGTTGACATTCTGCAGGTTAATCAAATCAAAGGATGTACCCGAAACCAGAATAATTTAACTCCGTACTATAAAACAACGAGGCTCCCCTCTTTAAAATAAAACTAAGAAATATGAGAGTTACAAGGAGTTACAAGGAAAAGAAGTACCTCAAAAGGCCTTGCGGCCCATACCAAGGAGGTACCAATGGCAACGGGTGCCAGGGAAAATTTTGTAAAAGTTTATTTTTCTTTCAACTATCCTAGCAGTAGTAGAAAACTGGATAGAAAAGTAGAAGGCTCTCTCCCCACCCTCCGCTCCCTCCCTGCCAGAGGCAGGTACGGAAAAAGGTTGAAGAAAATACCTTGACCCTGGAAAAGTAGCCAAGGAAATTTTACAGGAAAGTGGAGAATATATAAATAGCTCTATATTTAGCTTGCTCACAGAGACACCGAGCAAGCGAACTCCTGCAGAGTTTTCTGAGGTTTTAATCTTAAACTATGAGTGTGTTCAGTACTTTGTCTAGCCTATTTTTAAACAGATTTACACTTTGACTGGAAACAACCTCTGAGGGAAGTTGGTTCCAGATATTAACTATTTATAGGAAAAGAAATTTCCGCAGACTGAGGTCCTAAATGTCTTTACACACTCAAATAGTGTGCAAGATTTGGTCTAACCTTTTCTTGAACTGATCCACAGAGGAACTGTTCACAACTTCCGAAGGTAACCTGTTCCATGTGTCACAGATCTTATACGTAAAGTAATTCCCACACACTCTAGTCCTAAACCGTTTCAAATCCAACTTCCAACCATTGTTGCGAGTTGGGTTATCATTTAAACTAAACATACTTCTAAAATCGACATCGTTGAACCCTCGTAAGAGCTTGAAAACCTCGATCAGTTGACCGCGCAGCCTCCGAGTTTCAAGCGAAAACAAGTTCAGGCGCGTAACCGTCGATTGTAGCCCATATGCCTAACGGAAGGGATTAACTTTGTGGCCCTCGCCTGCACTCGCTCCAGCCTCTCAATATCTTTCCTGAGGGTGGGCGACCAGAACTGCACAGCATACTCCAGGTACGGCCGAACAAGGGAATTGTACAGTGAGAGCACAATCTCCTTGTTCCGAAACTGAAATTGCCTCCTGATATAACCAATAGTTTCTGGCTTTCTTTTCCACCTCTACACACTGTTTCGTAAACTTAAGGTCGCTGCTAATTAGCACACCCAAGTCCTTTTCTAAATCAGTCACCTCGATATTACTGCCCAACATCGAGTAGTCCGACTTGGGATTAGCGTAGCCAATGTGCATCACTTTGCATTTACCCAAGTTAAACGGCATTTGCCATTTTTCGGACCACTCTCCTATCCTACCTAGGTCCGCACGCAGTTCCTCGATCGCTTCGGGCGTCCCAACATTGGCCCCAAGCTTGGTGTCATCAGCGAATTTGGCGATCCGACTGACGATGCCACCGTCGATATCATTTATGTAAATGGTAAACAACAGTGGCCCCAAAACGGAACCCTGAGGAACCCCACTAGTACGCAAGAGAGAGAGAGAGAGAGAGAGAGAGAGAGAGAGAGAGAGAGAGAGAGAGAGAGAGAGAGAGAGAGAGAGAGAGAGAAGAACGATACATTAAGTTTCGTGACACCTTCGCAGAAACAAGAAATGAGAATATGAAATCTGCTCCTTTTCTCAATTCTTCTCATGTCTTTGCCGTTGTATAGGCACTGGTGTTGGAGTCTTTCACCTCACTCCGAGGAGCAGCTGCAAAGGCTGTCTTCCGGAGGAGCGTCTGACCGATACTCCTTGTATAGGAGTTTTACGATCGAGTATGAAGCTCAGATTATAAACGGTTGAAACATTGCCTAAATAATAAAATATTCCGTACCACTTCCCAACAAACCTACGTCGCGGCTAGTGTCGTAACACCGCTTTCCATCAATCAGTGAAGTTCTACAGATCTACAGAAGCTAAAGCTAACAAAGACTCTAAGATCCACTCTAAGGTTAGCCCGAAAGAAAGAAGAGAGTAGCGGGTTAAAAGAAGAGAATAAGGGGTTAAGTAAGTAGCAAAACCTATCATTGGTGAGTTAACATTCATTCAGAAAAAGAGAGAGAAAGACTCACCATCATCATCCGCCGGCCACTGCCGACAAGTCGGAAAAATAGTCGAAGAGAATAGGAAAGGAGTGAAAGATGAAAAGAAGTAAAATAAGAACGCTTACAAACCATGCAAACACAGTCTTAACTCAAACACTGTCATACCATGCAAACTACAGACATGCAAGTAAAGAGAGGATAAGAAAAGAAAAAAAAGTATGAAGAGTATAACAAAAAGTGGGTTCGTTTACGCTACGAGCTACATCTAAGTTCGCGTTAGTCTAATTTTTTTTTCTTTAAATACAGTTAAGCGACATTGGGTAGTAGTTGAATGGGAGACCCCCCTCGCGTCCAAATTACGTAAAGCTTTAGTAGGTTCCCTCCGTCGTATGACCTTAGATGTTGCGAAGGAGGTTGAACAACCCCATTTTCATTTATTTTTCCCCGACATTCCCGTATTTTGACAAAATAACCTTTATTAACAAAGAAAAGTCTGAAAATGTCACTAGAAGGGAATATTCGATTGGTGAGGATAATCCTTACGATAAACACTAATGGGTGTCAATGATAAATTTAGAATATTCTTCGTTATCCTATTTTTTACCCAATTGGTTTCTTGCTTTTTTCATTAACTTCCATCAACAGTGCCTACTGAGACGGCATAAGAGTAGGTATACCGGCAAGGAAAAATTTTTTCATCTCACCTGGAAAGGCCAGGCAATAACGGAGAACCTCGGTATTGGTTCTGGCATAGGGGTGATAAAGCAGGTGTAATCGATATGGTAGGGTTCAGTCATGTCCACAAAAAGGAGTCGATCCTGGGTAATGAAGAAATTAGCAAAGGCGATGTCCGCTTCACCACGATGAACTTCTCCTATAGCTCCTAATTAAAAAATATATATACCTTGTTAACCTTGTTTTTGCTCCCGCCCGAATTGTTCATTCTGACGAAGGTCAAGCTTGTCACTCCAACTTAGACCAACAGTTTAACGTGAAATCCGAACCACGCCACACCAGCAGTCCAGCGTCTTAATTACCAGGCTACCCATTTATCTACCAACCAATTTTTTTTGTGTGGAAGGATGAACAGCTGGGTTTTGCTGCGCGCCGCCTGCCGTCACCGGGACTCGATCCCGGGGCCGATGGATTCGTAATCAGCGACGCTAACCACTACATATACAGTGGCTTCTCAAATTACTTGGACCACCTACATATTTTAAAACCTTTTCTGAAGCTCATTCCACATCAAAGGATTAAAATAAGCCGTTTATGGGTATTTGCCTTTTTGCGATATGTCTAGACACACGTAGTCTCAGAGGAATTATTATTATCAACAATTGCTACCTTCTCTGAGATTTATCAAAAAAAATAGAAAAATCTGGGGGTGGTCCAAGTAATTTTAGATGCCACTGTGTATATACTATATATATATATATATATATATATATATATATAAATTTATGAGTTTATTAATGTAAGTCGCGCAGATAACTCACTGCTGAAATGTATATCAGTCACAAAATTGTTACATTAAGTACTGATTTTTTTTTTAGGCAGGAAGGAGGGGCCAAGGGAGAAGGAGAGAGAGCCAAAATCAACGGTAAACACTGTCAAAATCGTTATAGATCCGTTGGTTTTATTAAGTTGTGGGACTACTTATAATTACTCAAAAATATTATGGCAATTATATTAATATTTTTCACAAAATATTAATATCTCTCGTAGCACCCGGACAATTTTAGGCACATTATTTAAGGTTACCCTGGGGTACGTCGGGGGCCGGGGCCATGTCGCAACAACATCGGTTCCCGTAGTAGTTCAGCGAAGTTAAACGATATTGGATCTGCTCGAGTAGTAATTGTATGAGCGACCACCCTCTCTCTCCAGCCCGTCCAGATGATGTATAGCGACCTGTATTCGGATCCCACGTTAATCCGTGGGTTACCTCAGTCATACTGTATAACCCCTGCATGGCTGTTAATACGGACGGAAGCAAAATCATGCAGTTAACGGTATTAACCTAACCCAATCTGTTGTACCTGTCCACGATCCGTTGGGTAATTCTTTTCCCCATTTATCTCCATCTTTTGGGTTGTTAATTCTGAACTCGAAATTCAGGGATTCCGAAAGAGCTTTCAAAAGACGGACCTCGAGACCATCGAAGGATTGCGATCTTTTTCCTAATTGCTCGGGACCGAAAATCACCACAGGAGGATAGTGAAAAGTTGACACTTGAAGCTAATACCAAAAAGATATTAAAAAAAGAATCTGAAATTAGTTTCCTATAATGAAAACTTTCTCTCGCTTCCAGTTTAAAATGACTTAATTTCAAGCGTTTAAGCAACGCTGTTTTCTATGAGTAGCGCAGCGGGAGAAGGAGATAAACGACAAAATCGGCGAAATGCGTTTTCTGTTTGAAAAGACAGTTTATTCTTCCCTCTGTCACCTCCAATTGGCAGATATCGCATTTTGTGACTGGAAACAGTGACCATCAGTGTGTTTCAGTGTGTTTGTGACAGTGTTTCCAGTCACAAAATGGAATATCTGCCAAGTGAAGGTGATAGAGGGAAAAATAAGCTGTCTTTTCAAATAGAAAACTCATTTTGCCGATTTTGTTGCTTATCCCCTTCTCCCGCTGCGCTACTCGTATATTCATGCAAAATTTATAATGATTTTTAAGCCATGACACACCCGTTCGAATTTTCCAGAATCGAAAAATTCTTCGTTCGAAAGGGTCTATTACCTAACCTAACCTAACATACGTTAATCCTACTTAACCTAGCGTAGCTAAACCGGGTAAACCGCAACCTAATATAATGTAAAACACCCGGCTTTTATTGACTTCACTTAAAGCTGTAACGAAACATTTTTGTTGTTTCTGGAGAATTTGGTCATAGGGTCAAACTACCTTAGTTATACCTGAAATCGTTCAAAGTCCTTTAACTTTTCGGGAAACCATCTTTGCCGTTCATCGGTTGAATGGAAATTAGAAAAAAATTTCTCAACAGTTGTACTCTTCTGAAATTTTCCTAGTTTCCATTTTCCCAAGAATATCCCCCTGAATCTTTTACCATTCCTGAAGAAGGCGTGGGTATAAAATTGAATCTTCGATTCTCGTAAACTTTTTGTATTTGACGAAGAAAATTTCTTTTGAAGGTCGATAATTCCATTCGCGTTCGGAAGCTCTTCTTTAGATACTGACTCAAAAGTTGGATGGACGACGATGTATAATAGATTAACCAATTTGTTAATTGGATATATCTGCAAAAAAAAGTATGAAATGTTGACGGGCATACTGAATTGCACGATTATACTTAATTATTTATAGTTATGGAGCGAAATTAAATGATTGGTTTGTTTAACCTCCTTCGCAACATCTAAGGTCATATGACAGAGGGGACTTACAGCTTTACGTGGGATCCGAACCACGGGTCGCCACATAGTCTAGACGCAGCGGACGGTCTCCCATCCAACTCCTATCCGACCTAATGTCGCTTAATGCGGTGAATTTAAAAATTTCTTTAACACTAAGTACCTATTCCAATTATTATTTAAATGAATATTAAAAAAAGGGGGTTTAAAATGAAGCAAAGTGTAAAGAAGAGAGATAAGAAATAAATTGTATCATTCCAAGTATGATACTTACATCAGTGATATTCCATACCCTGCAATGAATTTCATTTTAGGGCACGAATAACGATGAATAACGAATGACCTATCTACAAAAAAACATAAAAATACTCGTCCTTTTTTCCCGCGGGTGATCCGTGTACATTGGTCACTTTGTAATGCGTTGAGTAAATGATTACTTGTATTTGAAACGTTGTTGAGGCGTTACTCGTTCACTCAACGTGTTACAAAGTGATTTATATAATATACGAGTAGATCACTAGCGGGAACAGAACAAGAATTTTAATATTTTTGCAGATAGATCACTCTGGCTTTCAAGGATCCAGTTACACTTAAGAATAATGAGGAAAATTAAGTGTATCTCACTCAAAACATTGACCCCCTTAAAGCAAAAATTATATATATATATATATATATATATATATATATATATATATATATATATATATCAGTGGCGTGCGGTCCATGGAAGCAAGGGAAGCAATGCTTCCCTATTCAAAGAAAGAAGAAAATGCTGTATTATACTTTAAAGTTTAAACAGTTCAATATGTGTTAATAATGTGTACAAAATCATTTTATTATACTATTTATAGCATTTGTTTGGTAATCAGGTGGATACATAGTATATACGTTGGTTGCCGTTCGTGCAAGAACCTTTAAGAAAGCCGACGCAAAAAATCTCGAGTTGGACAACAATTGACGAAATGCATCCTTTTTCCCAATGACTTTCGCTTTTTTTTTACTGTTACAAATTGTTTCTTTCCATTCTAAAAACTCATTTAATGTTTAATAATGTAGTATTTATTGAATACAACAAGTTTCATATATAGTTTTTCTACTAAAAAATTCCATGGCCACGTTAAGCGAAAAAGAATATATATTTATCGTTATTTTATCCTTCCTATGTCAAAAAGGAAGCAATTTAGATTTCGCTGTCCAGATCTTATAGTTAATTTCTTGAAATATCTGGCAACTTAACGTGCTGTCTGCTGTCATTCTCTCATTTAAAGCGAATACATAACTACGCTAGAAATGCGCAAGGGGAAGAAAGGCTTGCAAGTTTAGCTTTAATCTCAATTGAGAAAAAGCTTCTTAAGGATATGAAAACACGATGCCTTTTACGAAGAAATAATAGATATATTTAATAAAAAAGAAAGAAGAATAGAATTAACCTTAAGTAATGTGTTTTGTTTTTATTATATACGAGTATTTTAAAGTTTTATTTTTATTTTATATAATCTTTGTTGTTTTTGCTTGAATTGCTTCCCCTTGACGAAAAATCACCGCACGCCACTGATATATATATATATATATATATATATTTTTGTGGTTGGGGAGCAAGTCTCATTTATAATCATCTTTATTACTTTAACTCGAAAGGTTAATTAATATTCATTATTAAATAATATAGTCATAATTAACTTCTATTTCAAGATATGAATGTATCGGTTAAAATCTTAACAAAAAATTCAGTCCAACTTCTTCAACTTGAAGAAAAGTTAAGTCCTTGTAATAGAGAGATTCGCAACATCCAAGCAAGTATTCGTTCACTTTTAAAACTTACTTCGACCATCTTTTCTGAAGTAGAAATCTCTGAAGAACTTTCCGCCAAAGTTTCATCAAACGTTACAGTGACAAATTTAGCGTGCAGTTTGAGTGATGAAGTTAAAATATACTCCAACGTTTCGAATAAAAGGGTTTCATCCTTCGTCATGAAAATGTAATGAAAACAGCTATCCTTCATGGTCAATTTCAGTTTGGTGTCCATGTCTTTTAGAAACGTCGATAAGGATGTCTTTGGAAGGAAGAGAAATAATGTGAGGATAAGTTCAACAGTCCTTCGACAGTTCACAGCTCATATTTATTGAATGTTTTCACTTTTGCGCATCCTATTATTCTTTACTGTTATTCTGGTTAACGCCAGGGATCACTTTAACATATTGCTTCCCAAAACATTCGGGAAGCAATATGTTAAAGTGATTAACACTGGGAAGCAATATGTTAAAGTGATTAACACTGGGAAGCAATATGTTAAAGTGATTAACACTGGGAAGCAATATGTTAAAGTGATTCCTTCTGGGAAGCAATATGTTAAAAAGAGAAAGGTTGGTTGGTCACTTTGTGTGACCATATAGCGCAACAATTCTAATAAATTTACTTTCAATCTAATATTTTAACACGTTATGATTTACTTCTTATGCCTTTACTTTATTAAAGCGAACATTTTGGATCACCTGAAGATCCCTCACCCCAGCCTTTTTAAGTTAGCTTTATAAGGCTAACTAACGAAAATATCACGACCTAACCTAACCAATCGTCAAGGGCGTACAGTTGACCTAACGAATGGTTAGGTTAAGTCGTGATATTTTCGTCAGTTAGCCTTATAAAGCTAACTCAAAAAGGCTAGGGTGACGGATCTTCAGGTAATCCAACATTTTTTATCGTACTCCTTATCCTAAATATTGGGAAGCAATATGTTAAAGTGATTAACACTGGGAAGCAATATGTTAAAGTGATATACAATAGGAAGCAATCAATATGTTAAAGAGAGGTTCCTGGGAAGCAATATGTTAAAGTGATCCATCGCCAGACGATTTTACGATTCAAAGGGATTCATGGATAGACAGGGTGTGGCAAAAATCCTGGCACTATAAGCAAGGGGTAATTTTTCTAATATTTTTTTTTCCGTTCATCGGATGCAAAATGTTCAACATTTCTGTCTGAAACGTGTTGAGCAGTCTTTAAAGTGTTGAATGCGAACATTTATTATAAGACCTTGATATTATAGTAATTAATAATTAATTAATTAAATTAATTAAGTGATGGTAACTTACCTCATTCGCTTCGCTAGGTATGTAAAATATTTCGTATGAAATTGAAGTGAAATTTTGTACCTTTTCTTCATTCATTTTCTGAGAAGCAAGAAAAGGTATTTAGCTTCATCTCCAAAAGGTATTTAGCTTCATCTCCAAAAGGTATTTAGCTTCATCTCCGTCAGAATAACAATTCGGACGGAAAGTAAGTGTGTGTGTGTGTATATATATTATATATAACGTATATGGTTAACCTTGGTTTTGCTTTCACCCGAATTGTTCATTCTCACGAAAGTCAAGCTTGTTGCTTCATCTTAGATCTACGGCTTAACGTGGAATCCAAACCACGACCCAACACGGGTGGTCAGAAATTACAAAGTCCTCGCCCGGACTCGACCTCACGACCGCCCGATCAGCAACCCAGCGTCTTAGCCACTAGGCTACCCATTTACCTACCAACCAGTTTTTATTGTATGGAAGGATAAACGGCTGGGTTTGCTGCGCGCCGCCTGACGTCACAAGGAATCGAACCCGGGGTCGGTGAATCCGTAGTCAGCAATGCTAACCACCACACCAACATTGAAAACTTAAAGAGAAAAATTTTCAGCGCGTGTATGGGATCCTTTTTCACTTTAGTAATAACAAAAAAGAAAGTCCAAAGATGGATGAAAATCGAATTGGTTCAGCTGTCGACCACTTAGGCTGTGCTCGGTCTGCATTGCCTCATAATCTACCTATATATATAGTAACTTAAATCTTAATAATAACCCTAGCCTAACTAAGTTACTCAATTATTACTACCATACTTAAATTAGAAGTTTCAGGAAATAGGCTTAGGCTTAGGTATTGCATCCAGTTTTAATTTTAAACGTAATAAATTGCAATACTGTTTATTCGAAAAATGAAGGCTATACGTAACTGAAAAATTTTACGAAGCTGATAACTGATTTATATGAAAGATTTTCACATTTTTCACATTTAATGACAAGTGGTAACGAGTTTTGTTACGTGGAAAGTAATGAAATTTAATGTTGTCCTTGTGGTTGACACTATGAATAGAATTACATCCGTAATAAGCACAGTATCTAACCATTCCTGGTCTCAAACCTTGGTTTAATTTTAGTTTTGGCATTTTCTAATAGTTACAAATTTAGTAAGAGGCGAGCACAAAACAAACTCAATACTCATACACACATTTCGAAGCTAAAAATATTTTTTCAGTCAGAGGACGCTGCAAAATATTAGCGTAGTACAGTATGAAAATATGGAAATATTATATTTGGATATATTGTTAACGATATATATATATATATATATATATATATATATATATATATATATATATATATATATATATGTGTGTGTGTGTGTGTGTGTGTGTGTGTGTATACGTGTGGTATGACCTACCTTTTTCGAAGTAATACTGTCGATGAAGGGAAGGAAGAAATCGTCTAAAACATACACCAAAGAACATTTTTCCAGTGAAGTAACAACATCCACAATTATGTTGAAAAGCTGATAGGGTAACTGAGTGTTTAGAAAGTCCAGATGAGTTCCAGGATCTTTCAGATGCGGCGATGCTTCAACGGGACGTTCCGGAAAGTCTGAGGTACCTTGCAATGATTTCGATGTCATCAGCAGAAGGAGAAAGGCGATAAACATTCCTGCAGTGCCTGCGATAGGCGCCGTAGAGTTAGTGGAAAAACCCAAGGATCTAAGAGTGAACGAGAGATGGGCCACACAATACTAAACGACATGGTAACGTACCTCAATTTCATATTTTTGTTTGTTTTACTTTCCAGTTTCTTTTGAAATGATGAACCAAGGCTAAAATTTATTCTATCGACACTCTAATAAACCAACTTAGCCTAACGTAACCTGGCCTAACCTAACTTAATCTAATCCAAAATAATGTGTCAGAAAATGGCGTTAGCCAGCTACTTTCACTTAACCTTGATTATACTAATGTTATTTGTCATCATTAAATTTTGTTAATAGTTTCAATAGTCTACTTATTTCATTAATTCCTCTTAACGCTATCAAACTTAAATTACAAATTAGGTCTTATATCTGATATGTATTACCGAGCAACATTCTTTTCCTGCTAAAATTTTTAATCGTCATTTGACCGGGTATTCAATAAAAGCTGCACATTAAGTAGGTTAATTTAACCGCGAAGATCAATATTTTTTTATTTCAAATTTTGATTTGTAATACTGTATAAATACTTTACCCACGTTTTATCAATGTCATCATATAATTTTTAATGCATTATATACGATTATATATACACACTGCGTATTATGTCGTATTAAGGTTTTTATAAGGAATGTTATATTTAAACTTTGGGTTAAATGTAAGGTGACCAGATTTTCTGGAGTTGAATAATGAATAGAAAATATTGCATTTACACCCAATAGCCTACTGGCATAAAATAGGTTGTAACAAATTATATTTACTGAATGCACAAAAATAACCTGCTTACGTTTTAATTATCGTACTTTTTACATGTATTTGCTTTACGGCAGCAAAAGTTCCGGATCTTTTCCGTTTGACTGTCGCCATTGAAACATAATTAAACTTTTTGTATTCTTTATAAGGCTAACTAACAAAAATATCACGACCTAACCTAACCAATCGTCAAGGTCGTACAGTTGACCTAACGATTGGTTAGGTTAGGTCGTGATATTTTCGTTAGTTAGCCTTATAAGGCTAAGTAAAGAAGGCTGGGGGCACTCACCTCTTATGTTTCAATGGCGGCAGTCAAACGGAAAAGATCCAAAGTTCCTTAAAGTCATATTGCTTACAGGTAGTAATTTTGATAAAGTGGGACATTTAAGGTCATCTCCCAAAACGGAACATTTCCCATCCCCAAAAGTTTCTAGGGGACAGCGGGACATATAGCTCAAAAGAGGAATAGTCCCGCCGAAATCGGGACGTCTGGTTAGTTTAGGTAACATACAGCAAGATGCTAAATTAAATCTAAGCTAAATGAAAAGTGACAAGATACTGCTTACTTTTTGGAGGTGTTCTTGAAGAAAGGCCTTTGCTTCTTTTGTTGTGACCAAAGCGTCACTCCTCCTTAAATACAAAAAGTACACATTAATATTGTAGCGAATTAAAGTGGATTTGGTGAGATAATTTGAAATTCATCTTGTAATTATCTCACACCTTTCATATTTCCCACTCTTTTTAATAGAATTTTTAATCAAGATAATCATTGAGGGTTTGAGGTATATGCGCTGTATATACCAGCAATGCAGTATATTTGATGCGCAGAATTTATGTGCAGATCATGTGCCGATGATTTGCTCTTCTGACTGAATTCTCCAAAATTCTCCAGCTTGTCATCTTGAGAGAATTCGGGTAGAAAGGGTATACGTATATCCGCAAGGTGTCTATCATAATTTCAATCCTTTGAAAAATATGAATGTTATTATTTAGTAATGTCGTCATTCATGAACAAAATTGAAGCTAATAAGTATCTGCAAATTAATCAAATGGAACTACTTAACTGCTACCAGTCGGGTCGGCTCGGCGGCGTAAATCTCCAGGGTTTCTCTTTTGTATTTTTATTATTATTAAGAAGCTGTGATCGTACTGGCAGCCTACCCTTTAAAACAACAAATATTTGGCTAACACAGAAGATTCTTCAGGTGTTGCGAAAATTTTCTGGATGTCAAAATTTTGTACAGAACTGTTCACACCTATACACAAAGAGAGAACGAAACACGATCTAACCTAACCTGACCGTCCTAACCTGTCCTTGAAGCATTTATAAATGTTGATTAAATGTTTCCTACAATTGTAGCTGTTAAAGCTAAATATCTCCTTCAAATAACTATCACTGGTCTACTGCGCATATTCTGTACGCAGCATTTCATTTTCACTTGCTTATGGGCTAGTTTAGGCCTATTTATAAGTGCGTGACTTCAGGAACTTCAATGTTGTTAAAAATTATTGAAATCCACAACATTTGCGTTAAAACCATTACCTAATAGCTACTACTTGTTGCTAATATTAGTTAAGTACATAATAAATTACTTCGAAAGGTAAGGTTGACAAGGATTGGTCTTTGTTTAGGCTATCGAGTCTAAGGTATTTTGAGATTAAGGAAGACCGAGGCTAGGCCTTTTGAATTTCAAATTAGGATAGGAACCAATTTGAGAGTTTGGCAGAAATGTAGAGAGCGGAAGAGTCACTTTTAGATTAATAGGGTTATTATGTATTTTATCACACTCAGTCATTTTACACACCAAAATACATTTTTCTAGTAGTATTTGATGTGATTTGTTCAAATATGACCTCCATTTCCGTCGGAAATGAGATCCAACAAAGTTATAGTACTTTGAAGTTTGGCTCATTTTCAAGGGAAATGGAAGTCAAAATCTAAGCAAAACACATCAAATATTACTAGAAAAATGTATTTTGGTATTAATTAACCTAACCTAACCTTACCTAACCTAACCGTGGCTAAACGAGCCTAACCCTGGCTAAACGAGCCTAACCCTGGCTAAACGAGCCTAGAGTATTACCTTATTATGGATTAGGTGGTGGATACAGACGAGAGCTCGTTTAGCCAGGGTTAGGATCGTTTAGCCAGGGTTAGGCTCGTTTAGCCAGGGTTAGGCTCGTTTAGCCACGGTTAGGTTAGGTTAGGTTAGGTTAATTAATACCAAAATACATTTTCCTAGTAATATTTGATGTGTTTTGCTTAGATTTTGACTTCCATTTCCCTTGAAAATGAGCCAAACTTCAAAGTACTATAACTTTGTTGGATCTCATTTCCGACGGAAATGGAGGTCATATTTGAACAAATCACATCAAATACTACTAGAAAAATGTATTTTGGTCTGTAAAATGACTGGGTGGGATAAAATACATAATTACCATTAATAGTATTAGATTGAAAATTTGCGTCACTTTTCTTATTTTATAATGGATTTGAAGTTATTTCATTGATATTTTGGAGTCGCTTCACGCCTCTTTTCAGAATCTGTAGCCTACATCATTTCTGGCATACTTCTCATACTGGAGTGGGGATAGACTAGACCTATATTAGGATTCATCTAGATTGAAGACGGTTTGGCAAATATATTATGGAGAGATTTAACTGGTGCCTAGGGTATCTTGTCTGAATAACTTGGCAAAAGTCCCAAAGAACTAATTAAAGTAATATATTACCAAATATTCTTTTTTGAAATAAGACCCATATTATGCATGGCGACGTTACTAACGACATTACGTTTTTAGTAGCGTCAGTGGTAACGACACTACTTTTCAAATTTAGTAACGTTTTTGGTAACGTCGTTAAGGTTTTAGTCAACCGCGTTACTTGTTACTTTTTAAATTCAGTAATATACTGATATGTTTAAAATTATAAAATAACTAGTAACAGTTAATTGTTTAAAAATATCTAGTTACAACAATAACAATAATTAATAATAAACTAATAAAAATAACAATGAATATAATAACTAATATATTTTTTAAATAGCAGTAATATTGAAATAACAACGGACGAATGAAGTATTGCACATGTATTCCTGCTGAACCTGTTTTAGTCTGTTGAAACATGTTGATGTTATGTTGTGAATTTGTGGACCTGTAGTAACTAGTGAGGGCCGTCACACTCTCACTAATCAAGAACCACTTTGCCGTGTAATAAATAATAATAATAATAAAAATAATTAAAAAAAATAATTCAGGGTTGCCAGGTGTGGCTAAAATTAGCCATTTGGGCTAATTTCAGATGTGGCTGGCTAAAAAAAATTATAAGGGCTAGCCACTCGTTTTTTGGGCTATTTTTGGCTAATTTCAGTTTATTTACCATATAAATTTTTAGCTTATAAAAAATTAACTTTTTCTACAAAATTTTGAGTCTATTTGTCTACGCTTTTCAGAAAATAATGTATTCAATGTTTGCTATCAGTGTTGTCTTTTTAGTCTTTTTCAAACCAGATTTGGTTTAAAAAATTCAGGTCCTCGGGCCCGCCTCTAGTCATCTCTAGTGGCAACTGGCAACTTAAAAGTTACCAAACAGTGGTGCCAGATTGGGCTACAAGTAGCGGATTACGTTACTTTTTAGGGCTGCACGCTACTAGTTTTAAGATTTGGGCTACCCGCTACTTTTTGGGCTACTTGAATAATTTTGGGGGCTACAATACGCAACTTTTTTATTCGGAATTTTCTGTTCAAAATTCAGAATGCGTGCCAGGTCGGTTGCACACAATGTTCCCTCTAATTTTTTTTAGTCCGTGTGCGCAAGAAATTTTCGTTGTGCGCAAGAAATTTTCGTTGTGCGTACATTTATATTCATGGTGAAAAATTGTGCCAACTTTTCTGAGCGCTATTATCTTCAAAATGAAATATATATAAATATTAAATACTTAATAAATATTATTTCCATAAGGTGATAGCTCGATCATTACGGTACTATTAAATGGTTATTAAAAAACTGTTTACGATATTATATATTCTTAAAAAAGAAAACATTTTATCCATTCTAAAATATGAATAAAATAAAAAAATAGTAAAATAAAATTCAACAAAATAAAGAAATAAAATAAAAATAACATTAATTGAAAATGACTATTTTAGTTATCATTTCTCAAAACAATTTTTAGCATTTAGCAATTTAAAATAGACTATCAAGATTAATACGTGATTTTATCCATTCACAAAATAGGAATAAAATAAAAAATAATAAAATTCGATAAAATAAAATATAATCAAAATAACATTAAATGAAAGTGCCTTTCAATTAAGTATGATTATGATTTCTCCCTACGATCTTTAGCATTTGCCCATTCCAAATAAACTCTATGAAGATTAATACATCCGTCATCATTCAGGTAACTTTTAATTCGCATGAGCGTGTCCAAATGATTTTCTTTCAAGCGGTTTCTTAATTTGTTCTTTATAGAATTCATTAAACTGCAATTTTTAAATTACTTCATTTACTGTCGTGACTCATGATACGCTTGAGCCTGTGCGCATTTTATTTTGCTGTGTGCACGGGTTTCACAATGCGTGTGCGCGCGCACACGCGCACACCTTAGAGGGAACATTGGTTGCACACCCAATATTTTCCATTATGAACACTATATTTATATACACTATGATGCAATATACCTTTGAGAACGTAACTGAACGTTTTTCGACAAGCGCAATCTGTGTATGATGGTCAGTAGATTCTGCGCATGTTACGTAACTGAACTGTCTGAACATGTTTAAGACATGTAGATTCTGCCGCTTGCCCATACCAAATGCCATTTAGTTTATCATAGAAACTGGTTGAGTGTGCACGTCTCTACCAATTTTTAATAAAAGTATTTAGCATTATAAGGATGTCATCAATATTTATTAGAAGGTAAGTCTTCAATTATTTACTCATTTTATATTTCTTATTTTTATTTTATCATTTAAAAGTAAGTATACATTATGCAATCGATTTAAAGAAAAAAATTCACATTTTGCATATATATATATATATATATATATATATATATATATATATAGTTTATAGATTGATATAGAGGACTGGCTAATTTGGTTCTCTCATGTGGCTAAAAATGCTTTCGAACACCTGGCAACCCTGGTGTATTTCCGGTCAGCTGTCTGTAAGCTATCAGACTAATCAGAGTGAGAGTTTGTGTATAATTGTTGAACGTGTCGAATGCTTGTGGGGTTGAGCTTAAAAGAAAACTATTTTTAATATATATTAGTGTTATATTTACTTACAAGTGTAACTGCAATTGAAAAATAAATGACCCCCGCCCCTCCCAATTCCCCCTCTAAAAATGCTTCAGGCGATTCTTATTCCTTTCCACACAAATTGAAATTTAAAATTTGGCAAAATATTCGGTCACTTTTCATTTACTTTTAAACAGACAGAGTTGGAAATTTATATTATTTTCTGTTATTACAAATTTTGTTGAAGGGAAGTTTCAGTGACATTAACTTAATCTAACCTAACTTAGCCAAACTTAATTTAATCTAGCCTCCTAAAACCTTGTCAACAGAATGCCTCGCGATTGTCGTTAGATTGATTGAAGTTTATGAAATGAGAAATACATGAAGGTAAAAAACTTTCCAACTGAAATATTGATTAAAGATGTGTGTTATTAATAATATTAGAGACGTTTTCTTATAGCAAGGGAGGTTATGCCGTGACCACGTCGCATCACCCGACACTCGTCGTGAAACGTCTTTGATTTGTATTTACTATTCTTTAATCTTACGTCAGACTTCTTTCTACAGCGTTACGCTGATTTCTTTATTCTATAAAAGGGTAAAGGGGCCGCCATAACACGATCTGCATGACGAGCCATTTAGTAACGAAGAGGGAAAATTTCGAATGACGACAATTTTCACTATTTACTGGTTTATTAATTTTAATTATTATTATTATTATTTAAGACGATAAATATGGAAAGCGAGTGTAAATTCATTAATATTAGATTATGGAGAGAGATTCTAGTTAACTTTAAATCACAATTACATCTTAATCAAACAAACCACTCCTTTTTTTTTATTTATTAACAGGCCGCATCGAGACTGCCCATAATACCTCCGGCTTCAGCCAGCGTATTTTCAAATCTCTCCTCATGATGCCAACTAGTACTTTATATTTCAAACAATTACGTTTGTATATATGTTAATTACATATAATTAAATCAGTTTACTACACTCCAAAAAAACATGATTCAATTTTCTGTTTCAGAACCAATACACGACAACCGCTTCTCCTTTGATAAACGAGATTAAGCGACGTTGGGTCTGTGTAGTAGTTGGATGGACGACCGCCCTTTGGTCAGATTCAGCTACTGTAGCGATCCTTTATTCCCTTTATTCAGATCCCTTCGTAACGGCAAAGGTCATGTGACCGAAGGCACTTAACCTTCACGAGTTGTGGGTTCTCTCAGTCACATGACCTTTACCATTTTGCCGTTACGAGGGAGGTTTAAACAACCCCAAACCTTTATTATTAATAAGGACTTTCCATTGTACTTAATTAAAGTGATGCTCTTGAAAACAGTAGAAAAGGTTTTTGATTAGATTCCTAAGTTTATGAGATAATAGAATTCTGATTTGTGAAAAACATAAAATTTTAAAAAAAATTAACCTATTTTACGTAACTTAATATAGGTTTTTCTCCTCCGGCTACTAAATTAATAATGGATTACTTTATTTTAAGTTCGAAATGTGATATATATATATATATATATATATATATATATATATATATATATATATATATATACCACACCAAATTCTTTATACACGTACAAATTGTGAAAAAAATAATTTCAAAGAAATATATAAAACTGGTATAGAGAAACATTTTTATAGTGAAATGCAAACCAGATGTTAACATTCTCATATTCATTACATAGTTTTTCTCTGAAAACTATTGCACCAACTTAATGAACAGCAAATTTTTATGGCACTTCCAAATATGAGAAATGAGATAAATTTAATGTGTATATATATATATATATATTAGGGTGACAATAAAAATCGAAGTTGGAGTTTTTTATTGGACATTTGTTCAATGCTGCTACTACATGAGAAAACAATGTACTGTAAATATTAGGTCATTCAGATAATATTAAGGGTGTCTCAAGTGAGGTAAATAATTCTCCTTATAACAAAAATTAATTATTCATTACCTAGTAAAAATAAATTAATATTTTTTTTAATTAATGTAAATAAACGTTAGTTTTAGTTCATAAGGTTTAAGTGCAGGCGTACTCCAACCGTAATAAGTAAATAATATATTTACTAAATATATTCCAGGGTGTCTTTCATTCAATTGTAGACCACCCATTAATTCTTGCTTTTCCTCAAGCCATACCCCTTTTTCAATGTACCAGGCTGAGACTTCCTATGATCCTCAACAACCTGCAAGAGATGTTGGCGCTGTTCTTCATTCTTCGTAATCTTTGTATTGAAGGCCTGGATCAAGGCAATTCCCCTCTCTGCCATGTCATTGACGACTTTTAGTCCTTCAACTATAGTCAAACCAGTCTTGAAATCTTCGTCGTCCGGCCAGGTCTCTGGTTCCTTGGACAAGAAACCATCATTAATTTTTAGAAGTTCAAAGAGAAGCTTTGATCCTTTCGAGGCAAAGTCCGAGAGCTGCTTTGTTGAAATGGAAGAAACAGCAGGTATTGGGGCTCGCTTTGGAGGATCTTCAGCAGCTTCTTTTTCGAGGATTGATCAGCGATATTCTTTTTCGTCGTTGCATTGATACCTTTATCAAAGAGTGCGAGACCAATCAAGTACTCGCTGAGGTACCATAAGTGACGACCGAGGACACTAAGGCAGGATGCTGAGATCTTTTCATCGTGGTACTTTGCTAGGTCTTGAAGAAGCTTCAAATCGTTTGCGGGAGCAGATGAAGGACTGCTGGCCGTGAACCACGCGCTGACATATAACCAGGGCAAAAAATACAAATCGTTTTAAACCAGACATTTCACGAGTTGTAAGTCTGAACTGATGGGAAAGCAGCAGGATTTTTAATGAATAAATTACTTTTGCCATCCAACGTGCTCGGTGAAGTGCTCCAGGTCGCCGAAACCTAAAGTTAGGTAAATTACCTCCAAGGATTGTAATCGACAACTCCAAGAATTCACGGTAATCATCCCTCGGCTGATGTTTTGTCAGATATAGATTCCAGCAAGCGATCAGTTCTTCTCGATTCTCATTCAGACTCGATGGAAGGTCTGACAGGGTCTTGTACTTATCTTGGCAAATTGTATTCCACGTCTCTTTGAAGCGGGAGAATAGGAGGATATCTGGACCAGATGATGGTCCCATGCATTCCATGTACGCCTTCTCAACGACAAGTTCTAGGATGTGATGGCGACATGCAGGTATAAGAGTCAGCAGCCGAGTTTCTGCTCCAAAATTACGCATGCCCCAGACAAGTAACCAGTATTTGAAGCTGTAGTGTCGAAGCTCATAGCTGATATATACTCGTATATATTATCATAGGAAATCAAATTCAGTTCCAAATTTATATAATTTAAACATCAAACTATGCCAACAATTAATGAAACTTTTCTAGAACAATTTCCAATAATAATATAATCAATGTATCAAAATAAAAAATATTACCTTAGATATCTTAAAAGAATCGGGAGAGAACTTCTAAGCGTTGTTTTCAGTCAGGCAGTCGTATGCAAAATGAACTTGAAGCACCAAAAGCTGATCATCCAAAGATTGATACACATCATATTATTTAACGATTTATTTATGAAAATTTTAATTTAATGAAATAAATTAATCGATTTGCATAATCTATAGTATGAAATAAAGGAAACAATTCTATTAAATTATATAATACACTTGCATTCTCGAAACATTTTTGTTTTTGAAGCGTTGTCGAAACTCGTTCATTCTTGAAATTCTTCCGCGCGACAGTTTCATTCATGTGACTCGAGGCACCCCTAAATGCTTTCCGAATTCCATGAGATTTCGTCTACGGTGTTTCCTCATAGGGTGGCAGCATTGGAGAAATGGCCGGCAAATTTTTTTGAATTTCAAATTTTATCCCTATAAGAAGTTGTCACCCTAATATATATATGTTAAACACAGACCGTGCATGGAACAAGGAACTCTTCTGGGAAAACTAAATCCACCATAGTCCGAATAAGTAATGGTAAATGACAAATACCACAGTTTTTCTTTTTCATGATGCCAGCCCGACGGACGTGGGCAACGGGTCTCTCGCAAAGAGATCCCATAAATATAGCTTCCCTCACCAGCTATCTGCAAAGCAGACAGGATCCAACTTTGGGACATGGACCTAGGGTTTAAAGCAAGCCTAGTCCGTACATTCAGAACCTCTATATAAGTAAAAGACTCGTTGCATTCACGTCGGATTGAATAAACAAAGAAAAAGGGGTAACTATTGTATTTTTAGCCAAAAAAAACCAAAACTTAAACCTCAACCGGGACATTGAGCGTCCACTTTTCAAGGCACGTAACACGTCCGTTTAATATACACAAACTCAGAATGGTCCCCTGAGAAATTTATATGTTAAACACAGACCGTGCATGGAACAAGGAACTCTTCTGGGAAAACTAAATCCACCATAGTCCGAATAAGTAATGGTAAATGACAAATACCACAGTTTTTCTTTTTCATGATGCCAGCCCGACGTGGATTTAGTTTTCCCAGAAGAGTTCCTTGTTCCATGCACGGTCTGTGTTTAACATATAAATTTCTCAGGGGACCATTCTGAGTTTGTGTATATTAAACGGACGTGTTACGTGCCTTGAAAAGTGGACGCTCAATGTCCCGGTTAAGGTTTAAGTTTTGGTTTTTTTTGGCTAAAAATACAATAGTTACCCCTTTTTCTTTGTTTATTCAATCCGACGTGAATGCAACGAGTCTTTTACTTATATAGAGGTTCTGAATGTACGGACTAGGCTTGCTTTAAACCCTAGGTCCATGTCCCAAAGCTGGATCCTGTCTGCTTTGCAGATAGCTGGTGAGGGAAGTTATATTTATGGGATCTCTTTGCGAGAGACCCGTTGCCCACGTCGGGCTGGCATCATGAAAAAGAAAAACTGTGGTATTTGTCATTTACCATTACTTATTCGGACTATGGTGGATTTAGTTTTCCCAGAAGAGTTCCTTGTTCCATGCACGGTCTGTGTTTAACATATAAATTTCTCAGGGGACCATTCTGAGTTTGTGTGTATATATATATATATATATATATAATATATGTGTGTGTGTGCGTGTGCGTGCGTGTGTGTGTACGCGTGTTAAGTTGTTGCCGTTGTTTTCGGGTTGTTTAATTTTCGTAACCTCTACAGGGTGGCCACAAAGTCCCTTTACATGAAAAAATAAGGGCAACGTACAGATATGCTGTAATTTCACTGCAAAGGGACTTTGTGGTAACCACTCTGTGAGGTCATAAGACGGAGGTGATCTTTAGCTTTATGTGGTACCCGAATCACGGGTCGCTATATCATCTAGACACGGAGGACGGTCACCCAGAGCATTTTTTAAGCTTTTCCCACTGGACGACAAAGGCAGATCGGGAATTGGGGGGGGGGGGATTAAGGCAGGGGTGTGCTGCCAATTTCTTAACAACCGGTTCTGATACAGATAGGGATGTAAATCGGCGAGCGCCAATGGCGCGAGTCATTAAGCTAGGGGGTCTGGGGTGAACGCATGTTAGCTTTTCCAAACAGCATTTTGTAACATTTTGGCAGAAATTATTTAACATATTCTTTATACTCACTAATGACATAATTATCTAAAAATAAACTAATTTTTCATCAAGAAATAAATAAATATTGAAACGACCACTGCTTGTGATACTACCTATATTTTTCTATAAAATCCTGAAAAAATGAAAAAAAATTTAGATGTAAATCAATTTCTACTGACTGTTAAATATTTGTTAAAAACAAACAAACGGTTCAGTGATTCAGTGACCGAACCGGTCCCAGCACACCCCTGGATTAAAGATACTATGGATCCGGATGTTCCCTAATCAGGCCACCATCCCCTTGTGGTCTGAAATAACACTAGCATTATCTACATATACATATTCAATGTAAATTTCATATTTACATTTAGGATAAACAGTTCTAATTGTGGCATATGTGCAATTTAGGGTTATAACTTTTTTACAACCTAATATTCCTGTACTTTAATTCGATGAACCTTTGCCTACAAACAAAGAAATGAACTTTCATTTTAATATCTTTTTAGAAAAGGTCACCCCGAAATAAAAAAATCGATTATTGCATACGTAACTTTATTGCATATTCCATGTAATATAATAAAAGAACTCACAACATAATCGTCATAATACTTGTACATATATTACTGCTTATTGCTTAGAATAAACCGAAGTTGCAGTTTGTTTTTGTTTCTGCAGGCAGCATACAGTTCCTGCATAACTTTGATTGCACGTTCTGCACACTGATTACTTCTTGGTATCTTGAGTGGGGATGGCTCCTGCTTCCAGTGATTTTCCAATGAGTTCAATGCTTTTTTGTAAGGTTTCAATATTTCTGACAAGTTCTTGAAGTCATTTTCATTGTACATCTGATTAGTAAGCCAATATTCTGCCCAGTTGTATGAAATGAATCTGCATACCTTCTCCAAAGTCTTCCTTGTAGGTATAAGAATAAATGCAAGGATAGCTAGAATGGCTCTTGAATGCCACCTCGCATTGCTGATGTTTGGAATTTTCTGAAAGTTAATCAAAGGAAAATTCCCTTTTTCTTCAAAGAATCTAAACACCCGTGTTAGATGGTACAAAAACTTAATATCATCTCTCCATCCTGATTTCTCGAGACCTCTTCTGTTCCATTAACAAACTGTGCTTTTAGTTCCTCATAATTCTTCACCAGTTGGGATACAAATGGATATTCGATGTTTGGAGAACTGGTGTTAGCACCAAGATCTTCGTCCATTACCAAACGGAGAATCCTGTCCAGAATGTGATGCTGACAACTGATAAATTGTGGTTTGCAGATACCCTTCTCTGAGAACATTTGTTGCAATTTGACAACAACTCCACTCTTTCCCAGTGTTAACACTTGTTGTATCAGCAACGATCATCTTTATTGCATTCCATAAGGTGTATTCATCAATAACTTTTGCAATTCCTTCAGCAATAGTTTCAGCCTTGCCATCTTTCAGACGCAATGCATCCAATTTTACTTCGGTTCTTTCATTTTAAGTACCACTACTTGATACTCATTTTCCTCAATGCACTTTCCATCAAAATGTAAAGACCACTCTTCCATCTGTAAATTTTCAATCATTTCCTCCTTCAATTTAGCAGCCTCTTTGTATGCTGACTTGTAAATTGCTGCTTGACTTGGTGTTGGAATGTCAATACCATCAAGTGACAACTGTTTGCATATTTTAGCGGCTTTACTTGTTGATACTCCTGTGGATGTCACCAAGTTGGTTGGAACTTTACTTTTGTTATGTCTTCTGGTTGGTGGAGTAATACTCTCATCTTCATCTTCATGCTCGCTCTCTTCAGATTCAGTACCACTACCACCAGATACATGATTGTAAGATGTTGATGCTGATTCAGCAGGCAATTTTCGTCTCTTTGAAGGGTGAATCGTTTCTTCACTTGCAACTTGACCTGTAGAGTACCCCACTTCTCCTTTGCTTTCCACTTGAAGGTGGTATAGTCGTTTGTCTTCCGAGGATAACCATTGGCCATTACTTTAGTGATATCAAAAAGTTCATTCAGGGCATCATATTTTCCCCTCCTGACACATTCATCATAAGTCTTCATCACCTTGTCAAGCTTTGCTCGTATTACTTGATCTGACACATGCGGAAAATTCAATTTATTCTTCCAATTTTGTAACTTCTTTGGAAATTTCCACTATTCGCTCCTTTCTTCCTTTGATTTCTGTTCCAAGAAACTGGTACCGTCCAATGATTTGGATTTGGAGTGGCATTCTGCATTTTTCTTCTAGTGAAGATTCTTCTAAAGGCACACTTCCTCTTCTTCTATGTGACTGCTGGAATCTCACCAGATTATTGGTCCAGATATCCTTGTTCTTCTGTATGGTAGTATCACTTTTCTTGTGTGACATTATATTGCTTCTGAAACAGATATAAAAGGTATTAAGTTGATTTGTTTGTTTGTTTATATACAGTGGTGGGCACGCGCAACGATTTTTGTAGCGCCGCAACCGCAACCGCAACTCTGCTGAAATAGTTGCGCCGCAAGCGCAAGCGCAACCCTTTTCAAAAAGTTGCGCCGCAAGCGCAAGCGCAACCAAAAATGTTGCGCCGCAACTGCCCACCTTTGCATTTAACGTATATCTGCAGTGGTGGGCACGCGCAACGATTTTTGTAGCGCCGCAGCCGCAACCGCAACTCTGCTGAAATAGTTGCGCCGCACGCGCAAGCGCAACCCTTTTCAAAAAGTTGCGCCGCAAGCGCAAGCGCAACCAAAAATGTTGCGCCGCAACTTTTTGCGGCGCAACTGCCCACCTTTGTTTATATATATATTATATATATATATAATATTAGTATAATATATAGAAATAATATAATAATTAGAGGGTGGATTTTTAGGTGAAAAATATGACCAAATATTTATTTTTTAGGTGATAAAATTTTGGAAAATATTTTTAGAACATCCATAGAACGTCTCACGAAAATATTTATCACCAAATATTTTGGGCTCTATATATTTTTGAGTTTGACTCCCATCTACAAAACATTCTGGATACGCTTTTGTTTACGTGTTAAAATGGAAGAAAAATTCAACAAATTATTATGGTTAATAAATTTAAAAAATGTTCTGGAATGTTCAAGAGTGCAGAAGCGAATTCCACATTTCGCTACATTTTTTAATTAAGCGAACATATTACAAAATAAAAGCTTACCTGAAGTTGAGTTGAACTGAACAGTTGAGTAACTATTGCGCAATACTGGACACAAGTGATTCGGTTGATTTCATTTCGTGCTTTTATACAATTTGCGAGTGCATGAAGAACAATGTCGTGTGTTCTAGAATTTTCTTGTATGGGTGGATTGATATTAGTCATCGAATTTGAGCACCGGAAGTGATTTTTTGGGCGATCTCACGATATATTAGCGTACTGAAAATTCGAAAATATTTTTAGGTTAAAACCTAAAAGTCCGCCCTCTAATAATAATATATTTATATACTTATGAGTAGTAACGTAAATATATGGTTATGGTGATTCAAACTTTTGATTTGGGGGGTGACCTTTTTTAAAAGGTGAGAGGAATTAGGGTCTTTTTCATTGTTTTTAAGCAAACGTTCATCGATTTATGATACAGGAGATCTTTTATTTGAAAAAAAGTCTAAAAGTTATAACCCTAAATTGTGCATGTATTATATGTATTTATATGGCTTCCAAGACAATTCTATTTTTACAAATTTTGAAAATTCCTTGTCGCCCAGTACCCTAAAATTTAATTTACTAGGCGACAAATTTTCTTCACTGGGTGACATTCATGTCGTCTATTCACTAGGTTAAAAAATGCTCTGCGTCACCCATCCAGTTACTAACCAGACCCAACGTCGTTGATCGCTGACATGCCGACGAAGTAGCTCGCGATTTGCATATACTGTATACTAAGAGTAAAGAGGGCCACAAACTGGCACAGTGCTCAGTCCAGAGTACTAACGGGATTCGGACCCCCGGCTTCGGTGCCTTCACTTCACTTATAGGGAGACGATGTTACCCACTGCATGAACCATCACGGATGCTGGCATTTTGTACATAGAGGTAACGGGTAATATCTGGGACTTCTATTTCCCCGCAGGAAGTTGGGCATGAACTCTCTCTCTCTCTCTCTCTCTCTCCTCTCTCTCTCTCTCTCTCTCTCTCATGAGTCATCTGAGCTCAGTCAATCACGCAGTAGGTGGCCAGCAGTGGGATTCGAACCCGGGCGGCCGTTCTAGCCAAACCACTCACTGTATGCGAACTAATTATTATACCGCTACCGTTATTATAATTCCCTATTTACCGTAAAGATTGTTATCTTGTAAAATTTGAATCGTCGGAAATGAAAGTGGATGATTTACACAATTTTTCAGATACTCGCATCCGTCATTCTTGTTTTGAGACTCTCTTTTACTAAACACTGAAATTCAATTAGTTTGTGACTAAGATTCATAGAATTAAATTGGAATTAAGAATGACAAAACCAAACAAATCAGTATCACTTTCCGTATTCTGAAATACTCTGTCCTCCAACTAGACACTGGAGTTTGGAACACCTGACACATTTTTCAATAATTTATGACGAACTATGAAAGAAAATCACTTAAAATTTTAACGATTTTGGCCCCAAGCTGGAAAACGGTAAAATTGGTCTAAATATGCGTATGAGAGAGACACTTATGTTGTCATATATATATATATATATATATATATATATATATGTATATTATATTCTCTTTTCGAAATATTTCTCGAGGTTACGCCAATTCCAGTTTTATGATTGTTTGCTTTCCGTCAAGGCGATTTATGGCAAAGTTCAAAGCGTTTTTTTCCTTTTATGAACTGTATTTATGGCCCCACCAAACAACTACCGTAAGAGAGAAGCACTTTGAGAACTTACCGTGTAAAAAATGGTTTATTCAATGATTATAGTAAGCCATTAGGCTTTTATATGACCTATAATACCGTTAATACGATATATATATATATATATATATATATTTTTTTTTTAAGTTCGGGAAGAACCGATTCGCCTCTATTTAAAAGGGCATATCTCGGCGGAAAAACAAAGAAAAAGTGAGAGGAAAGACAGAGGAAAAAGAAAGGGTGGAGGGGACAGTCGAAGTGGAAAAAGACCAAGGACTGCAGGGTCGAGCCCCATCATCCTTGGGTGCTAGGGCCGGGAGGGCGCACGTGAAACCTCCAGGAACAAGCACGTACAAACGAGCACAAAGAACACTCAAGAGCACGAGCTTAGAACCCCCTTGCGGGGATATATATATATATATATATATATATATATATATACCCTCGCAGATGCCATTAGAATTTTCTCTTGCTGTATAGTAATTACGGTGCAAAAACTTTCATCGTAAAAGCACATAAAATTAATTAGTTCTTGAAATCTGTTTAAGAAAAAACTGTAATAAGAAATGGGGGTTCCGATTAGAGTGTAACAGTATTTTATACTGTAATGCCTTAAATTAACATCTAGTTTTCAATATTCACTTTCTTGGTGATGCTCATTGTGATGGGTATATCTCATGCTTAGTTTCATTATCTTATTAAATTTGTATTCAGTATACCAGTTTAGTGTCCAGTTCTTGGTGAAATAACTTTTTAACTTTTGAAGGTATTTCGACGGAATAGCTTCAGAAGTTCAAAAGTTGTCACTTTCAAATTTGGTAAAATTTTAACGGCGTTTTCTGGCGTTTTTTACTTTTGTCGCTTAGCCACTTCTTCCTGGGGGGGGGGGGGGGGGGGGGGCTCATATATAGAAAACCATTTTAGGAGATGTCAATAAATGGCTTTGAGGGTGTAAAGTCTCTTTTTTAATGTTGATACTTTTCCATGATTAATTACGGTCTGCAGTGACCGAAGCAATTTTACTTACTATACTGTATTTGAGATTTGGGTAAATTTTGTCATTTACCAAAGTTGTCATTAATAAATAGAGAGAGAGAGATGTCAAATTTTCAAATCAAGGGTTAGGTAAAGTGAGATTAGTCTAAGTTAGATTAAAAAGTGTGTAAAATTAATGTCAGTTATAAATAATTGTTTACTTTTTTTTCTTTTAGGCAAAGTATTGTCATGGGGCGGAAGTAGGAATGAGTTGTCCCCTTTTAGTAACTTGATTAGTAAGTATTTTTGGAACGAAGATTCTTCCACGTATTCGGACACTGACATAGCATAATTGAGGTATGTTGTTATAATTTGGGCATTAGCCCCAGTAAACTTCCATATGGAGGATATAGGCTTCATCCTACTATTTCTTTCAGGTTTGAAAATATAAAGGAAGGGCAGTTCCCCTTTTTAGACCTAAAAAAATTCATTAATATAACATTGTTTCTACCAGAGTTTACGGAGAGCCTACACATTCAAGAGCATATACGAATATGAGTGTTATTGCGCTTGAGAACTTTTAAATATACGGTTTAGAGGTCCCTCGAACAAACAGTTGCTTCTAGTACGCGAGGCCTGGGCGCTATAACTAATTACGCATTCAGAGAACCAAATATTCCTCCTTTAAAAGTATCTCTGATCCGAATACTTAAAAGTTACCAAATATACAACCATTCTTTTTCGTTTATACGAAGCCTCACATACTCGTGCTTGATTCATTACACGCGTCAGGCGCATATTGATAGTGCGTTCTTTCGTTATAATCGTCGGGATACTGTTTTTAGAAGTCCTTATTCCCAGTCTTTTTTTGAGAGCTTATTGACTGTGTGATACTCTCAGAAGGATGAAGTTTAGAACACAGAGAAAAATCACTTATTTTAAAAACAGTAAAACGCGTTTAGTTTTTACCACATTTTGTTTGGATCAAATAAATTGGTGGTTAAAACGAGTCACCAAATGCATTTTGTTGGCTTCATTTTGTTATTGTAGTTTCGCTCTGAATGTTATACAAACACTAATAAATTATATTTTTGAATGACAACCCAAGCATTCCTATATGCATCCACGCATCCGTCCATAAAGGATTAACATTAGTTTTTAGTTTTTAAAAAAAAGGGCATTTTTTTTTCTTTCAAATATAAAGTTTTTAAAGGCAAATTTTAAAATTTTTCACCTAAAAACAGAATTATGTAATAAAAATGTAGCGTGAAGCCAAATTATAAATACCCATTTTCTTTTTAACTACGTTTATAATTCGGGATGGCGTTTTTAAAAAAAACAGAAGAAGCTTTGCGTTCCATGAAGGATTTTGGGGACAGCGGTTCGAACCCGGTAAAGGTAAAGAAATTCCATATTTAATTCTGGGTGTATAATGCGTATAACTGAATAACTAAATATATATAGTACTTAAATTTAAGTGAAAAATTTATTATAAAATGGAAAATCAGGAAATTCGGTTAAACATTTTTGTAATTTCAAAATGAACGTAATTTATATTTAATTTGAACAAGTTTTTTGTCTGAAACACACACACACACACACGATCAGCTAAATTTTTGTTTGCTGTAGTAAATTATTAACAAACAAAATTATTTTTGTAACTAAACAAAAATTGGGGTGTCTAAAAAAAGAAAAATGGTGCAACACTTTTATTTTGATTTTAATCAACAAAACATTTTTTTTGTGTATTATTTTAGGAGTTTTATTAGTGGGGAGAATAGATTAACGAAGAAGCGATTTTCTCGCGCCATTCCTCCAAAGAACTATGACTAAAAGTAGTTCTTTGATTCTTCTAACTGTAATTATTTTAAATGTTAGGAGTTTCATTCTTAAAGTCGTCGTCATATCGCGATGTCACATCGATCGTATGCATTGACAATGACATCGTATGCATTGATTTTATTAGGCGTGTATCACTCAAACAATGAAAATCAGAAATTAAGGGCGGAGTTTATGGAATTCCCCGTAACGATTGCGAGTCATTGTCACGAAACGAGTAATTTATGGTAAAGGTGTAAAGCGCTCGAGAAAGCGATTCCAGCAGTAATAATAGCAATTCAATGTGGTCTTAAGGACTTTAAATTACGACTTAAGGACGGTTAGTGAAGTTTTAGTGAAGTTGATGAACAGCTACCTCAAATGAGAGGACGATAGTAGGTTGAAGGGATTCATAATTGTATAGTCGCAAAAGAGCGTGAATAAGTCGAGTAAGAAATGTAGTACATGAGGAGCGGAACTTATTCATGCTGTTTTTAAATGAGAAAAACAAAGCAAACAAAAATGCAAATTTTTTTAACCGTGTTTGCGTGTCTATTTTCTCAAAAAATCATTCAGAAAATTGAGAAAACATCGTATGATTTATGCTCATTCATTATTCGTACCGATCTAGTTTAACCAGGACTAAGGGAGTTAGCCCTTGAGGAAAGAGAAGCGTAAACGCAGAAAATCACAAATTGAAATTTAATTGTGATATTTCACGCAGGAAACGGAAAAAGGGAGTAGTGACGTTCCGCTCCAATCACTGGAGCATTCTCAAGCTTTAAAAAAAAAAGCTTGAGAATGCTCTAGTGATTGGAGCGAAACGTCGCTACTCCCGCTATCCTTTTCTCGCGTGAAATATCTCAACACTGAACCAAAACGATGGATTTCGCTGAAATCTAATCGTTACGATAGGAAAGAAACGCGAGTGGAGTCTAAGTGTTTTTTACGATTATGCGCTAACACGAATTAAAGCTCACCCACCCACCACCCAAAACAAAATTAATTTGGGGAGGTTGCGCTTCTACGAAAGTTTGGAAGTCTTTCATCAAACGCTTTATCGTCAGGATGCGAGGAAGAATTAGGGTTTTCCTCAGTGAGAATTATTTTAACGGAAATCGAGTATTCACACAATTCAAACGTGTAAACATTCATCGATGGGGCGATTTGTAAACAAACGCGGACGCCAGAAAAGTAAACGGTGAAAGTAGAATGGAATAGTTAACGTAAAGGCTCCGTCCGACTCGTGACCGCTGGTGCCGCGTCCTCGGGGGTTGGGTTAATTAAGTGGGCCGTAAATAAACAAATCATCTATTGCTTTACAATAAGAAGGTATTATAATGCCAAGTTGTACATGACATATTCATAAAAGAGTGATATTAAGTAGGATAAATTATTAAATTCGTAGTATATGCTAATGCTTGGACGTAGTTGGCTTTTGGAGTACATATACATTCCCGGCTGTGTGGGAAAATTGGTTCCGGATGTTACGCGTGCCCACTTATTCATTATAATTGGAGTCTTCGTCGAAGGTTATACAATGGCGCGCAACTCAGATTAATTACCGATATGAAAACAGATTTTGAAGGAGACTCTGACAGTACGGAGCGAAAAATACCTGAAATTAGATGGTAAAGAAGAGTCAAAGAATAAAAGGTAAATAAAATTTTGAAACGAAGTTAGAGCTAAGAACGTTTATTAAAAATGCCTAATTGAAACTGTTATATAACTACAATAAATGAAATGATGAGACGACAACCACCGACAAAAGTAAGTTCGTAACGAGGCGCTGATCCTTCATGCTTACAAATGAATGCTTTGAAATTTATAAATGTACGTTAAGCGCGTGGGGCGCCCACCCGGTAGCTCAGTTATTACGGTAGTGGACTTCGAGCGGTGTGGCGCTGGTTAGATCCCGGTTGCTGCCATCGGGTGGAGTTGAGTTGGCCACTTACTCTGTTTCGGCTCAGGTGACTCTTGGGCCACACTCAATCCCACGTAATGGGGAAATGTAATGTATAAATATATCACAAATGCGTACCTCAGATTAACTCTTTTGAGGTCAGAAAATATAAGTATTTATTTAATTTCTTATATAGTCTCTCTCTCTCTCTCTCTCTCTCTCTCTCTCTCTCTCTCTCTCTCTCTCTATCTATTCACTGTTATCTCGGTCTCTCTTTTCTCGCTCGTCTTTGTTGCAAACGGAAACAACGCTCGGGGAAAGCGTGCAACGATAAAAACCGTCTTTTGGAAAGTCTTATCTGCTTGACATAACTGCCACCGTTTATAGTTTTTACAAACGCGGACGATGAAGTTTCATCAACGATAAAAAAAATTATTCTGACGCGAAGACGTCTGACCTCGGACTTTTGACTCGTGCATCTTCCCGTGTTGGCGGCGTTCTCGGTCGTCATACAAGACGCTCGTATTCGCGTGCTCGCGTACCCATGTTGTCATACGTTACCGTACGATTCCTCGGTCCATTTCCTCGCATCTTTACGAGCGAGCTTTACTGCCAAGAAGATTAAAGCTAAAAAAGCACCATTCTCATTTTTTAGTTTCAATTTTTAGTTCTTTTTTTTTTAAAGTGTTAGGGTCTTATGGTATAAGATCATAAGGACTATACCAGAAATATTTCAAGTGCCAAAGAGTGCCAATCTTATGACGATTACGCGTCACGCGATGATACTCTTGACCTTTTTTCCTTAGAAAACATGGCCAAATGGATTATTTCCTTAAGAATGGGTCAAAACGTTTTGGATGAGGTCGGATCACGGACCTACCACGGATCTACTAATTAAAGGGAGACTTTTAAAGAAATATCCTCAATTGGACGCTAAAAAAAAAGGTTTTCCTTAAAAAATAAATAAATCTTCGAGATTCACCCCTTTTTTGGGGTCTCTTTGTTAAAAAAATTCATAATTCGAATGATAAATTTTAATGAATTTCATTTGAGCGCCATTTTGTAAACGTCACTTTTTTGGAAAAAAAATTTTCCCTTAATAAAAAATTTTGACGCATTAAATTTTTTTTATTTATTTTTATTACTTTTTTTAATTTATTACTTTATTAATTTATTACTTTCTATTAATTTTTATTAATTTTTAATTGAAGGAATTCTCAGATCGTTTAAAAAAGTTTTTTTTAAGTATACGATTCCAAATAACTGGTTTTTTACTTCCTTCATAAACCAAAGTTTTTAGTCTTTTCAGTGAAAATGTAAAAAAGAAAAGAAAAATAAATAAAAAATGAAAATTAAAGCGTAAATTAAAGAGTAAAATTTATTTTGGTACTTACGTATTAACGGGGGGCCACCACACTATTGATGATTGGTTAGGTTAAGTTGTAATATTTTCGTTAGTTGAATATTTCTAATACATCATATTTTTTAAATAGCAATATTTTTTAAAATATTTACAATGATGTATTAGAAATTTTCAAATAACGAAAATATTACAACTTAACCTAACTAATCATCAATATGTGGTGGTCCCCCGTTAATACGTAAGTACCTTTTTTTTATTTTTATCCACGATTTGACGAATTTTCCGTTTCAAAATCTTAAATGTGAAAAATTTAATTTTTTTTTGGAAACGAAAATACTGTTCCATTATTATTATTATTATTATTATTATTATTATATTATTATTATTATTAAGGTCACATTTCCTCTTCTAAAAGATGTCCATATTTCACGGTTAATCGAAGTGTAACGAAGAGTAATCAACCTTTTTACATCGCTTTACATTTTATCAGAATTATTTCTATTTTTTCCTCTTTCCATTTCTTATTAAATGATTGGTATTAATTGTAATCAGCTAACATTTGTTCCTCCATCTATAAATCCCATCATATGGATGCACGCTCGCTGCAATACGATTAAATCCCTTGTTTGTATTTTGAATTTATATACAGTATATATATATATTTCCCCTTTGTAAATAGCACACTACATATGTATATATACAGGATGGCGCAAAAGTCAGGAGTCAAAGGAGCCAGAGAGAATGGATCTTTTCCGTTTTGTGGCTGTCATTATTTTTAAATAAATATTACTTTTATAGTTAAAAAAAAATTATAATTTATAATTTTTTTTAGTTAAAAAATATATAATTTATGCAATAATGTCTCTTTGACTCCTGACTTATAAGTATACGCTTATTTACTAAGTTCTGATTTCACTCACACTGTCCTGTACTATTTTTGTATTATGTCTGCGTACTAGGGTGTACCATTTTTGGGTCATTTTCAAAAAGTCAAGGTCCAGGAGTCTAATGTTGTGCCAAATGATGTCCTAAACACGAATTTAACAAGCATTTTCTAATCCAACAAATTTTGAATCCCCCCCACCCCCCTTGAAATTTTGCCCATCCCCTTTTCCTAAAAACCCCATATATCTAAAAAACTATCAACTTTATCGAAAAATGTTATAGAATAAAAATGATTTAGAATCAAACGTTCTATTAGAAAAGTTCATTAAGATAGAAATTTACGTAATTTTGAAAATTTTCATTTTCTTTTGTCCAAGAGCACCTTATTGTATTAATATAAAATAAGGTGCTTAAGTTACATTATTTATGAGTATATTGTGAGTATAATCCAAATTTAAAAAGCCTTTTTTACATTGAATTTTAATAAACAAGCATTGTTTTTACTCTTATTGTTTCTTTTCAGACTGCTTTATTTGAAAAATAAATAAAAAATGAGTCAAACAGCTACAAAACAGCATGACTTTATTCTTGGTCGCTTGCAGGCTGATATTATGAGTTCATCTAAAATTGTTTTACCATCCAATAAAGATGTTCTAAGCCATTTTATTTATTTACGGAGAATGCAGTATAAGGGTCCAAAAGTTACAAAAGATTCTACTGTTAATGAAGTTCTACAGAAGCTACTAATAATATGGCAAAAAGCATGCATTCCTACTATAGATATTAGTAAAAACCCTAAAGGCAGGAAGATGCTGTTAAATCTAGAAGAAATGCATAATAATTTAATCAAGCACAAAAAAAGAGCAAGCTTTGAAAATGAACTCTCTAATTTCATGAAAATTATGGATTCCCTTTTTGACATCTCTTCTCAAAATGCCGTTGAATTAATCCAAAAAGACCGCATGAGAACTGAGCCTCAGAAAGCATATGATATTTCATTCTTAGAAGATCAAAGAACAAAACGAGAAACATGTTTAGGTTTGCTAGATGCAGATTATGCATCAAAAGTACAGCGCAAGTACATTAGATTAGAGAAAGAGAAGAAACGCAAAGAGAAACATAAATCAGTGAAGCAAGTGAGTGCTACAGCCAGAACATCAGAGACCCTTCTTTCTAGCACGACCAGTTCTGAGACAGACAGCTATGAAGAGTTTCCGACAGAACCTACAGCAGGACCTTCAAATGCTTCCAGCCCCAAAAATATTCTTGCCTCGCCATTGGTTTCCTCCACTGCAGACAGACTTAATCTCTCTATTGGACAACGGACTGTTTTTGCTGCTGCAGTAGCCATTAGGTGTGGCAAGGATATTGAAAAACTGTCTCTCTCCAGGACCACATCTGCAAGAGCCGCTCGAAAGACAAGAAAACGAAAATATGAAACTTGCATCAAGGATTTTACTCCTCCTGATCACTGCCTAGTACATTGGGATAGCAAGCTGCTTACTAAATCATGTTCAGAACAAGACCGCCTTGCAATACTTGTTACTGGATACCCAAATGTAGAAAAACTTTTATCAGTTTCTATAATAGATGATTCCACTGGATTGTCTCAAGCCACTTCTGTATTTCAAAGTATTGAAAAATGGAACTTGAAGCAAAATGTCTTTGGAGTATCATTTGATACCACTGCATCCAATTCAGGATGGATGAAAGGTTCCTGTAAGTTACTTGAAGAACTTTTGCAAAAGAAATTGATTTGGTTAGCATGCCGCCATCATGTGGCTGAAAGAGTTTTGTGTGCTGTGTATGAAACCATTTTTGGCCCAAGTAAATCTCCTGAGTTTGAGTTATTCAAAGAATTTCGCGAGTCTAAATGGAAGAAAATTAATACGAAATCTACATACAATGTTCTTGATGTTAAATCAAGGTATCAAAGAGGCCTAAAGGAAGAATGTGTAGAATTTATGACCCAATGTTTAAGAAAATCTGACTGCTTTCCACGTGATGACTATAAGGAAGTTGCTGAAACAACTTTAATGCTTTCAGGAGAGGTTTCCAGAGAAAACAGTCATTGGCGGAAACCTGGTGCAATGCACCGTGCCAGGTGGATGGCAATGATTTTGTATACAAATAAAATGTATGCTTTTGCCCACCAAGCATCATATGATGAATCATTGATTAAGAAATTAAAGAGAATGTGTCTATTTAATGCATTAATTTATGGAAAATACTGGCTTTTATGTTCTAATTCACTAGATAGTCCAGCTAATGATCTGAAGTTTTATCATGATTTGGTGAATTACAAGAAGGAAGATAGGGAAGTTGCAAATGCTGCTTTGAAATCTTTTGCCAATCATTACTGGTATTTGACGGAGGAAGTGGTCCCTTTGAGTTTCTTTGGATCGCTAAGTAATGATGAAAAAGATAAGATCGCAAAATCCTTAAATAAATATCCAGTTCCAGAAAATTATGTATGTGGGCAACCTGTTTTCCCCATTTTAAAGGAAGACACAAAGCTTCATCAGCTAGTAGGTCCAATTTCATGGCATTTATTTCAATGCTGTGGGTCAAAACCAGACTCATGGATAAAGAAACCAGCATCAACATGGGAAGAGGTCGATGACTACAACAAACTAAAAAACATTCTTTCATCTATTAGAGTAGTCAATGATACCGCTGAAAGAGGAATCAAGCTGGTTCAAGACTTTCATGACAAATGTCAAAATGAAGAAGAATTTCAAGGTCTTTTGCAAATTGTGGAAGAGAATAGAAGACTAATTCCTGATCCTAGTAAAGAGACTCTTAAAAGAATGAAACTCAGTAAAGAATAGTTCATTAACAGATAGATTAGGTATTTTTATTTGCAGAGATTGTTTTAATTTAGAAGAGGCTGATTTTTTTTGTTATTAAATATACCATAAATTGTCTTTTCTTATTTTTATGTTTAAAAAGCTCTTATATCAATGATTTCTAATTAGGAAACTTGTTTCTTTTTATTTTTTTGAGGAAAGTGTTGAATAAAGGAAAAAAAAAACGATGGGACCTCACAACTATAGATAAAGTGTTAATTTTTAGCTTTATTTTATATATACAAGGGTGGGGCACGGGAACCAAGTGTTTTTGGAATAATCAGGAAAATGATATTTATTTTTGTAAAGAAAATATATTGGTAGAACAACATTCATAAGAACATAGCATTTCATGTCATAATAATCATGTACCGAAAATTATATCTGGCATATGATGTCCTTGGCCGTCGACGCATTGTTGAAGGCGTTTACGAAAATTGGCCTCCACTCTTCCCAGCAGGTCTCTGTTGATTTGGATGATTTGTTGACGGATCGCTTCCTTCAATGCATCTAATGTACGGGGCTTGTCCTCGTAGACACGTGACTTGAGGTACCCCCATAGAAAGAAGTCACATGTGGACAAGTCAGGGGACCGAGGGGGCCATGCAATGTCACCAAATCTCGAAATGAGATGGTTGGGAAACAGGGGGCGAAGAACAGCCATTGACGCTCTGGCGGTGTGTGGCGTGGCCCCATCTTGCTGAAACCACAAATGTCGACGAGCAATACGCCTTCTTCGTAACTCAGGGATGAAAAAGGTGTTCACCATCTCAATGTAACGCCCAGATGTTATGGTAACGGTAACCCCATTTTGTTCGAAGAAATAGGGACCGATGACGCCAAACTTTCCCACCGCGCACCAAACTGTAACCTTAGGGCTATGCAGCGGTTTTTCATGGAGTTGTCGCGGATTTTCAGCAGCCCAATACCGACAGTTTTGATTGTTGACGGCCCCATTAAGGTGGAAATGGGCTTCATCACTCATTACCACCATCATGTTTTCATTCTGCTCATAAAGTGCAAGCATTTCCTGTGCAAAATTCAGTCGTTGGGGGCAATCGTTTACATTCAATTCCTGCACCATCGCTAACTTGTATGGGTGAAAATGTAATTCTTCATGCAAAATCCGTCTAACAGTACGATTGCTGATTCCGAGTGCAGCTGAATGTCTCCGAGCAGAGCGGCCTGGGCTTTGCAACATCGCTTGTCTGACCCTTTCAACGTTCTCTGGAGTACGCACAGTGCGTTGCGGCCCCTTCGGTTTTGTTTTCATTATTGAGCCTCCTGTTCGAAGATTGTTAACCCAACGTAAGATTGTGTCACGAGCGGGAACAGAGTCATTTCGATGAATGTTGAATCTGCGGCGAAACGCACGCTGAACTGCTGTCACTGACTCGCCACTCCTAACAAAATGATCATACGCGAACATGCGGTGTTCTAACGTCCACTGCTCCATGATGGCACCTGAAAGATAAAGGTGAGTGTTAGTTAAAGTTAAATGCTATGAACCCAGGAATGGAATGCTACCTACCGCACGCCCCTCCCATTCCTAATGGCCGATTACTAGCTATTCAAAAAACACTTGATTCCCGTGCCCCACCCTATATATAGTTTTGAGGTTGTCCTCACTTTGTATAGGCTAGTTATAATAAAAACTAATTATGATTTGCATTATAACTAGCAAATACAAAGCCCATCGCCGCGAAGCTGCATTGGGGTGATGCTTCAAAGGTGGCGGTAAAACCTTATTTAAGAAGAAGGCACTGCAAGCAAAAAAAATTTTTAATTTAAATTTTTAAAAAATAAATGAAAATTTTCAAAATTAAGTAAATTTCTATTTTGATGAACTTTTCTAATATAACTTTTGATTCTAAATCATTTTGATTCTATAACATTTTTCGATAAAGTTGATAGTGTTTGAGATATATGGGGTTTTTAGGAAAAGGGGATGCGCAAAATTTCAAGGGGTGGGTGGGGGGGATTCAAAATTTGTCGGATTAGAAAATGCCTGTAAAATTCGTGTTTAGGACATCATTTGGCACAACATTAGACTCCTGGACCTTGACTTTTTGAAAATGACCCAAAAATGGTACACCCTACTGCGTACTTTCATTACTGTAATTACCGTCTCCCGCTCTCTAGTCTGTATTCCTTTCATTACATCCCCGTAATGACTTATATGGTCAACTGGGTTAAATTATTATTAACCTGTTAAACTGCGGCTATCGTAAAATGTGCCTACCGCCTTATGTACAAAACACACGAAAAAATAAACGCTCTTAAATACATATCATAATTCTTATAAGATTAAAGATACGCATGCAGAAGAATGAAAAATGATGCTACTGAGGTTCTGAGTGGTGCGTGGGTACGCGTGGGTAGTGGAAGGGGGCCTAGTGAGACTGCTGACAGCTCGTCACAAATGCTAAACTTGGCGTGCGATTTAAAAAAATAAGGCGAGAAAATCTGTTCTCATTATAGGATGCAAATTATCGAAAGTCCATTTATCGATAAATGATTGAAAAAAATCGATTATCGATAATTATCGATAAATTTTCTAATTAAATTAGCTGTCTCTTAATAGAGAAAAACGCAAAATTATAAGAACAGATTTTAATGAGATCATTCTACATTGTGACAGCCATAGTTATTTAAACAGATTTTAGTTTTTTATCCTTATTAGGGAAGTAACATTTAAAGCATAAGGCATTAATAGTGGCTGGAGAGAGACTGCATCGAATCTTCGTTATGAAAATTCTCGCTGAAGAAAATGCACGCTCTGCTTCACAGCTTGTAGGCTTGATGGTCCTTAATGCATCGTACAATCGATCTAGATTTTCGCTTCTCATTTTCTTTACTTCGTACAATGCGAATTCACTGCCGCATTGAGCATAGAGGACTTACTTAAGGACTCGAAGTTTTCGATTCCAATTTGCTCATCTCATGATAGAGGCATTTTTTGAAATCATCCTCTTCGTCGTCTTCATTTACATTGCCCTCATCTGGAGTTTCTTCAGCACTGCTTATATCCGTAAGAGGTTCAGGAAACAGTCGTAAATATATAAGTGGCATATTTCTTTAAGGAAACTGGAAAGGCATCTTGAAAGTGTCAGACATTTTGTTCATTATAGCTTTAGAATCATGGAGATATCGCAAAAGGGACACAATATCTTGAACTCTTCTTGATTCATACCGTTGCTTGAGAGAAAGCTGCATTTGACGAGCTATTTCACTATCTTTCTTTGCCAACTTTTTAAGAAGAAGCATCATAGATTTGTCTGCTTTCAATAAGTTTGCATCTTCAGAGCACAAAGAAGTTAATACTATTTCAACTGGCCTTAAAGTGTCAATCTTTTCAGAAAATTATCGATAAATCTGCTCGATAATTATACGATAGTTGACTTTCATTTATCGATAAATTATCGATAATATTTTATCGATTGCAACCCCTAGTTCTCATATATGAGACCTGTCGCAGTTGCGCGTTAAGTGGACTCATATGAGGCATGTTTGAGGGTTAAATTGATGAAATTTTTTTACCTATATTATCTCGTCTCTTGATCTATTTCAGGCTTGAATATTAAATTGAATACTAAATATTCGTATTCACTGTTTGGTAGTTATCCCATATATATACAGTACACACACACAAAACACACACACACATATATATATATATATAATGCTATGGAATTTATATTTTATAGGTCATTATCTATGTCGTGTTTTGTGAACCGTTCATTGTAGTAAACCGAAGTGTC
>JAJOZX010006984.1:122500-238340 GCA_023014485.1 Bathynomus jamesi | reverse complement strand
GAGAGTGTCTTTAGCTTCACTTGTACAGAATCGAAAGTTCCTTAGGTCATATTCGCTTTAGCACACAGGCTTTGAGATTGTTTTCTTATATCCGAGTCATCATCATTCAAGGAGCTGGTAATAGTTTGACCCAAATACTTACTCTTGTACTTCCTCAATTACTTCACCATTCATTTTAAACCTTATATCAGCTGGCTGATTACAGCTTTTAGGATGAAATTGCATAACCTTAGTTTTTGTAACATTAAAAAGAATATCATGTTTCTGCGAATACACTTCGCAGACGTTTAGTAGCCGATCCAGACCTTTAACAGAGGGACTTATTAACACCATATCATCGGCATAAACTAAGTTATTTATCCTTGTGTTATCTATACAACATCCCACTGTTGCCTCGTTAAGTGAAGCAATTAATCCGTCAATATACACATTAAAATATTGTGGTTCACCCTATCATATGCCTTACTTATATCTAGGAAACAGCTATAAATAGTTGAATTACTGTTAATGTATTTAGATATTGTTTCTTTAAGTACATAGATACACAGGTCAGTTGAGTGGGACCTTTTAAAACCAAACTGATTAGGAGATTCCATAGGAAATCATTTAATCGGAATAACCAAGAGTTTTTCTAGTAGTTTCGAGAAGCAGGAAGCGACAGCAATAGGCCTGTAATTATTGCTGGACAGAATGTCTCCGTATTTATTTTTGACCAGGGGCAAGATATATACCCTCATGAACTCTGCAGGGATGTAGCTATGAGCAAGCCGACTCGCACATGTATTGAAAAATTTATTGAAAAACTTTATTTTACTTGAGAGAGAGATTATTTTTATTTGGGTGTAATATTAAGGTTAAGTTTATTTTAAATAGACACAGTAATTATAGAAATAATAATGGCCCATTTAGACACTGTCAACATAGCTACAGACTTTTTCACTGTAGGCTGCAGTGGTTTTCAGGTTAAAATTTGGTCAGCAGCCAGATTACTAACTATGGTCAAGCTAAATTCATTAAAATTAATTTAGACTTACCAAAAATGAAGTTGCCAGTTGAACGTTACCCTTTCTGTTTCTAACTAATCCATAAGTTTCATTTAGTTTCCAGATTTGAATTTTATTTGTTAAGTTTTAAGTTACTATTTAACACACTGCTAGTTATTTATTTGTAGGGGCTATTTCCCAGACCTAGGTTTTGCAGGTTAAGTTAGGCTAGGGCTGTATTGCCCTTAAGTTTTTGTTTTTAAAGGTTTAAGGTTTTGAAGGTTTTACTCAAGTTAAGTTAGGGCTATATTGCCTTTAAGTTTTAATAGGGGCTATAACAGCCATTTAATTATTTAGTTAGGGCAGTTGTAGCCCGGTTCGAGTTTCTTCTAGGTACCTAGTTTTTCTCTTACCTTAGTTATTTTTAATTAAATTACTTACACCTAGTTCTGATAGGCCTCTATTTAGTTAAACAGGGTTTTTGTTTAATTGCAGTGGTTATTAATGAGGTTTAAAGGTTGTGAGGTTTAAAGGTTGACTTTAAGTTGCCCGGTTAGTTGGGGAACCACGAGAATTTTTTTACGAAAAAACTAGCCCGCTTCATGCAGTCAAAATTTTTCAAGAATGGACAAAGCTCCGTTTTTCTTTGTCTCAGAAACTTTTTTCTTTCTTCTTTTTGTTAATTAGGGAAACCCAACTTCACTAGTTGGTTAGAAACGAGGGTTGTTATTTTTATTCTAATTTATTTTGTTTATATTTTATTTGGAAATATATGCGGTTATTTCTAACCACTTTTTTTAACATTCCCCCAAGGGGAAAAAATTTACCCAGAATTATATTCTTGGGAAATTTTTTTTTTTTTTTTTTTATGAATGAAAATGACATGCTCTACAGAAAAGTTCCTTTTAGGTGAAATATGAAAATGAAAGCGTCTTTTCTGTAGAACGTTAGTCCTAAGTTATAGCTATTTACAATTATTTACAATTTTCAATTTGTGGTCTTCACAAAGATCCACTCTGTATTTTCCTTTGCAGTTCTTCCCGAAATCTAACTGCAGCTTGTCTTTGTGGTCGGGGTTGAGTAGCGGCAGTAGTAGTGTCAGGAGAATCTACAGTTCCTGATTCTGTGGAAGAATTTTCCAGTTCTTCCAGGTCAATATTCGGTTTATCAGTTATTTCCAGTGGGTATAACCGATATATGTGTCTTCTGGAGAGATGACCATTGGGTGTTTTTACAGTTACATGCCTGATTATGCCATCTTCATCTGGGTGTAATGTTTCAATTACAGCAATCTTCCAGAAGTATTTGGGATTCATAGAATTTTCATCTAAGAGACACAGTTCTCCTACTTTAGGTTCTTTACTTACTGGTTGTTTGTGTTGTTGGTATTCTTTTTCCCTCAAACTACTCAAATATTCATATCGCCATCTTTTTTTATTTCTTTAGATTGTTTAACTCCCTTATGAAAGTAATCCAGTATTTTCTTTCTTTCTTTGTCCTCTGTTGCTGTCATATAATCAGCATCCACCTGATCACCTTCATTAACAGCTTCTTGGGTATCATTAGTGGTTAAAAAGTTGAATTTGGTATTGTCATACCCAAAAAGCAACTTGAAAGGAGTTAGTAGGTCAGAGGAGGGATCTTCATTTGAGTTAACATAAGTGAGTGGTCTTGAATTAATTGTATTCATTATTTCAAGAACAATTGTTTTTAGTTCAGTTAAAGGGATTTTTCTTCCTTTTAGGGAGGTATAGAGGGCTCTTTTGACTAAACCCACCATTCTTTCAGCTATTCCTAAGGTTCTGGGTGAATAGGCTGCTGTAAATTTCCACTGGATACCATGATCAGAGAGGTACTGAGACACAAGAACATTTTGGAACCAATGTTTAAGGTAATCTTCAGATCTTTTGAAGGTGGATTGATTGTCTGAAATCAAAACCTTTGGAAGGGAGTAGTTTAAGGACAAATGGTAGAGTTCTCTTAAAAAGGTTTTAGCAGAAAGGTCAGTGCAGATGTGAAGGCTGGTGAATCTGGTGGCGCAGCAAGTGAACAATAATAAGTAGACTTTCATGAATTGGTTATTCTCATCCTGGACAGAAATTGGACCAGCATAGTCAAGGGCTTAAACGTTCCGTTACTAATGGTCCAGTAGTAGGCACTTCATAAGCCATGGCAAAGTATTTTTGGCAAAACAGACATTGTTTCAGAACCTTTTTAACTACTTGCCTTATTTTGGGGATCCAGAATTCCTGTCTGAGGAAATTGCATGTGGTAGCTAAGGTTGCATGACTGGCTTTTGCATGACATTCAGTTATGATTAACGTTGTTAAATGAGAATTTTCAGGCAGTAGTACAGGATACCTAGCAGAATAGTTAAGGTTGGTTGCATATTTATATCTCCCCATTGTTCTGACTAACCCTTCTTTGTCAATGAAGAGTTTTAGATTCTTTTGCAGCTTTGTTAGGTCCTCAACTTTTTCTCCTTTATTTAGTTTGTTGATTATTTCTTTTTCTTTTGAGAAATGTTGTTGCTGGACTAATTTTATCCAGTAATTTGTGGCTTTAGTTTTGTAAGGTGTATGATTTTTCTCCAAAACAGCAATTTGTTCTTCCATTGTTAGGTTACATTTGGGGTTATATTTGTGAGTGCGGAAGTACTTCAAGTTTTCTATGAACCGTAGAACATAGGCAGTGATTCTGACCAGTTTTTTCCTGTTAGAGAATTTTTCCATGTTTAACAAAGGAGTTTTTTCATTTATTTCTTTACAAGTTGTTTGACACACATTTATTGTTGTCTGTAAGGTTTCTTGGTGGGGGTTAAAAATTAAGTTGGTTGGCCATTCAGTTCCATTTCTCAAAAATGTGGGACCATGTTGGTAAAAGGGAAGAAGTTTTTGAAATTTCTTGAAAGATATTGTTTGGTGAGTAGGTCTGCTGAGTTGTCTTCTCCTGCTACATGTCTGAATTCCAGGTGATGGTTTAAGTTTCTTGTTGCTTCCTGAATGTCTTTCACTCTGTTTTTTACAAAGATGGATTTCATTTTTAGAGATTTTTGAGCAATCCAATTTAAAGCCACCTGTGAGTCTGTCCAAATTATTGTTTTGAAGAACTTTTGGTTTTCTGAGTTTTCTTCTAGGTAAGTTTCTTTAAGGTATTCTAGGACTTTGGTTCCTAGGCAGATTGCCATTAATTCCAAGTTACAAATGGTCCAATTTTTTGATTTGGGGTTGACTCTTGATTTAGTGTAAATTAGTTCGGATTTTCCATTTCCAACTAGATAGCAACTTACTGCATACCCTTCTTGGCTGGCATCACAAAAGATGTGGAGTTGAAGATTTTCCATGAGAGGTTTGGAATTTTCCAAAGCTTGTCTAGGAAAATTCAGAAATTCCACTTTGTTTATTTCTTTCAAAGTTTTTTCCATTCACCAGCATTTCAGGTTCTAGATATTCATCCCAATCTTTTTTGGTAGCTACTTCTGCATGAAGAGTTTTAATTTAAACACTAAGGGTGCAACAAATCCAATTGGATCAAACAATGATTGCACAGAACTTAGTATTTCTCTTTTAGTTTTGGCTTCTGAGTTCAAGTTTACAGTTTTTAGATGGAGTGTATCAGCATTTGTGTTCCAACCATATCCTAATAGTTTTTATTTTTTCTTTATCTTCTGAGGAGGCTATGTCATGTTTTTCAAATAGTCCTTGAAGTTCTGAGTGATTGGAGGCCCATTCATATAGCTTCAAATTATAATCGATTAAGGTGTTTACACTATAATTGTAAAGGTCTTTGAGTTCTGAGAGATTGTTGGCATTAATTAAAGCATTGTCCATGTAAAGCGGTTAGCTAGGTAGTCTGCCACTTGGTTTTGTTGTTCATTAAAAATGTGTTGGAGAGATTGTTGTAGTAAAAATGGACTGCTTTTGTTGCCAAAGGTAACTCTCTTATATTTATAGCAGATCAGGTTGTCGTCATTTGGAGCCAATTGGGTATATTTTAACTACAGAATTTTGTGGGCATTGCAGTCAAATTCTGTTTGATATGTAAGTTGTAAATATGCTTTTTGAATGTCTCCAATCATCAAATATTTACCATGCCTTAATTTAATGCACAATTTTGCTAAATGAGGTAGGAGTGAAGGACAGTCCTCAGTAGCATCATTTACTGTTATTTCTTCTGGTTTACTTTTACCCGAGGGATCTACTACAATCCTAACTTTAGTTGTTTGTACTCCAGGGCGAACTACTGGAAAATGAGGTAAAAAATTTCCTTCTTGTTTTAAGCTTTCTGTTAAGGCTACTTCTTCTATTATTCCTTCCTGGAATTGTTGTTCAAGGATGTCTGAATAAGGTTGCATTAAGTTATCTTTTTTTTAATTTTTTGCAAGTGGACTTTAACCTGCTAATAGCATTGTTAAAGTTTGGTGAAATTTTATCTTTTTGGTCATTCCATGGTACCTTAACAGACAATCTTTCATCTTCTATTTTAACTTCCTTTTTGAAGTTTGCAATCAGATCTTTTTCTTTGTTTGAAAATGGTTCATCCCCAGAAATACCCAAGTTTTCTAGTTTGCTAAATTGCGCAATCTGGTGTTCAATTTTTTCTAGATCTTCATTAGAAGTTGTACTAGTAAGTAGAGGGTTGGTAATACAGAAGCTGATCTGATCTCTTATTGGTTCTTTTTCTTTTTCAGGGTAGTAATCTGAAGGGAAACCCAATAAAAGTATTCCATAGGGAGATTTATAACAAGAGGCAGTATGAATCTGATGAGTGCTGAGGGCAAAAAGTTTGTGGGTTGCAGCCCCAAAAATTAACATGAAGTCGGCCACTTCATCAGTTTCAAAGTGATCTGCAAGCTGATAATTTAAGGATTTTAAATAAGTTTGAAGTTTCAGTAATCCCTGAACTTCATATTTAATATTAATATCATCAATTATGATGGCTTCTATTTCTTCGTAGTTTCCAGGGTTTCTAGAATCCTCCAATTTAATTATAGCTACTTCATAATTTGGTTGTTTCTTGTTGGCTATAAATCCTGTTATGGTTACGGATTCATCGTAGTGTTTAGTTGGAAGATTCAATTTTTTCACAAGTTCATTGGTAATGTAGCTGGCTTGACTACAATTATCTAAAAGTGCTCTGCATTTAATTGATTTTTCTGAGTTTCTTATTCTCATCTGCATGGAAGGAATTAATGCCACTTCTTGCTCAGTGTTTTTTAAACTTAATAAGTTAGTAACTTGTTTCCCTTGTTTTGAGTTTTCTTTTTGGATAGCTACTTCAGTACTGGTTTTGGTTTTCTTATCTTCCTCTGGTTTTCCTTTTTGTTTGGTACAAAGGAAGGATAAATGGTTAGAAAACCTACAAAATGAACAGGGTTGGAAAGAAATGGGGCATTCTTTGGCTTGGTGTTTAGATGAGGTGCATTTAGTACAATAATTTAATTTAGCAAGTTTTTTCAGTTTAGCCCAACTTTCAAGAATCACATTTTGAGATTCTGTGAGAGTTTTTCTTACACAATTTGCAGTAAAGTTCTCTCTGGTCAGTATGTTGAGCTCTTCTTGAGGATTGTCTTTGGGTGGAAACTGCCAGAGTAGCTGTAGTTTGGCCAGAATACCATGGTTTTCTGGCTGGTTCTGGAGAGAAGTTTCTTTTTTGTTTAGGTATTAAGGTGGTTAATTCACTTTGACTTAGATCAAAATTAACATTAGCTAAGGTTTTGGTAGCTTCAGCAATGGCTTCTTTAAATTTATCAAAGTGGTCATAGAGTTTAAAACCACAAGTTCTTAAAAATTCCTGAGTTTCTTGACTTAGTTTATTATAATATATAGTGATGTAGCGGATGTCATTTTTTTCACATCCGCGGATGCGGATGAGGATGTTTGATTTCAACATCTGCGGATGCGGATGTCTATATTTTCGTTATTTTTTAGGATATATTCGAGATTTGTTGTTTAACGTATATAATAAGTTATTATATAGAGAGAGCTGTAGCTATAATGTAGTATAATTGATTAATTGTACAATAATTGCTGTACTTTTCTCTGAACATATAAAATAATATCAAGCATCTAACTAATATAGAAATCAATTAGTGAATTCGTCTGCAAATAAATTCGTTATATTTTGTAGAGTTTCAGCCACAATTAGAAACCATAATTGTGTTACCAGGATGCGGGACGTGAACCCAACTCAAATGCACCCCACCGACCTCTTTCCCCAACCTCCACCCTTATAGAAAGAGATCTTTAATTAGCTTGATAACTATTTATATTAAGTTTAAAGTTTTATTAGGCATATTTATAAATGAGTAATTAAAATAAAGTAAACTAAGATGTTCATCGTTTAATGTTCAAACTTAATTATAGGAAGGTTATGCTTAAGGAACATTAATTTTTCTGCCTTTTCTGCTGCCAGTCTGTTTCTCTTTTCATCATATATTAATCCAGCACTGCTAAATAATCTCTCGCTTGGTACGTTTGTTGGACAGGCTAAATGTTTCCTTGCACGTTTACTCAAGTATGGATAGATATTCTGCGTATTTTTCCACCAACTACTAGGATTGTCACATGCAGCCAGGCGTTTTTCTTGGTGATAGCTCTCGATCATTTTTACTACATCTTTTGACATCGCGTAGGTCTCGTCATTGCTGCTTGACTCAAGAAACTGAGACAGATTCTGTGATAGATTTGCTTGTTGAAGGTGTTGGTTCTGTCACTGAAACTTTTATTCTTTTGGTGGGTGGCGAAGCGACAGATTCAAGAGATTGAAGCTCTTCAACTGCTTTGCCAAGTGATGATTTAACTCGTTCTAATGTACTAGGTGAAAATAACTTAGCTTTGTAACGTGGATCTAAGTAGGTTGTAAGAGAGTAACTTCATACAAGAACAGCCTCTCGTCTTGTCGCTTGCATCACTTTTGCGCACAATGAAATAGTTCTATTAATATAGTAGAATTTGATAATTTCCGCTTATTAATGACATTTTATCTCAACGGTCCACATCCGCACGACATCCGCAGTCCAAAGTGCGGATGCGGGTGCGAGAAAATGTGCGGATGTTCCGCGGATGCGGATGTGACCTACATCACTAATAATATACATACAAGAGTATATCTTCTAATTCTAATTTTTGAGTTTGCATTAAATTTATGGTAGAGTGCATATCTGCTTGAAAGTCATGAAGTGGTTTAAAATCTTTGGTTATTTGGGATTTGGTTAAAAGTGATTTTATTATGGAGAATTTAATTTGGCCTGGTGTTGCATAACAGCCCTCCAACTGCTGCCATGCTTCTTCATAAGATGTTTTACTTTCTTGCATGCAGTTTATTTGAATGGCAGGGTTTCCACTCAAATGTTTTAGGTAGGCAAATTTCTCTTGTTCAGAAAGACCGATGTTATCATAAATGTTTCTGAATGAGGTCTTAAAGTTTTGAAATTTAGAGGGATTGCCATCAAATGGTAATATTTGAAGCTCAGGAATTTTAGTACCTATTCTTGGTTTAGGTTTGACTTCAGCATTATTTTCTTTTGTAGTTGTTAATGCTTGTATCATTTGATCTATTTCAATTTGGTAATAACTGGTTTTTTTCATCTAGTTTTTCTTGTTTAGCCTCTGAGAAGCCTTCGGAACAAAGATACTTACTAAGGATTTCCTCATCTAAATTTTGTAACTTGTCCAGTTGTGAGGACAAAAGCCGAGCATATGAATTTTTTTGTTCCTCATTCCAATCATCCAATTTTTCTTTGATTGTAGCTAAAAGTTTAGTAGCTAAGGCTCTGATTGCTCTCCTCTTTTTTACCAATTTACTAGTTTCAAGTGCTTCCACATCACTTCCCAACCATGATGATAGTGTCTCCATACTTTTTCCTGGAGTGGCTTCAGTTTCATTAGCCATTTTATAGATTTAATATTATAAATGATATTATCAATGATATTTATAATTAAATTTTCAGATTATGTAAAAAATTTAATTCACTGGATTTAAAATTATTGTATCAGAAATAAAACAAAAAAGGGTAACTAACTTCTCGACTGCCCACCCGGGGGCGCCATATTGAAAAAATTATTGAAAAATTTATTATTATTATTTTTTGAGAGAGAGATTATTTTTATTTGGGTGTAATATTAAGGTTAAGTTTATTTTAAATAGACACAGTAATTATAGAAATAATAATGGCCCATTTAGATAGACACTCAACATAGCTACAGACTTTTTCACTGTAGGCTGCAGTGGTTTTCAGGTTAAAATTTGGTCAGCAGCCAGATTACTAACTATGGTCAAGCTAAATTCATTAAAATTAATTTAGACTTACCAAAAATGAAGTTGCCAGTTGAACGTTACCCTTTCTGTTTCTAACTAATCCATAAGTTTCATTTAGTTTCCAGATTTGAATTTTATTTGTTAAGTTTTAAGTTACTATTTAACACACTGCTAAGTTATTTATTTATAGGGGCTATTTCCCAGACCTAGGTTTTGCAGTTTAAGTTAGGCTAGGGCTGTATTGCCCTTAAGTTTTTGTTTTTAAAGGTTTAAGGTTTTGAAGGTTTTTACTCAAGTTAAGTTAGGGCTATATTGCCTTTAAGTTTTAATAGGGGCTATAACAGCCATTTAATTATTTAGTTAGGGCAGTTGTAGCCTGGTTCGAGTTTCTTCTAGGTACCTAGTTTTTTCTCTTACCTTAGTTATATTTTAATTAAATTACTTACACCTAGTTCTGATAGGCCTCTATTTAGTTAAACAGGGTTTTTGTTTAATTGCAGTGGTTATTAATGAGGTTTAATGGTTGTGAGGTTTAAAGGTTGATTTTAAGTTGCCCGGTTAGTTGGGGAACCACGAGAATTTTTTACGAAAAAACTAGCCCGCTTCATTCAGCAGTCAAAATTTTTCAAGAGGCGACAAAGAGCTTCGTTTTTCTTTGTCTCAGAAACTTTTTTCTTTCTTCTTTTTGTTAATTAGGGAAACCCAACTTCACTAGTTGGTTAGAAACGAGGGTTGTTATTTTTATTCTATATTTATTTTGTTTATATTTTATTTGGAAATATATGCGGTTATTTCTAACCACTTTTTTAACAACATGTTACCCAATTCTACAAAGAATTCCGAGTTCGCATGCGCGTTAAAGTCCCCCATTATTTTTACAGTGAGAATATTTGGGGTTATCTGATAATGACTTAATTTTGTACAGCAAATCAATGTATTCATCTAGATTACTGCCGTTGTTGTATGGTAAATAGCAGTTTACAATTAATATGCAATCATTGTTCACTTGTAATTCAATGCCTAACAATCTTACATTATCGCTTGTTAAAAATTTTGGATCACTTTAGCATATTGCTTCCCAGGAACCTCTCTTTAACATACTGTATTGCTTCCCAGTGTTAATCACTTTAACATATTGCTTCCCAAAAATACACATTACACAACCAATTACAGTTATATTACAATAGTTTATAATATTTAGAGATTAGCTAGTCGAGAAAATATAAATTTATGGATAACTTAACTTATTATGCTTTGCCATTTTTTGTGAATGTAAAATATTTGGATCACCTGAAAATCAGGGCCCCCAGCCTTCTTTAGTTAGCCTTATAAGTTATAAGGCTAACTAACGAAAATATCACGACCGAATCTAACCAATCGTTAGGTCAACTGTACGCCCTTGACGATTGGTTAGGTTAGGTCGTGATATTTTCGTTAGTTAGCCTAGATTACCAACCTCTTTCTAACCAACCAACCTTTCTCTTTTTAACATATTGCTTCCCAGTGTTAATCATTTTAACATATTGCTTCCCAAGAGGGATCACTTTAACATATTGCTTCCCGAATGCTTTGGGAAGCAATATGTTAGTGATCCAAAATTTTATATGTTTTGACAAATTTTTCCTTATTAAGAAAGCAACACCACCAAAAGGCCTACTGTACATTAATTCATCTGACAAATCTACTGCTGATGACGTATGGTACATAAAGTCATCATGGATGGTAGAGAGGAATTTTAGCTCATTCCACGATACAAGTACATATTGAACAATTTTTGCACGAAGCAGTTCGTCAATAAAATTTAGTTGGATAACCTGAAGATCAGGCCCCTCAGCCTTCTTTAGTTAACCTTATGAGGCTAACTAACGAAAATATCACGACTTAACTTAACCAGTCGTCAAGGGCGTACAGTTGACCTAACGAATGATTCGGTTAAGTCGTGGGGGCCCTGATCTTCAGGTGATCCATTTAGTTTTCCACCGAGAGGTATTTTATCGTGAAAACTTGTGAAACACTCGGAATGACCGTCTCTACGTCAGTGTGGACAAGAAAGTAGTAATAATATATTTACCTTCTTTATAATTCACATTTCAGCAGTGCTGCGATTTAACTACTTAGTGATCATGATTTTTTTTAAGTAACTGCAATGGTAACTAGTTAAATTTTCTGGCAGAGTAATTGTAACTATTATAGTTACAAAAAAATCATGAATATTTGCAACTTCTGTGAGGGCAAAACGTTAATAGCTACTTTTTTTCACAAGTCTTCCTTGACGTACATATGCACACTGCAAGTTTATTTACAACATATATCCGATGCTCATAAAATAAAATAGTGTTGTTTATTCGTTAAATGAATAAAATACTTTTATCAGGATCAGATGCTCACTAAAACCGGAAAAAATGTCGAAAGTAACAACTTACGACATGGTAACTTTTTTGAAATAGTAACTAGTAACTGAAACTAATTACTTATCTGAGACAGTAACTAGTAACTAATTGGTTACAACAAAAAAGTAACTGCCACAATATTGCATTTCAGCGATTGTGATGGCTCTTGCGGTTTCCTTTGTCAGTGAAACTGGCCTCATCTTCGTTGTAAGAACCGTGAAAACAAATTTAAAATGCTACTGTTAAAATATCTTGTGTCGTACATTTCCCTAAATTGAAGTTGAGATGCCAGATTTCACTTTCACGCAAGATATGGCATCAGTGTACCATTCTCGAGTCATCACTGTTTTTGTATGAGCAAATTGCGCAGACTTCTTCAAATCCAATCTTTGTATACCAAACAGTCCAGCTTTGAATCTTGTTGATTATTCGGTTTGGGAAAAAATGCAGGAGATGGTGTACCATAAAACCATAATCAACAGTGTGCAAAAATTAAAGGAGAGGATGGTAACATGCTTTCCGCACCCAAGTAAATGATCCATTCAGGTTGCAATTTCCCAGAGGTTCAGGACTGAAGAGGCTAAAAGTTGTGGACACTGATGATGGGACACTACTCTTCAACGACCCATAAACCTCGACACCCCATTCGAATCACCATTTCAGAAAATGTTGCATATTTCCTATTTCTTTGTGAATATTTTAAAAAAATTTAATTGGCTTCAAATTGGCATCATAATATCTACATACTGAAGTCGCGTTTCTATCTAACAGGACCAACAAACAAGGGCATTTAAACCAAAAGGAAACCACACACAATGAAAATACCCATTTAACGACAATGAAACAAAAACCTCAAGTAAACTAAATTTTGTCTCGGCTGTTTAGATATTATCAGCTGAGATGCACGATTCATTGCGACATCGTCGTCGTATTCTCTTGTGCTCTAACCACACCTCATACATATAGTTGCACACGGAAGTGCATTCAGTTATACTGCCAACACACTAATTATAATCAGTTAAAGAATAGTAGAAAAAAATCCAGAAGCTAGCTACCCTTTTTTATTGTGTCAGTACTTTAGAGGTTTTTAAACAGTAGCAAATTGAAATATTCGAAATATACAGGTTCAGATTTATGAGAAATCTTACCGATGTCAACCAAATAAGGAGGCAGCAGTCACGGGGGAGGTTGGGAGGGTGAATATGATCAACCATATAAGGCGTATCCTTTGGGTTTTCCTTGGCGGGGATGTGATTCGAAATCCCCGTTCATTAATGGGGTTAAAATACATGGCCAAGGTGAGGTAATAAGGTTATCCTTTGTGAAATTGTGCCTTGAAGTTGACAGAAGTACTATATACCATTAATGAATTTCATCTTTTATTTCCCTGTCCAAAAAAGAATTCCAATCTAGGGCCTTGCTGTATAATATTAGTAAAAGTAATGAAAATAATAATAATTGTCAGTGAAATCCACCATGTTCATCAAACTTAATATATGAGGCGTCACGAGTACAAGGGGCAAACTCGTTAAACCAGTACACGCATTGAAAAGAACTACATTTTAAGCGTACAAGGCCGATATTTGGCTCTACCAAGTTGTCTGTGGATGGGACAGGATTGAACTATTCATTCGTCGAACAATCACAAAATTGCCAATGTGGTGAGTTCGCGACGCCTCATTATGTAAAAATAAGTAGTTGCAGAAAATGTTCATCAATAAAAGAAAAGAAAATTTTAAAAAGACCCCAAAATTGTTAATGGCAATGGCAAATTACTTTGGCAATATAGTTTGTATCAAAATAAAGTAACTGATACACGATATAGCACTATTTAAAATTTATCACCTAATTTAAAAATTTGAGAGCATTAAAAAGCAAATGTTGAAAAATTATCCGTCACTGACAGATTTTATTGAAATACAATCAAAAGCGTACGTATATCTAGTCAGGTCACGCTTGTACAAAATTTGAAACTGTGAAATAGAGGAAAAGCCTGTGTGACCATAAGTTTACAAAAATACCACAATCATGACAATTTTTAGCTTCACATCCAAAGCCAGCGAGACCAAATTTATGAAGCTGCATTCAAAATCTAAGTGGCTCGTGAGCTTGGAGTTGTTGTTGGTTAGCCGATCAGCCCACCCTGATCGAGCAAGCCGGCGATACACAGGTAACCGATCGCCCTCTCCGGAGTGGACCAGAGGTTCAGCGCACTAGTGGTGTTGTGTTGTGTTGTGTTCGTTGTTGTGCTAGAGCGGTACAGTCTGTCATAGTATGTTCAATTGTTTGTGGTGTGTCCTGGCACAGGTGGCAGGTGTCGTCTGTGGAGTTTTCTAGTCTGTGTTTATATGTCTGTAAGTTGGGGTGATGTCCACATCGGAATCGTGCTAAGTTAACTCGATCCGATCTGCTCAGGCTGATCTCTGACCTGTTAATGGGCGGCGACTTCGCACCTAGGACCGCATTTGGACCGAGTCGCGTCAGTGCTTTGTGGGTTAGGTGTGTGTGTGTGTGTGTGTGTTTTCTGTACTGTGTGATGTCTGTGGGGCGTGGTATGGAATGGAGTATTTGGTTATAATGTCTCTCTGGTGTTACCTTAATGGTGCGAGGTATTGGTGCATGATTGTACATGTAGTGGCAAGGGTGTTGTGGGTTAGTTGTCGCTGCTGCCATGAATTGTGCTCCTCTCATGTCTAAATGTTCCCTAACTTTCAGTATTTTTGTTCCTCTGTGCAGGTGTTCTGTTGGTGTTGAGTACATCCTGTAATGATACGAAGTGCGTTGTTTTGTATTGTCTAAGGTGTTTGTGTGTGTGAGATAAGGGTTGCCCAGCATGGGCTAGCATAGTCCATAACTGAGCGAATATATTGTTTGTATATGAGTGATGTTGTTTCCTGCTGGTGTCCAAAGTTTGAGCCTGTTAGTACTCTAATCGTGTTAAGTCTTGACCTACATTTGTTTTTAATGTCCTGAATGTGGTTTGCAAAAAATAATGATGTGTTGTACGTGACTCCAAATATTTTGGTCCTGTGAGTGTGTGGAACGTTGGTGTTGTTTAGTGTAATCTGTGGAATTATCTGGTGTTCATTTGTGTTGCTTGTTACTAGTTGTTAGCAAGGTGATGGTTGATTTTGTGGGCGCTACTTTGAGTCTATTGTGTGCGAGCCAGTCTTGTATACTGTTTATGTATGTTTGTAGGTTATTTGTAGAGGTGTCGATGTTGTTGTGGGTAGATGCTAGAGTGAAGTCATCTGCATATGATAATAAGGTAAGCTTGTTATCTATGGGTGTTGGAATGTCATGCATGTATAAGTTGAACAGTGTTGGTGAGAGAACAGAGCCTTGAGGGACTCCGTTCGGAAAAAGCTTGTTTTTGGATGACTTGCCATTAAATGTGACATGAGTATCTTCCTGAAAGATATTTGCTCAGCCACCTTTTGGTGTTGTTGTGCATGTTTGTGTTGAGTATTTTGTTTATGAGGGAAGCGTGGGACAGCATCAAATGCTTTACTTATGTCTATTGTTGCTAATAGTGTACGTTGAGCTGGTCGTCTGGAGTTGATGCCATCCATGATGTGCTGCATGAGGTTAGTGAGTAATGTTGTGGTTGAGTGGTGAGGTCTGAATCCATGTTGAGTTGGCGATAGTGGTATGTGTGGGTTGGTGATTTGTAAGATTAGTCTTTCTGTTAGTTTGGAAGGTATGCATAGTAAAGTAATGGGTCTATAGGAAACTGGTTCTGTTGGATTTTTGTTTGGTTTGAGTAGTGTAATAATTTTACTTTGTTTTCATATGTCAGGAATAACAGTGTTGGTATGAATATGTGCTGATATTTGTGAGAGCTAGTATTCCCTGTGGACCCAAGTGTTTAAGGTGTATGTTAGATATGTTGTCTGGTCCAGTAACCTTCGAATTCTTAATGTTTTTGATGATCCTGGTGGTCTGGTTTGTATTGAAGGGTGTAATGGTCGTGTCAAGTCTGTAGGTTTTCTTGTCTGGCTGTTTGTCTGTCTGCGTGTTTCTGGTTGTTGTTTAGCCGATCAGCCCACCCTGATCGAGCAAGCCGGCGGCACGCAGGTAACCGATCGCCCTCTCCGGAGTGGACCAGAGGTTCAGCGCACGAGTGATGTTGTGCTAGAGCGGTACAGTCTGTCATAATGTGTTCAATTGTTTGTAGTGTGTCCTGGCACAGGTGGCAGGTGTTGTCTGTGGAGTTTTCTAGTCTGTGTTTATATGTCTGTAAGTTGGGGTGATGTCCACATCGGAATCGTGCTAAGTTAACTCGATCCAATCTGCTCAGGCTGATCTCTGACCTGTTAATGGGCGGCGACTTCGCACCTAGGACCGCATTCGGACCGAGGTGTGTCAGTGCTTTGTGGCTTAGCCCTTTATCGGCCGGAGGTCTTTTGCGAGACTGAATAAAATCGTCCAGTGCTAGCCAGAACAAAATCAGTAAAGTGACACGACGCTAAAGGGTTAAAAAGTGTCAATTTAAACCATTGCGTGGAAAGCATTTGAGAGGGGGGCCTGTCCCCCCTCCCCGTTCCCTATAGGCACAACGCCACTGGCTTCGATACAATACTGTTTTCCCAACAAGTGCTCCAATGGAGTAGCTTTATACATTTAGAGGAATGATGCTTACTCAGAATTATTATTATCCGATGAAAATTTTTAAAAACTTTGTTTCAATTCATTTTGTGCGAAAATCCTCATTCGTCTTTATTTCAAGGCATTGAGAGTTTGAGACAGCAATAAATATAGTAATCTAATCCTAAATTATTAGCCTTTTAATTTGTTCCGATAAAAAGTGTGGGATATATTTTAAATGAGTGGTAATACACACATATTTTAAAGTATTTTGTAACATGTATCGTCGGTACAGTACTGATAGTATGAGTACCGTGTATCAATTAACGATACATTTCTGCGAGTATCTCCTCCATCCTTTGAATTTACTTTGAAGCGCTTCTGCCTCAAGGGTACGCTGCTCCCACGAAGTCCGCTCAGCGCCCCACGAGGTAGTCGCCACCCTTCTTTTTTCTTGCTCATGCCATAGAAAATATCGAATGTGTAAGGGCTGGTCTTGCAGAGGAATACCCTGGCACTGCGGGTTGGTCGGTTAGGTCGCTCTGCTAATTAGCATGGGCGTGGGGAGGGGGGACATGTCCCCTCTACTTTTGTGTGAAGGGGGACATCATGTTTATTTGAAGTTGTATTTCTTTAATATATCTATCTTTGATAATTTTTTAATGTCTTGTTTGTTTATCTGTATCTAAAGTAGCAAGTTTCTTGATAGAAGTATAATTTGTTTGAGAAGCGATTGACGCCCATGCTAATTAGTGATTTTAGAGGGCTTATTTTTTAAATTTTATTAGTGTCACCGAAGAAAATAAAATATAAAAAGGAAAAACAAGAAACTAATAAACAATTTTGAGAGTAAGTTTTTTCGGCAAACTCTGAAATATTAAATAAGTAACCCAGCAAATTATTCTCTTCGGTGCAATAGAAACTATAGGCTACATATTTAACAGTAAAGTTATTCTCAGTTAGGGTGGCCAGACCTAAAGCCGGACAGTCCGCCTTTTGAGCACTCTGTCCTCCATCCGGAGCCACCTTGAGCCGGACGTTAATTTGTCCTCCTTTTTGGGGTTTGGCTAAAAAGAATTATATAAATTACCTCAGGTACACTTAAAATAGCGGGTACTGAAGGCCATAATAACTGTTAACGTATTTTTATTATATGTAGTTGGCAACACTGCTCATAAGCCGCATATGTTTTCAATTTCATGACTACGAGTCGGACAGTCAGTCTGCCCAAGGAGGAGTAAAAAATGAATATTCATTTCTTTCAGATATGTGTGTATATATATATATATATATATATATATATAATATATATATGTTAACGTACGGCCACATACGCAGTGTCCTCCTTTTTGGAAATTTGGAAATGGCCACTCTATTCTCAGTAAATGCATTAAAAACAAATAATGCACTCAACTTTCTTAAAAACCAAGGCCATACGAATTTTATTTCTTAAATAGCGTCTCTCACTCACTTTCTTCACAGTTTAATATTTGCCAATTTTGAGCGATTTAATTGGTACGAAAAGTCATGATGAAAAAAGATGTTTGAGAAAATATATTGTTCAAGTTAACACTGTGACCATCTTTAGGTGGTCACCGAAAATAATCAGTTTTGACTGATAATTTTTTTCCCCATTAAATATCTCAAATTGCATTTTACTGAAAAATTATATCGCAGGACTTAAGACCTTGATTTTTGTTCCCCATAAATATTTATAGGTTAGAACTGAATAGGCCTACAGAATGCATAATCTTAGACACTTAATTTTATTTAGAACACTAAAATATACTGTATGTATAGTGTGCGGTGTCAAGGCAACCACAGTTAAAATAAATGACACATCTATTTGACATTTATTATTTATATAATATACACATGTCTACCATTACTTTTACATGTTTACTATTTATTTTCATACATTGTTTAAGAGTTCACACTTCTGAAAACGAGAAATCTTAGCCTTAATTCAGTATCGCTTTCTGGAATTCAACAATTATTTCTCAAACTCTTCGTCATGATAACCATGAATATATTAATAATACTACGTCATTCAACTGAACTTCGTTACAGTTCTTAAAAACAAGAATAAAAAGAAAGCGAAAATAAACAAATGAAAATTTATAACTTCATTGGTCATGTCACAGTGTAGACCATACCTATGCGGAGCTTGGAGTCATATAGGAAGTCATAGCTAGTCATAGCTAGGTCATTTCGGTCCAAGAACCAACTTGACCCAACATAACCTGACCCAACATAACCTAAACCAACATAACCTAAACCAACCTAACATTTAACCTAACCTAACTTAGCCCAACCGAGTAGCCTAAGCAAACATTAATAGCAGCCTGAAGTGGCAGTAATAGTAGTTGTAATTGCTCAAATGAGTACTAATTGTAGTGGCTGTAGCCTAATGGTTCTTGGTTTGAAATTACTGTAGACTACATCTGTAGGGTTTGGGGTCTGACTAATTGCTGCTGTAATGTGGATAAAAAATTTTGAAAGACTCCTTGATGACAAAACAGATGGGGGGGTCATTATGCAGAAAATGACATGGCCTGAAGTTGAATTAAAATATATTTTTCTAGTGTATTTTGGTGTGCTCTGTTAAAATATAACCTTCATTTCCTGTGCGAATGAACAGAAATATGTGTTTGGGCCATGCAATGACAACTGTATTTCTGTTCATTTGCGCAAGAAATAAAGGTCATATTCAAACAAAGCACACCAAAATACACTTGAAAAATGTATTTCTGACTAAATTTTATACAATAAAGCATAACTTAACATGTTCATTGTTCATGCTATGAGATTTCATAAACGACTCATTACCACAGGAAATGTGCAACACCTCAGAATTAACCAGAAAAGTTTGTTCTCATCATTTTTGTTTAAACTAATGAAAATACGTATCATGACAACCTAACCAATCATCAAGGGCATACAGTTGACCTAACCAGGCATTCAATTAACCTAACTGGGCATTCACTTAACCTAACAGGTTAATATTGGTTATTTCACCTAAATATCTTCTGATCTTTTCGTATTATCATCTAGGGCACATGATGAATCAAGTTCTCAGTCAAAACCACATGAATGGCACATCATAATTCTATCACAAACACCACAAAACTGAATCTAATTGGGGAAAAAAATAGCCAGAACAGAAACTAACAAACTAATGAAGTCGCAGAGTAACATGATGTCATACCACCCCCAACTACAAATACACTAAATATATATATTTACATTATTATTATTATTTTCTACAATACTTGTCACAAAAAATGAGTGACAAATTTGAATAAAACAATTAAAACTACCTCATAAAAAGTTATTTTGATTTATAGGTCCAGCCCATATCATTTAAAACATATTAACCATGCATTATTTTAATGTAAAAAAATCATGTTTCTTTTCATTTGCACAGGAAATGAAGGTTATATTTGAACAGAGCACACCAAAATATACTAGAAAAATATATTTTTGAATTCAACTTCAGGCCATGTCATTTTCTACATAATGACCTAGATGGGTACCAGTATTTCTTTACTATTACACTGGTCTCTGGTAGAAAGTTTTAAAAGCTGGTTTTCAGTGTTAAAGACATGACTTAAATATGGGTATAAAAATAGGTTAGGTAAAATAGGGTAGAAAGCTTTAAAAGCTTTAAGCTTCAATAACTCTCTAACAAATCATTTGCGACAGAAATGAGTATCATTTTTTAATTCAGCACATTGAAAAACATTGAAAACCAGCTTTTAAAACTTTTGGCTATAGTTCCGTATTGCCCCCCACATTTTTTTATTAAAAAATAGTTTCATATATATATTTTATTAAAAAATTGGTGCTTTTTGTTAGTAAAAAACAACCATGGTTTTCTACTTCTGATAAAAATATTCAATATGGTGAAAAAATATTGGTTTGTAATAAATTTTAAAAAGTGCACTGCACTTTTTTATCCTTTACATTAGTCCTTATGGCTCCAGCTACCCAGGCAAGGTGGGCACATGTTATTACATTATCATTTGTATAATTTATGTCTTGGGGGGGGGGGGGGTATAGGGGTAGAGCCCCCATAAAGATCACGCATCACAAACTGATTGGTATATGGTTTTATATGGTTTTTTTTTTGTGGGCAAACTACTTTAGCCCCCACCAGTGTGATCATTGCAACAAATCACATTGCCTTAACCATGTCTCGGGGGGGGGGGGGGTATAGGGGCAGAGCCCCCATAAAGATCACACATCACAAACTGATTGGTATATGGTTTTATATGGGTTTTTTTTTGTGGGCAAACTACTTTAGCCCCCACCAGTGTGATCATTGCAACAAATCACATTGCCTTAACCAGTCAATGTTCAATAAGATCATATTTTGCATTTTACTTTGAATTTTTAATAGACTGTATTGAAATAATTTATAATCCTAATGTTCAATAAAATCATATTTTGCGTGGGGGGCAATACGGAACTGGCCCCAAACTTTCTACCAGAGACTGGTGTAATAGTAAAGAAATACCATTTGTGTGTATCAAGAATAATTTCTTCCTGTTTACATTACAAGTTCTTAAGAGTTTACCCTCTTAGGACTACTTGTTACAGTTTGGTTAAGAAAATTTATAAACAAACAAACAAAACATCTTTATTGCAGATCATTCACAATCCATAGCCACTTAACCTAGCATACTGGCATACTGTTTGATTAATTATCTGACAATTTTATGTATATTGTTATTACATGAGCAGGGCTGTAACTAGGGTTTAGAAATTAGTGAGGTCCAGAATTTTTTCGAGCGCGGCGGGATGAGCAAAATTCAGACCAAACTGACATCTACAAACACAACCCAAGCTATACACTAAACACAAAACACAAAACGCTCGACGCTCCCTCTTTTCAAAAGAAAAGCGGTAATATGCGTTTCATACACAGAGAACGGTTCAGTCTCTTTTTTTTTTTTAGGAAATAATTACTGAGGTCCGGACCTCGGTGACCTCATAGGTAGTTACGGCCATGTACATGAGACATCTTATAACACTTATCATCTTTGTTGGCAGCATTTTCCCATGCCTAAGTGGGGTTGCTGTTCCTAATCTGCCTTTGCCACTCATTTCTGTCCAACACCACATCTGCCACCAGGTTTCACACCCTTATATCACCCTTCACACACACTCTCCATCTCATCCTCAACCTTCCACTTCTCCTTTTTCCAGGTGGTTCCATCTCCATAACTCATCACCCAACATATTCCTCCTCTCTCCACATGACATGTCCAAACCATCTTAGCCTTCTCTCTTGAGCCTTCTTTGACACCTCTATTACTTTTGTTGTTCCATGAATAAATTGATTTCTAATTTTATCTCTTCTTGTAACCCCACACATCCATCTCAACATCCTCATTTCTGCTACATCCATCCTTTCCTCTAGATTCTTCCTCATAGGCCATGTTTCTGCACCATACAACATTGCAGGCCTCACTACCACCTTGAATACCTTCCCTTTCAATTTCATTGATATTCTTTTATCACACAGTACCCAGACACCTTCCTCCAATTATTCCATCCTGATTGTACTCTATTATTCACTTCCCTTACCAGCTCTCCACCATCCTTTACCCACAATCCCAAATATTTAACTTTCCACCTTCTTCATCACCTCATCTTGGAGTCGCACCTCCTCTCTCTACCCCTGTCCCGCATTGTACTTCATGTACTCTGTCTTCACCCTACTAATCTTCAAACCTCAGTTTTCCAGTGCTGCCCTCCACCTCCTCTCTGCACACAAAACCACATCAGTGTCAAAAAGCATACACCATGGCACCTGATCCCTCACCTCCTCTGTCATTACATCCATAACTGTCGAAGATGTATGGGCTCAGGGTCAATCCTTGATGGACACCAACTTTCACTTCGAAACCTTCTGTCAATCCTGTGCTACATTGTATTTGAGTACGTGACCCCTTGTACATATCCTGCACCAACCTCACATACTTCTCCAGCACTAATTTTTCCCTTAAACACCTCCACACCTCTTGCCTCAGTACTCTGTCATATGCCTTCTCTAGATCTATGAACACTATGTGCAAGTCCCTCTGCCCCTCTCTATATCTTTCCATCAACTGTCTAAGTGCAAAAATGGCATCCATTGTCCCTCTTCCTGGCATGAAGCCAAACTGCTCTTCCACTATGCTTGTTTCTTCCCTCAACCTGCTCTCCACAATCCATTCCCAGACCTTCATTGTGTGTGATATCAGTTTAATCCCTCGATAATTTGTACATTCCTGAACATCTCCCTTCCCTTTAAATAGTGGGACCAGTATGCTTTTCTTCCACTCTTCTGGCACTCGTTCCTTGTCATATATCTTGTGCATCAAATCACTGAGGATGTCTACTCCTTCCACCCCCCAAACTTTCACTGGTATCTCATCAGGCCCTGTAGCCTTCCCATTTTTCATTGTGTCCAATGCTCTCTCCACGTCTTCTCTTCCCACACAACCATTCCTTCATTTGGTAACCCTTCTTCCCTTATCAATCTAAAATTTTCCTCATTCAACAACCTTTCAAAATAAACCTTCCACCGTGCCTTAATATCCTGCATATTAGAGATCACTCCATAATACTGATCCTTTATTTGCCTTATATGTGTAATATCCTTAGTTGCCTTATCTCTTGCCTTTGCTATTTTAAATACTTTCTTTTGTCTTTCTCTTGTTTCAAGTTCTCATATACATCTCTGTATGCTTTGCTTTTGGCCTTTACCACCGCAGTCTTAGCTTCTTTCTTCGCTCTTCTATACTACCTCTCTTTCTCTTGGTTTTCCCCTGTGTTGACCTATATCTTCCACACTTTTTTCTTCTCTCTCACTTTATCCTGCACTTCTTCACTCCACCACCAAGTTTCTTTATCTTTCTGGCAGTTCCCAGATGACACTCTAGCACCTCTCTTCCTTCTTTCCTTATTACCTTAGCATTTTCCCACCACCAGTCATTATAACACTTATTATAATACAACTTAGGTACTTACATACTAACGGGGGGCCACCACATATTGATGATTGGTTAGGTTGTTGTAATATTTTCGTTAGTTGAAAATTTCTAATACATCACATTTTTTAAATAGCAATATTTTTTTAAATATTTTTTTTACAATTTTCTAAAAAAAATTATTTTTTTAGGCTTTTCATGAAGAAAATTTGGGATCTACCAAAAAGTGAAGATGTGGTCTCTTTTTTGCAAGCCAAAGATCATTGTAAATATTTGAAATATAAATCATTGTAAATATTTTTAAAAATATTGCTATTTAAAAAATATGATGTATTAGAAATTTTCAACTAATGAAAATATTACAACTTAACCTAACCAATCATCAATATGTGGTGGCCCCCCATTAATACATAAGTACCACAACTTAATATGCATATATAATTTTTGCTACATTACAAAAATAAGGTATTGTAAACCAGCAGTTGTCTGAACCAAGATTGCCTTATAGGTGAGAGGTACACAGTATCTGAAGACAGGACATTGTACAATAACACATTAGAGCTGGTTTGGACCCTAGTAATGAAATTATATATATTCTTCTGGATTAACATTTGGCTGGTAGGTAGGTTACGCGTAGTAAACAAAACTGGCACTGCACTATTTTGGTTCCCTACATAGCATACAAAAAATTATAAGCAACAGAGTTTATTCATAGCAGTTTTTGTATAGTTCCACCACAGATGAGATGTATACAATGCAGTACAGTAAGTTCTAAAAAGATAAGTTTTGACTGATTCTGACCACATACCAAATTTCCTTGCTAGCATGTTACCCTGTATATACAACTTTTTACATTGCCTCTCAATAATGAGTTCATCTCGCAGCTCGTGAGTAATTACATGACCTAAGTATTTACGTGTGTCTTTGACAGGTATAGTCTGACCATTCATTTCAAAAGACGCCCCATGATACATGTTTCAGTAGATTACACCTAAAAATCAAAATACAACTCTTTGCCCCATTATAGGTGATGTCATTTTCTATACCATATTGTTCACATATCTCTAATAGTACTCTCAGCCCATGGGGAGAGGGTGACAGAAGAACAAGGTCATCAGCATACATTAAATGATTAATTTTTTCCTTTCCAATGACACAGCCAGTATGTAGTTTTTAGTTCATTGGTAAGGTCATTGTATATACAGAAAAGATAGGGTGATAATATACCTCCTTGCCTAACGCCATTAGTTACCTTAAAACCTGGTGATATACAGTGCTTTGCCATCTTACAAACATGGTCTGCTCTGTATACCAGAATGCAAGAGTTTCTTGAAAAGTTTGTGATGGTTAACTCTATCAAATGCTTTTGATGCATCCAAAAAACAGGAATGGTAAATATGGTAAAAATTTTAATAGTGGGCACACAAGGGGCCCTTCAGCCCATCTGGGTGGCTCCACTGTTAATATAAACAAAAGCTACTTGACATCTTGTACTTAGGGATGGCTTCCTTTAGCATATAAATACACATGTCAGTACCATGTTTCACTCTAAAGCCAAACTGATTGTCATAAGTCTGCAAGTAAGTACTTATCCTATTATAAATGACATATTCTAACACCTTCGACCAATAGCACTTGCTAGTATACTTTCTATAATTATTCTTATTACAGATTATTAGCACCCTTATTTTTAACAACTGACAAGATGGACTGTGGGAACTACCAGAGCATTTTTTAACCTGTTGAGTGGGTGACATAAATGTCACCCAGTGAAGAAAATTTGTCACCCAGTAAATGAAGTTTTAGGCAAAGCTGGGCACAAACCGTTAATCCATTAATCGTTAATTAACGAAGTTAACTTTTTCATTAACGATTTAACTTTTAAGTTAACTTTGAAAATCATTATTGGACTAATTAACTTCTGTTAACTCAGTCCGTTAACCCCAAAAATTCATAAATAAACGTTTAAAAGTTCTATTATTTTCAGTGCTGAGCAGGTGCGCAATTAATCCGCCACTGTTAATAGTGATGAACGAATTTCCATTTCCGCAGTGCAAAATCAGGCGATATATTTGTTTCCGTCGCCACAATTTGTGTCTTACCAAATATGGTAGTTATTTATGGCATTGGTTTGAGCAAAACATGGTCGACTGTAAAATCAGGCGGAAAGATTTGCCATTTGAGTTGAATGTTTCAACTTCTTTCAAGAAATATCACGAGCATTTTAAGGCACTTTCAATAATATATATGTAACAATTACAACAAATAACTACATTCCTTTCATTTGCAGTCTGTCTCTTGCGCAACATGTTTGTGCTAGTGAATATTTAAAAATAATCGTTGTCAAGTAAGTCATGTATATTTATAATATGTCTGTGAGTACCTTATTAGTAGTCTCCTTGATACATTTCAAGAACCATAAAACTGATCAGGTAAGATTTCAATTCTCATGTCACTTTGTTCTCTATGGGCAAGGACATCCTGAGGGCCAAGAGATCATCCCTGTCTGATGAAAACTTTGATATGCTAATTTTCATGAAGGGCAACATGCATCTCATGGACAAAATGGAGAATGAGAAGAAGAGGGAAAATTAAATTATATATATATTGTGTTTTTCATTTTTTTTATAATAAAAGTTAACGTTAACGGTTTATCGGTAACTTCCATTACATGATTAACGGTTAACGAAGTTAACTTTTTGGTTAACGGTGCCCACCACTGGTTTTAGGGTACTGGGCAACAAGGAATTTTCAAAATTTGTAAAAATAGAATTGTCTTGGAAGCCATATAAATACATATAATACATGCACATATGCCACAATTAGAACGGTTTATCCTAAATGTAAATATGAAATTTACATTGAATATTTATACATAGATAATGCTAGTGTTATTTCAGATCACACCGGGATGGTGGCCTGATTAGGAAACATCTGGATCCATAGTATCCTTAATCCAGGTGTGTTCAGTGTTAAATTTTGATTGGATCACTGATCCATTTGTTTGTTTTTAACAAATATTTAACAGTCAGTACTCAATAGAAATTTATTTATATCTAAATTTTAAAAAAAAATTTCAAGGATTTTATAGAAAAATATAGGTAGTATCACAAGCAGTGGTCGTTTTAATATTTATTTATTTTTTGATGAAAAATTAGTTTATTTTTAGATAATTATGTCATTAGTGAGTATAGAGAATATGTTAAATAATTCCTGCCAAAATGTTAGAAAATGCTGTTTGAAAAAGCTAAAGTGCATTGGCTTCTGGGGCTCTGCCCCGGATCCCACTGGGAGAGTTACTGCTCACCCCAGACCCCCTAGCTTAAAAATGCTCTGGCAAGTACCCATGTATCATACAGCTTGTGAAACACATTGCAAGCATAGGTATTATCAGGCCCAGATTAAAGGTATGGAGGGCCTAAGGCTAATGGGAAGGAAGGGCCTAAATATATGCAATATAAATTCATAATCCATAATAGCACATACATTAATGATTAATCACACAAACTATGACAATTTTGTTCATTTTCCATTCATTTTTACGTTTCCTATGAATGATTCATAGAAAACGTAAAAATGGCTGCTGGAGTGCCCGTGGTACTCAATTGTGGACCAGGATTCTAATGTCTCTAACTCTTTCATAATTGTCAACATCACTTTTATAATCTTTTATCTCAAAAATATGCACACCAAGGAATGTGAAGTGTATGTATCAAGTTGCTATGCAATGTTCTTCCTATGAAATAACCAATGCAAACATGAGCCAAACCAAAAATCAACTTACCTCTAAGATTTCATCTTTTGTTTATACATTCCTGGCTTCAGGGCTACCAACTGAAAAGAGTGTGTGTTACAACTTGTAACACATACTCTTTTCGGTTGGTAGCCCTGAACAAAATTGAAGGGCCTAAAAAAATTGAGGGCCTAAGGCTATAGCCTTATTAGCCTATGGGTTCATCTGGCCTTGGGTAATATACGAGAGCTACAACATTTTAAATGTTCTGCTTGTATGCCATCTAGGCCACAACTTTTATCATCATCTAGCTTATGAATAGCCTGCTAGATTTCTGACTCAACCAGTAAGAATAAGTGAGATTATAGTGCACTTATTAGTGCTTATTGCTCGCCTCTAAATTAGCAAACTTTAATGTTGCCAAGTGTGATCAGTATTTAAAAAGTTTATATATTTATCATATTTGTTTTTGAATTGATTAACAGTGGTAGAGTTTAGTATAGTAGGGTCATGCTCCACCAAGTTGTTGTTCCATTGGTTCACAATTCTGAGTGTAGAAATACTTTCTTATATCTTTATTGCATTGTTTCTTGTATATTTTAGAAGGATTTCTGTTGTTTTTGGTAAATAAATTTTCAAAATTAATGTCATGTCCTTGAAAAATCTTAAATGCTTGGATCATGTCTCCTCTTTGTCTTCTTTGTTCTAGCATAGTAAGGTGTAATATTTCAAGTCTTTCAGAGTATGGCAAATTTGCAATTTCTGGTACTAATTTAGTAGCTCTTCTTTGAACATTTTCAAGTTCAATCACATCTTTGCATAAGTAGGGGGACCAAGACTGAATGGCATATTGTAAGTGTGGTCTTATGAATGTTTTGTAGAGGATCAGAAAGGAGTCAATGTCTATGAAGCCAAAGGAAGATCTAATCAGTCCAAGGATCTGAGAAGCTTTCTTGACTGTTATGTACGTGAGTTTTGATTTTCAAATCTGAGTAGTGGGTGACTGTTAAATTTGCAGTGTTTATATAATAATTATTCCTAATATTGTTGATTCCAAAGTGCATCACTTTACATTTATCTGCATTAAAGTAGAGTTTTGATTCATTTGACCACTCCACTAGTTGGATAAGGTCTTCAATGGTGTTGCTATCTTCTGTTGTAGCTGGTCCATAAATTTTTTGTCATCAGCGAAGATCTTGCATACAGATTTGAGATTTAATGGTAGGTCATTAATATAAATTACAAAGAGAACTGGCCTGAGGATTGATCCTTGTGGAACTCCACTTTTTACTTTTTTCCACTTTGATTTGTCTCCATTTACTGATACACATTGTATTCTGTCTGTCAAACAAGCTTCAATCCAGTTAAGTATATTACCATCTATTCCATAACTGGTACATTTCTGTAAAAGTCTTCTGTAAGGGACACAGTCAAAGGCTTCTCTGAAGTCTAAAAAGATCACATCAAAGGGCATGCTGTCATCATACATTTTTGTCCAATCTTCAAGAGACTGTATCCGATTGGTGAGAGAGGATCTTTTAGGGACAAAGCTGTGTTCAGAATTGGTGATAATGTCAAAGTTGTACAGGTGAATCATAATTTCATTCTTAACAATATAGTTTCAATTATTTTAAGAACTTGTGATGTAAGAGAGATAGGTCTATAATTAGATGTAGTTTTCTTGTCATCCTCCTTGTGAATTGCAGTTATGATAGCTAATTTCCAATCATGGGGGAGTCTAGAACATTGTAGAGATTTATTAAATATAATTGATAAGGGTTTAGCTAATTGATTTGAAGCAATTTTCAGTATCCTGGGATGAATGGAGTCAGGTCCAACTGATTTATATTCATTCAAATTTCTTAAAATTTTTAGAACTTTTTCTTCTGCAATGTGGAGGTCTCCAATACTGTTGGTTGATGTTTCATCAAGCACTGCTTCATCATTGTTATTGATAAGTCCCAAAGATGGCAATGCATCATTCAGTATTATGGCAGAGTCATCTGGGTCCTCTTTAAAAACCAAAATGAAGTAATCATTCATTACATTAATGCATTTGCAGTTTCTTTATTACTTTTGGTCAGTTTACGCTCTTCATTAAAAACCTTGACAATTTGAGTTTTAATCTTTTTCTTTCAACTGGCATATTTGTAAAAGGCTCTTTTGTTTGTTTGTTTTCATACTTTTGACAAGGTCTTTTTCAAAATCACATTTAATTTTTTGAATAGCTCTAGCTGTTTTGTCTCTTTGATGTATATATATATTCATTGTATTTTCTTCTTGATTTAATTGTTTTATAGCTATACCATGCAATTGCACAGGCTTTTTGCCTTCACTGCTCTGGCAGCTTCTATAATTATTATACTAGGGGGGTTTAGGTCCAGTGTCATATTTATCATTCCTAGATTTGGGTACATTGGTTTCAACAACATTATGGTATATGTTTGTAAAAACTTTCCAGGTTTCATTGATACCATATCTAATGGTGAGAGGTGTTCTTCCCAGTTTAAGCCAAATTGAGTCTATATTATCTTCATTACATTTATAATAGTTATATCTCAGTTTATCTTGTATAGATGATTCAATGTCAGTATTAGCAATATATTCAAATTTCAAGATGGCATGGTCACTTTTACCTAATGGAGAGTCCACAATAATACTATCTACCCCAAATGTATTTCTAGTGATAATTAAATCCAATAAATTAGGTTGATTAGTGCCTCTCACCCTCGTGAATTCTTTCATGTTTTGGGTAAAAAAATTATCTTTTAAGATTATTAACAAGATTAACAGAGAGAATTCAGCCCACCAAGACCTTGGAATATCTTCCAATCTATATTAGGAATATTAAAATCTCCTACTATCAAAAGGTGATCAGTTTTTAGGGATGCAGCCTTACTTAATAAATCAAATAATAAGATGTCATTTTCCCTAACAGCTGCTTGAACTCTATAAATCAATAAAAAAATAATAATTTCCTTGTTAACAGTTATAACACACATTTCTAATGAGTAAGTATCCCTAACATAAATTACAGTGGGCAACAAAAAAATTTTTTTTCGTGTCCCAAGAATGAAAATACCTTATTCTTATAGTATTTTCTGTGCTGAATCCAAATAAGTTTGTAAAATTTCTCTATCAGGTCTGGTTTTTGTGTGACATGCAATTTAATTTTTAAAAACCCATATAGTTACATACTTATTAAAATATGATCAAAAAGACATACCTGTAGTTTAAAAAGTAGCTTGTTTTGATTTTCTGCTGTGCTTTGCCTCAGGCATGTCTCTCTTAAGAGTCCAGCAATAGTCAGCCAGCATACTGGGGCTCCATTTACCTTGGTAATGGTTTTCCATGGCAGAAATATCCTGATGAAAACGCTCACCATGTTCGTCGCTTACCGCACCCAGGTTTTCCGGAAAAAAGTCCAAGTGAGAGTCCAAGAAATGAATCTTTAATGACATATTGCACCCCATTGCTTGGTAAGACTTAAGATGATCTCCTACTATTTCAGGATAGTTTTCGGCCTTGTGATTTCCCAAAAAGATTGTGCAGACCCTTTTGAAACTCTGCCACGCAGCTTTCTCAACTTCATTCAACTCTCCTTCAAATCTCTCATCTCTTAACAATTCTCTGATCTGAGGGCCTACAAAAATGCCTTCTTTAATCTTGGCATCACTGATCCGGGGAAACTTATTTCTCAAGTATGTGAATCCTGTTTGTGCTTTATCCATCGCTTTAACAAAGTTTTTCATAAGTCCAAGCTTGATATGCAAAGGAGAAAGGTACACTTTCTCAGGGTCAACAAGTGAACTATTCACAACATTTTTCTTGCCTGGAACAAGTGAGGTGCGTTTTGGCGAATCCTTCTTAACGTAGTGGTTTTGCTTGTCCCTACTGTCCCACTCACATAAAAAACAACAGTACTTGGTGTAACCTAGCTGCAACCCTAGCAAAAGTGCAATGACCTTCAGATCTCCATAGATGTTCCACTTATATTTCTGATACTGAAACTTTTCTAAAAGCAACTTCGTGTTGTCGTATGACTCTTTCATGTTTGCAGCATGTGCAATAGGTACAGAAGGAAATTTATTTCCGTTGTGAAGAAGGACTGCTTTCAAGCTGACTTTTGAGGAGTCAATGAACAATCGCCACTCATCCACATTATGTTCATGACCAAGAGCCCCCATGACTGAATTAACATCTTTACAAAACACAAGTCCATCTTCATGGGAGAACCATTCTTTGAATTCATCATGGCGGCTGCGGAAAAAACAAACTTTAGTGTCACGTTGCAGTAGATTCCAACCCTTTAATCTTGAACCTAAAAGTTCAGCCTGCTTCTTAGATAATTTCAAATCATGAACTAGGTCATTTAGATCTCCTTGTGACAGTAAATGTGGTTCATTGGAGGAACAGGTAGCCTGGAATGTTGGATCAGAAAGGTCTTCATCTTTTTCCTCATGATATGCTACAGCTACGTTTGATTCCTCATCACTTAAACTTACATGTTCAGGAGGATTTGGTACTGGAAGTTGAGCACTGTGGGGAACTGGTCTCATTGCAGATGGTAGATTAGGGTATTTCATAAGGCTCTTTGTTTTTGAAGTGATCCCCTTTGTATTTACCAGGCAGAAATAGCAGTCTGTTGTGTGATCTTTGGGTTCCCTCCAAATCATTGGAATAGCAAATGGCATGTGACGTGAACCATTTAGCCATCCTGTAAGTAGTCTTACACATGTCACACAACAAATGTGAGGGGCCCAACTCTTGTCCTGATCGCCTACTTTACATCTGAAATAAAGTTCATAGCATTTTTTTACTAATGGTGTAAAGTTACGTTTCTGGGATTTTAAAGTTAGATCACCACATACATAACAAAAGGAATTAGGATGATTCAGACAGTTCCACGGCATACAAAACATCTATATGAATACAACACTGGTGTAAAATTAACAAGAAGCAACAGACACTAGCTGTTAACACTGTGACATTTACAAGCAGACTGACTTGGAGCTGCTCTACACAGAAACTAGGCTCATGTCTGAACAGGTACAAACATGTTTCAACCTGCACAGTCTGCTGCTCTGACCAAATTTATCCTGCCAGCATTATCAGAACTTTCTCCCCAAAGGAATAAATTGTACTAATTTTATAGAAAAATTAATACAACATATATATTAATATTAATATATTTTATTATAGTTATATTAATTAATATAATATATTATTATATTTATTATTTTTATAATGTTTTTATTATAATATTGTTATATACTTAATTATATATAATATGTTATTATTTTTTTATCCGGTGATCATGCTAAATGAGGAAAAAATGAACATAGCGTCACAAGTAAACTAAGCCTGATAGAAAAAATCTGATTTCATATTTAGATTCAGCATGAAAAAGTACACTTAGAACACCCATCAAAACCCTTGTGACAAAATTGTTGTTGACCAGTGTTATAAGTCCACCTCTTAATCTTGCACTGTCTTTTCTTATAAAACTATAACCACTTAAATGTAATTGATAATTTGGTATTGAATTTGTATACCAAGTTTCATTAACTGCTATAAAGTTCCGAATATGAAGGTTCCTTTCTCCTTGAGCTAGTCTATCTTTTAACTCATCATGAGCTTTTTGAAATAACTCTCATTGCTTCAGGGTATAATCTGGTGTAATGTACACATTCTTTTTCCATTCATTAATACGGTACCAGTAGCATTCTTTATATTCTTTGCAGATTTAAAGATTTCATATTTCCTGTCAACATCATTTACTTTCACACAAAGTGGTCTTGGCCTAGAATTAGGATTATCCCTGGTTTTGCCAAGTCTGTATATTTTTTCAATTTCATCACTTTTTATTTCTAAGTCATCAGATAGACCAGTGTGAAACTGACATATCATGTCATGGTCAAACTTAACTCTTTCCTCAGAATTTTTCACTTCACAACCTGCTTCATTCAAACCAAAAAACACTTATTTTTTCTTTTCTCTCTTTCCATCTTTTCATTCCTATATTCATTAATTTTCTCTTTAATAGTGTCCACAATCATCTCTTCAATATCATCAATTCTTTCTTCTAAATCTTTGATTTTTTTTTTATTGCAGTCATCACCTTGCCATCATACTCAGCACAGAACCAACAGCAAATATTACTCACTGCTTTAATGGCCTTGTACTACTCTCTATTTATTTTTACACATTTACAGTGGAACCAAACTTGACATCCCTCAGAGCACAAGGCATCCACATTGTCCCCAACAACAACTTTACCAGTAGGGCAATACTCACATGAAATACTGCTGTTTATATCTACCTTAGCATTATCTCTAACTCTGTTAGTAGAGTCTCTTCTTGGAGTAGGATTTGCCCTAGGGCTGCCATTGTCAGGCCTACCTCTACTTTTGTTTACATTAGATGAGACATTCCAGCATCCAGAGCAGAGTCCATTCTTCAGCTCATTCTTTCTTTTATCTTGCTTACACTTAACACAGTTACAGGCCCGGATCCAGACCAGTGCTCACCGATGCCAGGGCATCAGTCAGATAAATTTTGGCATCATTTTGCACTGGTCAGATTTTTTTGAAAATAGCATCCCCTAGTGAGACTGCCTTGAAACGATACTTTCTGCTCAATTTCTGCTGGAAAATGCATACAAACTTATACTTTGCGCATGCGCCATACACTTTTTCTCAAATGTTTTCAAGCGCCATCTTTGTATGTATTTACTATGTAAATAGCGCCCCCTAGTGAGACTGCCTTGAAACGATACTCTCTGCTTGATTTCTGCTGGAAAATGCATAGGAACTTATACTTTGTGCAATATTGTGCATGTGCCGTACACTTTTTAAATTCTGAAATGTTTTCAAGCGCCATCATTGTATGTAACAGGTGTTTTGCAGTGCAGCTCTAATTTCACTTTGAATAAGTCTATCTTTCTTGTTTTTTGTTATAATATTTTATATGCTGAAGTGAATCTGAGTGAATGTTGAGGTCTACAGAAAAATGAAGAAGGTATAAGCAAAGATCGGGACTTTCTTCAATACCAGTCGATAAGTTGGATCAGACAATGATTTATTTTATGCTTGGAAAATCAGTCAAATTGTAGAATAATATATTCAATTCTACTCCTCCCTACTGGGGGTCTCACACTGTCACCTTATCATTATTCATATTATTGGTCATTCTTTTCAGGGAAGTACTACCAGTACCTTCTTGCTCAACTGACATCTTAGATGATTTGGGTGACAGACCATCGTAGAAAAGGAAGTTTGATGAAATCAGATATGACGCAAATGATCCAGTGTGCAAAATACAGAACACAGACACGACATGTGGTAAGAATTGATTTCTTATGTTGTTGCCATTAACTAAAAAAATATCCCATTCATTTATTGTCATGAATGTAGTACAAAACAAGTTTGAAGATGTTCTCTATAATTTATACTGAAACTAATCATAAATTGATGGTTTTATGACTGGAATTAAAAAGAATATTGTTTTGAATTTTAGGTGAGAACATATCATCATCAAACCTCAGGAATGACATGTATCAACTTATTTCATCAGCAATCAGCAAATGTGTTGCAGCAAACAAACAAAAAGTAGCATCAATGATGAAGACTGTGATCTTGTGTGGTAGGCAGAACTTCGCTCTTCGAGGGGACCATGAAGATGCTGAAGACGACTTGAAGAACAGAGGCAACTTCTTGGCATTGTTGCAGTTCCATGTGGATGCTGGTGGTCCTCCAAGAACACTTGAAATCAGCTCCCAAGAATGCAACATATACATCAAAGACAATACAGAATGAACTGATCTCCATCATCACTGCCCACATTCAAGACAAAATTGTGAAGGAGATTAACACAAGTCCTCTGTCCTCCATTCTTGCAGATGAAGCTACCTACTGTCAGCAACAAGGAACAACTTCCACTTGTTTTGTTGACAACACAGATTCTATTCATGAAGAGTTTGTTGGTTTCTTTGAATGTGTGAATGGTGTCACTGGCAAAGCCATTGCTGACTTGCTGTTGCAAGTGGCTAGTGATCTCGGCTTAGATACAAAGAAATGCAGAGGCCAGTGCTATGATGGAGCAGGCAATATGGCTGGACAAGTCAAAGGTGCAGCAGCTTTGATAGCACAGCAGTATCCAAAGGCACCTTATGTCCACTGCCAGTCTCACAGATTGAATGTGTGTGTGGAGCGTTTCTTCAAGTTCTCACCCAAAAGACAGCTGCTGCTTGAAGAACGGATGAAGGTGTGTTTTTTTCTTGGTATAGTCAGTACATTTTCTATTGTAATGGCTGTGTGTTGTAATAGTGAATTTAATGCTGTGAAATTTATTTTAAATTATTTTATTTTTTCATACATCTAATGTGAAAATTATTGCTTTCTGTTTTTGTCACTCAGGAGGAGTGTCCAGCCTCTAGTCATCATAAGCTGACCAATATTTGCTGAACTAGATAGGTCCAGCGTTTGGATGCCCTAGATGTATTCGAAGAGCTACTGCCTGCCATGGTTTCAACCTTGACGTGCATCAAGGATAATGTCATTCATAACTGGGACAGTGAGTCATCAACAAAGGCCAGTGGTATGCTCCACCAAATTGGAACATTCCAGTTTATCTTCACTTTTGTTGTGACAAAGAAAGTTTTGTCATACACCTGTGGCATCACAGTCAAGTTGCAGGTGAGGAGTCTTGACACAAAGAAGGCATATGATAGTGTTGGTGAGGTCCTTGGGTTTCTTCAAACAGTCAGAGACAGTGTTGACTCAAAACATTCTGAGTGGTTCAAGGCTGCAAAAGAAATAGCTGAAGACCTTGACATAGCAATGACAAAGCCCAGGACAGTCAGCCAGCAAAAAAACAGAAACAATGTCCCTGCAGGAACTACGGAGGATTATTTCCATCACAGTGTGACTGTGCCATTCTTGAATCATCTCCTGGCAGATATTGGATCAAGATTCAAAGATGGCCAACAGAAAACCATTCTGGGATTTTCAGGTTTGTGATGGAATTATTTAGCTATAGGGATAATTTGAGAATGATAATTAAATTGATGGACTGATATGTACTCTCTCTTACTGTTACATGAAATTGACAACTGGTTTATTCATTTTAGCTGTTCCTGCAAAGATGATAGAACAGCCAGACACATGGAACCCAGAGTTCCAGCAGTTCTGTCAGACCTACCAAGATGACCTTCCCAGTCCCAATACTCTGTATGCAGAGCTGGATGTGTGGCAATACCACTGGGAGTGGTGCCATCAGGCCAACTGCGACATACCAGACTCTGTGCAGTCAACTTTACCCTCCATCAACAAGGTCTTGTTCCCAAACATCTGTGCTGCACTCAAGGTATTGGCAGTCATTCCATTCACCACCTGTGAGTGTGAATGTTCAGTTTCAGCCATGCGTTGACTGAAAATGTATCTGAGGAGCACCATGAGAAATGATACGACGATAAATGGTTTAGCTCTGATGCATGTCCACTATGGGCGGAAGCCTGATGTAGATGTTTTGGTTCAGAAGTTTGCACGGCTCCACCCAAGAAGGATGGAGCTTGTTGATATTATCAGTGACAAACATTAGAAAGGATTTATTTTGTAAAATAAATATTTTGAACAAATAACGAATCATGTCTTCTTTTACAATTTGGTATGCATTTAATGAAATGGCACTAGTCAGATTATGGGTCTGGATCCAGGCCTGAGTTAACCATTATATCAATAAAGAATCACTCAAAAATTTACAATAGAGAGCAAAACAAATACTAATAATCCACTTATTATTATGGTAGTGTATCAGGAGCAATATCAGACACAGCTTCTCATTACCAAAAAGAATGTGATGCTTGGATTCTGAAAAGAGGAGGGAAGTGACTTCAACTCTTATAGAAAATGGGAAACTTGATGCAAATATCCTATATAATAGTTTCAGATATGGTGCACCTCTTTTTAGATTAATATTAATATACTAACAGGTGATGCATCAGATTTGATAAATTTTTGCTGAATTTCTGTTTGGGTTCCTGACTTGCTTTGTTAGGCCCGAGATCTTTTCTTTAAGATTTCCTTCAAACTGGATGAGTGAGACCCTAAAGCAGGGGTGGGGAAACCCTCGCCCATGGGCGAAATTTTGCCCACGAGCTAATTTCAATTCGCCCGCTTAGGTATTTATTATTTACTAAAAATTATTTATTTACAGCCCAGCAAATAGCTTTTTAAAATACATCTTATATACTTTATATAAGCTTAAAATTTGCCAGACGCCCGCGGAGGTGTTTATGTTATCGATTTTTGCCCTTGGTACTGAAAAGTTTCCCCACCCCTGCCCTAAAGCATTGTAGTAGTTCATGCAGTAGCGTATCCAGAGGGGGGCAAATGGGGCATTTGACCCCCCTTGGAGGTGAAGAGGATGTATCTAAGGATAAGTAAATTTCTGTAACATTCAGCAAGCTAAGACAGGTAACTAGGTTTATTTTGTTGTTAATTAATTGTGTGATGAAGTCAAATGATTCAGTACTTTTCACCGGTTTTAGTCCATGATTTATGCACTTTAAAAGGAAAATATGGTAAAAATTACTTCTCCCCCTGGACCCCGCTGGGGGAGCTTACAGCACTCCCCCCCTGACCCCCTAGCTGTATTGCCTCGCTATGCTCAGCAGCACTACTTTGCATTTTGCCCCCACCTTTTGGAAATCCTGGATACGCACCTGAGTTCATGTAGTTTTCATTCAGGTTTGTCTTTCTGGTTCAGTAGTTCAAAGTTTCCAAATTAACTCTTAAACCCTACAATTATGTATAAAGTCTGGTGAGGAAAAAAAATAGGGTCATGAAGGAATATTTTTATAAATACTGCAATAGGCCTAACTGGACTTTAAGCTCTGTAAGACCCAGGTATAAAATATAATTATTCATAATGTATATAAAAGCTAGACCTAATATATCAGAAATGGCTGTTGCAAAGTCATCAGTATGAGATAAATATACTTGCTTTCAAGTCTTATAGACTAGGGCCTGGTATAAGTTATAATGAACTAATTTTATGTCAAAGAATAATTTAGAGAGCCTATTCCATTAACCTGATGTAACACTACTCCATTAAGAGTGTGTTTGATCCATCAGTTAGATTTCTGTTAGGGCACCTCTAAAATGGGCAAAACTTTACTAGCCAGACAGTGTTCAGAGACAGTCCATGACAGCTTGGTAATATACTAAAATATGTTAGGTTAATTAAGGCCCTATGGACTCTGTCTGGATAGTAAAGTTTTGTCATATATTTATATACAGTAGACATTCGGTATTTCAATTAGATAATGATCAGAACCCTGTTGGCTTAAACAATGAGTTACTGGAGATACCACACCAATTACAACTTCAGTATTGTAGTATTATGTACAAATAAAATGCCATACAGTTCAGTAATTGTTTAAATAAATATAAATTTACAGTCAGTTGTATTAAGGTTTATGAGCAGTTTCTTGAAATTTGTTGCAGAGAGCCCAATTGGCCAAAATTGGTCATGTGGGAAATAACTAATCAATCTGAAACAACCAACCAGGCATCAGGTCTTCATATTAATTATTCATATTCATATTTGAATACTATGACAAAGTAATGAAATTCATTAAATATTTTCATGAATACTTATTATTTGACTTTATGGCAGTCAAAAATGTTTCTAAACACTTTGTAGACAACCAATAACTATAACTTTGTTAAATTAGCAGAACTGTGATTGGATAACTGTAGAATACATTGTAATTCATCTCCATGTTGTCTTGCATACAGTAATTGTTTTTTAATAAAATGGATTTGTTTTAATAATAAAAACTTGATGCAAATGTGTATTGTTTACTTGTTTCTGCATTTAGACTTTATTTGAAAGCATTCATGAATATTTTCAAATGTATTCATATTCACATTTGAATACTTTGTACTTTGTACTTCTCCTGTATTCATATTCAAATATGAAGTATCATATTTGTGTTAATATTCAAATACTGAGCTCCTGTATTCACTCCATCCCCACAACCAACTAACTTTGTGTAACCTAGTCTCAGTGAAACTCAATATTGCCAGTTTTAAGAAAAGAATCCTGGATTGGCTTAATTTTTTGTTTGGTTTAAGGGAAAATTTTGGATGAGTGATTATTGGATTGAGGGATGAGGCATTAGACTAAGTGATGAATGGTATGTTCAGAACAGGTGAAATTAGAAGAGTACTCTGGTTTTGGATTACCAAATGTTTACTGTAATAAGTAATATAATCATCTACACTAGTGATTCTCAACCTCTAGTATGCAGAGCTCTTTTTGGTGGTATGCAGGAGGGTTTTAATATGCAGCTTGCTAATTGGTAATTACTTTGATGATAATTTATTTAAAAAATATTAGTTGTAGGTAAACAGTGTGCACTTCTGACTGTGGTACTTAGAAAAGTATGGTGGTACCGTATGTTGAACTAAAGAGGTTGAGAACCTCTTATTTACACAGACATTTTCTGTGTCATGGACTGTGGCTGATTTATGCTTAATTTTGTACAATTAGGTTATTTAATTTTATAGTGGAGTAATTGCCAAATTATGCTTCATTTTCTATCCTGATATGGTAAATTGTCATTGTAATGTCAAAATTTCCCCAACCAGATCTTCAGGTGCTGGATGATAGTTGCTATTCAAGGTACTGTACTTTCCTGTTATCCTGGACCCCTGACTTTTTTTTTAAATGTTAAGTAACTAACCAAACCTAACCTTTAGGTTAGGTTAGGTTAGGTTTGGTTAGGTTAGTAGTTAACTTTTTTTTTAATGTCTATGGTCCAGGATAACAGCAAAGTACCCTATTCAATATGTTTGGAAGCTTTCTCACATAAAGCAGTTATTTTATCTATTCCACAGGTATATATATTTGTATTGTATATTTTAGCCATTTTACCAGTAGAATTATGATAGTTAATTCACCTTCAGGTGTTTTAGTATTCCACACACACATTTTAAGTAGACATTACACTGGTCTGCGTTTGAATTTTTTTTTCCTGAGGTCAAGGTTTTTTTAGTTGTTGTTTTATAATTTCTGCATGCTGAATTCAAAAATGTAACTCATTTTGCTCAATCAGGTCAGGTTTTTATGCTATCTCAATTTTTAAAAAAACCAGATAATTCGAAAATAATTGTTATGAAATTAGCAAGTTTATTTTTTTAAAACAGACTTAAATTGACAGAAAATGTACAAAGTATATAAAAAATGGTACATGAGTACAGTTAATGTGGACGAAAGGGCTTTCTCAAAGACTTTCGTCTGTGTTCCACAGCTGGAATGTCTCTCTTGAGGCACCAGCAGTAGTCTGCGAGCATGTTCACATCCCAGCAGCCCTGGTACCTCTCTTCCATCACTCGAATATCCTGGTGGAAGCGCTCTCCTTGCTGACATCACCGCAGTTGTCCAGAAGTAGTCTAAATGTGAGCTGAGAAAATGCATCTTTATGGACATACGTGCACCAAGAGCCTGGAAGCTCTGCAGGAGCTCTTCAACAACACATTCATACTCTGGACTTCAGTGGTTGCCCAGAAAACTCGTGACAATGGACTTGAATGTGAGCCAGGCATTGATCTCATTGTCCTCCAGACTTTAGTCAAATTGAGCATCTTTCATTAGCTCCCTGATCTGAGGACCATCAAAAATACCTGCTTTCAGTTTGCCCTCACTGACGCGTAGAAATTTCTGATTCAGGAAAGCGAAAGCTCGGCTTTCTTTGTTGAGTGCTCTGACGAAATTCTTCATAAGTCCGAGCTTGATGTGCAGTGGCGGAAGTAGAATCATCTGCGGATTCACAAGAGCGTGTGACAGAATGTTGTGCGAATCTGGTTCCAGGGCACATCTTGCTGGCCAGTTGCATTGTACGTAGTGTTGCTTGTCTGCTCAGCTGTCCCACAGACAGAGAAAACAGGGCTATTTGGTGTAGCTGCCTTGTAGACCCAGCACTAAGGCTATAACCTATAAAAATATATACCATGTGACCACAAAAATTGTCCCTGTTTTTAATCGCTTATTACTCAGTCATTATTGCAGCCTCACAAATGAACTAAAAAGCATTCGAAAGAGAACATTTTAAAGTTTTATTTAATTTTTTCGATATCCTGGATACAAAATCAGTACTTATAAAAAAATGACAGTTTTATCCACCACAATCATGGGTTATTTGTCGGACATGCAACGTGTTTTCATCGCAGAAGAGATGATCAAACATGGCTTGGTAGTTGCCACCCAATGGTCTTTCAGATGACAATACAGTCAGCAAAGGACCATAGATCCTAAAATGATTCGCAGGATTTTCGCAAAATGGAAACATCACGGCTCAATCAAGAACATGCATAAAGGCAACTCTGGGTGCAGCAAAGGTGTGCGAACCGCTGAAAACATCGATTCAGTCGCAAATCAGCTTGAAACGGACAACAAGAAATCTGTGAGATGACTATCAGCTGTGACAGGAATCAAACGGGAGAGCATTCGGAAAATAATCACGTTGGATTTGAGAATGAAGTCATTCAAAATTGTGTGTTTGCAACAGCTTAGCGAACAAGACTACCAGCGTCGTTTGATGTTTTGTGAACGCATTGAAACAATAATTGAACAAAACCAGATAAGATTAAGTGACATAATATTCAGTGATGAATGCCACATCTATCTCAATAGACAGAATTACCGGTGTTGGTCACAAAACAAGCCAAATATACACTTGGGGAAACCTCTGCATTCACCAAAAGTTACTGTCTGGTATGGTTTGAGTAGCAGCAAGGTTTATGGTCCTTACTTTTTTGAGGACCCAGAGACAAGGAGACCGCTTTCAGTAACTTCAGAAAGATATGTAGAAATGCTGAACACTTTTTTTGAACAAGAAAACTGCAGTAACAAGTGGTTTCAGCAAGATGGAGCAACAGCCCACACAACTAGGCAATCACTGGAATGTTTAACAAGATTTTTTGAACAAAGATTCATTTCTCATCGCTCGCAGTTTCCCTGGCCCGCAAGATCTCCCGATCTATCACCTTTGGACTTTTTTCTCTGGGGATTTGTCAAGGACAAAGTATTCAGGCAAGAGCCATCCTCTATCGAAGAATTAAAGCAAGCGGTGGTAGTGTGTGTACAGTCCATTGAATGCAGTGTTTTGGAAAATGTAATAAATAACTTCCTTTCCTGTTGTGTGAAATGTAAGAATGTCCAGGGACGTCACTTTGAACACATGTAGAATAAATTAAAACTTTAAAATGTTCTCTTTCGAATGCTTTTTATTTCATTTGTGAAGCTGCAATAATGACTTGAGTAATAAGCAATTAAAAACAGGGACAATTTTTGTGGCCACACGGTATATAATTTGTATTTTTTTTTTGTAGACACAAACATACCTTTAGGTCTCCGCATATCATCCACTTGTGATGTTTGTACTTCAAAGCAGTTAGCAAAAGCTCCATGTTACTATAACTTTGTCATCTGCACCGAGTGACCCACTGGAACAGACGCGACCTTGTTACCATTGTAGAGTAGTACTGCTTTCAAGCTTCTGCTTGAGGAGTCGATGAAGAGCCGCCATTCTGTAGGGTCATACGCTAAACCCATAGCTGCAATGAGGCCATTGACATTGTTACAGTAAACCAGCAAAGCTTCTTCGTCCAACGTGAAATATTCTCAAAACTTCTTTGTAGCTGCGATACCAGAAGAATGTTGTTTCTGGAGCTAACAAACGATTTTCACGAAGATGTGACCCTAGCAACAGCAGATTCTTTGGACAAGCACAAATCTCTTGTCAAATTGTTCAACTCAGCTTGGCTCAAGAGTTTGGGTTGACTTGTCTCGGCAGTAGGTTGGTATGTACCAGATATGTCACTGTCATCCATTTCTTCATCTGAGTCGGACAATGAATCAAAGTTGTCGGGCGGTGTTGGAATTGGAATTTCTGGTCCATGAGGCACTGGCTTTATGGCAGATGGCACGTCTGGATACTTTACGTGTTGCTTGTTTTTTTTTATTTATGCCTAAAAGGAAACAGATAAAGATAAGATAAAGACATATCTCATATATTGTTGGGCATATTTTTGTAAGTATAAAATGAAATTCGTACTAAATTCATACTAACTTACCTTGTAGGTTTGTCATACAGAAATAACAGTCAGTAGTATGCTCTCTTCCTTCCCTCCACACCATTGGGACACCAAAAGGTAGACACTCTACCTTCCTGTCGCTCCAGCGCCGCAGACTTTCAACGCACGTTTTGCAGCATATGTGAGGGGCAAAGGCTTTGTCCTGGTCACCAAATTTAACTCCAAAGTAGGCATGATAGCTTTTCCTCACAAAATGTGTGATGTTTGACTGCCAGTCTGACATAGTGACTTTACCACAGATGTAGCAGAACCTGTTTAGGTCATTCTTGCACATTCTATTCATGCTGAAAAACAGTAATGACATTCGTAATTAGAAATAAGTTGTGTCTGTTTATTATATAGAGCTTGGCTAACACTTGGCTAAAATGTAAGTGTTTTAAAAAAATAAACTTGCTCATTTCATAATGATTATCTAATTTTTTTTAAATTGAGATAGCATAAAAACCTGACCTGATTGAGCAAAATGAGTTACATTTTTTAATTCAGCATGCAAAACTTATAAAAGAACAACTAAAAAAACCTTGACCTAAAAAATGATGCAGACCAGTGATATAGAATGTACTGTATTTAATTTGAATTTCAGTTAAGGACTTGATTTGATAGCCATCAAACCCAGAAGGGTATAATGGGATTAAGAAATGATGGCATAAGCTGAGGCTTCTCTAATTATCTGCATCAAGTACTATATCTAGCCTACATTAATGACATGTAACACAACCACTATTGGCTTAAAGATGATACTTATTATCTGGTAGGCCTTCCTTAAAATATTCATTGGAATGTGTACAGTCAGTTTGAAACACACACGATAGGTTACAATAGCTTAGCCAGGGTAATCTGACTGGTTGCCCAAAGCCTGTGGTTAATTCTGCTTGACTCAGATTTTTTAGTTTGTGCTGTAAGAGTACTGAAAAGGTTAGACCAAGGGTTAGCAATGGTTAAATTAAAAAAAATCATGGAAATTTCAGACCTAGGCTTGACTGCTACTTAGCCAACCCAGCTAATGGTAATTAAATAATGCCATTTGATGATTTGCAGTTGCTTATTAGTTGCAGTTTTTGCCCTTGAATGACCTTCTTACCAGACATGGGGTTGATTATTAATCATAATCAAATAATCATAATCTATGATGGTGATTATGCAATCATAATCAATTCATAATAAAAATTAGAAAATATATATAATCAAAATTTTAGAAAATATTATAATCATCAAATCATAATCAAAATTATGAACGTTATAATCAATGATTATTCAATGATTAAAGTGTATTATGTAAAATGTAATAAACATATCAATCATTCATTGTAACTTCACCATGTAATAATTTGATGGAAGAGTAATTTTACGCAAGATGTTTTCTTTTGTGACTTTTTGAGTGTAAAATATAATACATATACCAGAATACTGCTGTATACACTGTACATTTATTCATTAACATATTCTGCTTGTATGCTATTACTTGTGATTCCATATTTCCAGGAGTTATAGTCACTGGTGATTTAAAAGTAGCGAAACAAAGTACAGCAGCAGTCAATAAAGCAAACAAAATGTTAGGTTTTATAGCTTGAAATTTTGAGTACAAATCGCGAGATATTATAGTTCCTCTTTATAAATCATTAGTTAGACCCCATTTGGAGTATGCGATCCAATTTTGGAATCTGCATATACAAAAAGATATAGACAAACTCGAAAGAGTTCAAATACGAGCAACTAAGATGATTCCATTGCTTAGGTCAAAGTCGTACGAGGATAGGCTTAAGGAGTTAAAATTGACTACACTCGAGACTAGGAGGTTAAGGGGTGATCTAATCCAGGTTTTCAAAATTATGAATGGGTTCGATAATGTAGATAGAGATAGCTTTTTCGAAATATCTCAATATAATAGGACTAGAAATAAAGGGTGTAAGTTGACAAGTAGAAGGTTCGAGACAGCAGTTGCCAAAAACTTTTTTACGCATAGAATAGTAAATAGCTGGAATAGTTTGCTGGTAGAAGTAATTAGTAGCACATCTATAAACATGTTTAAAAATCAATTAGACGCATATGTTGATAGATTGGGTATAGTTTAAGGTAGTAAAATTAAGGCTTTGTGGTTCGGAACCCACGTAAAATTGTAGGTCCTCTCCACCACCATGGAGGACATGCACAATACACAATTACAAACACAGTTAGGTAGACCAGCCATGAGTGGATCCTAGGGTCTTTGTTGATCTGAAATATTATTATAACATTTAAATACACATAATCAATATCTGACATGGTAATCATAATTTAATCATATTCAACTGTGGCAAACAAATTCAAATTTTAATCAACATTTTTAAGCCATGTAATCATAATCTAATCATAAATTTTTCGAGCCCACTAATCATAATCAATTCATAATCAACATTTTTGCAAATCCACTAATCATAATCAAATCAAAATAAAAAAAAATTTACACCCCACTAATCATAATCAAATCATAAGCAAATTTTGTAATCAGCCCCATGTCCACTTCTTACTAAATAATCGAATCAGGCGAGTTTGTCTAAAATACAATTTGTCTAAAACAATTTGTCTTAAAACAATTTGTCTAAAATCAATTTGTCTAATAACAATTTGTCTAAAATCAATTTGTCTAATAACAATTTGTCTAAAATACAATTTGTCTAAAAATAATTTGTCTAAAATACAATTTGTCTAAACAAACAATTTAATATAATATGCCATACAAATTGTTGCCTGATGTACAATGCTATTTATTACTTGCCACGCCCCATCTTAAAAGGTTACCTCTTGTGCGGAATAGTACATCGAAATCAGTTATCCCGGAACCCATAACCCGGTTAGGTTAGGTTAGGTTAGGTATATTATGAAATAAAATCATTACAGAGCTGGGCACTTGCGTTTTTTTTTGCGGTACTGCGGTACTACCGTGTTGGTCAGTACCGCGGAAAGTACCGCGGGAAATTTGAATGCGGTAGCGGTACTGCTGTACTTTCAGCGATCCTTTGCGGTACTGCGTTATGCGGTACCGGTTTGGTAGTGCGGTAGTAGTACCGCAGTACCGCAAAAAAATGCGCAAAAAAACGCAAGTGCCCAGCTCTGAAAATCAACCCATTTTCAATCTTTTCATCCTCACTCCAAATTTATCAAGCAGACAAATGCATTTCTAGTTATCTTCAGTTATTCGTCAAATTGTATTTTAGACAAATTATTTTTAGACAAACTATTTTGATGTACTATTCCGCACAAGAGGTAACCTTTTAAGATGGGGCGTGGCAAGTAATAAATAGCATTGTACATCAGGCAACAATTTGTATGCCATATTATATTAAATTGTTTGTTTAGACAAATTGTATTTTAGACAAATTATTTTTAGACAAATTGTTATTAGACAAACTATTTTAGACAAATTGATTTAGACAAATGATTTAGACAAATTGTTTGAGACAAATTCTCCTAGACGCCTAAATAATATGTGAAATTGAATTAAAAATGAAATTTTGAAATTTTAGTTTTTCTATATAAATTGAGTCTCAGAGGCTTTGTCTCTTGTTCTGCTTTGAAAATAAAGTAGACTGACAGTGGAAAACTGGAGAGTCAACAACCTTAGTTAGACCATGTTGGGCCCTTTACATTTGGACAACATGATGCTGTTTGGGCCTGTTGAGATCATCCAGGTTAACAAATGATCTGTTTTATAATAAAATCTTGCAAATTATCAGCCTCATGTCTAATTATCATTAAACTATTTACAATGCCACTGAAGTAACCTCATTACTTAAATCATACCTAATTATATACATTATTTACAAACTCTTTCACTCATGATATTTGTGTTTCTTAAAATTGTCTAAAGTGCTACTTATCACATATGGCAAGTTATTCCAAAAATCTACTACTTTGACTAAAGTATTTTAATGGATTCACTGTACAAGTCTATTTTCAAATTTTCTAATACCCTTGAGTTTTGTCAGGCTAATAAGAAAAAGTTGCATCTAAATTATCCCTCTGGGCTAGGCTCTTGGTGTACTGTACTGGTCAGTGTAATAATGTAGCCACTAGCAGTCATGTAGGTAGAAAAAAGGGAATCTGTGGAATCATGATACAACATGCTAATAAAGAAAAAACACTTATTCCTTCTATAACTGTCAAATTTATTTTATATTAGTTTTGAGAGATTATTTTTTATTATGGTACAATAATTTGATGTAAGAGTGCAACTATACAAATGAACTGGATTCAGAACTATGTTTTACTTTTAGGCTAAAGACTGGATATGATTTGGTTTCTTTTATTAATTACGAGAAGTTTGGCAGAAGTAACACACAGATCCTAAAAGGAAGATTGAAGCAATCCAAATCCTATAGAAAGCAGAAAAAAGTGATGCAAACACCGCATCTAATTGTACTATTACTTTACAACCAGTGTTTTTGTTGGAAGAAATGACACACCATGTATAGTAAATTTCTGCCACACTTCTCAATTTGGCTGGTTTAGATGAAACAGGCTGGCCCTCCTAGGTGTTGTCTTAAGTACCTTAGCTGAATGGCTCCATATGCCATCTTGTATTATACACATGTGTACCCTAGGGTGGCCCTTAGTTGTATGTGATTTTCTGAAATGAAATATTTTTCATCTCCCAACCTCCAAAGTTGTTCTAATCCATGTAAAAATGCTGTGTAAAATTTCAGCTCAATCAGACAATATTAAGATGGCCCCCAAAGGCCCTAAAGTTTCAGATTTTAATAATATTGATATTTTTTCATATAAAACCATTTTTATCTTCTTTACAGTGTTTTATTCGAAAGAAATATAGAATATGATCGAAAGAGAATTCAATTTACAATAAATTTAGTTATAACCATTATTTACTTAAAGCCAAAATTGGACGAGATATTCACGGAAATTGAAAAGTATCATAATTGCGTAAAAAACTGCTTCTGGAAGGTTCTAGAAAGTTCTGCGCCTGCGGCCTATATAAGCGGCGTAATTATTTGTTGTAAATAAAATTCACTTTCGATTATGCTTTGTGATTATTTTCCCAAACAAATTTTGCAAATGAATTATAAAGGTTTTATATTAGAAATACCAATTATCGGTGAATTTTGAAACTTTAGGGCCTTTGGGGGCCACCTTAATATAGCCCAATTGAGCTGAAATTTTGCACAGAGCACTTTTTATATATTGGAAGAAGATTAGGGGTTGGGAGCAAGTAATTTCAAAAGTTGAAAAATAGGGGCCACCCTAGTGTACCCATATCCTGATGGAGAGGGCCTAGTCCTAGTCCAGTTAGATACTTAGAGATACAATAAATGTTTGAATGCCTATACACCTTGAGGCAGAGTTGCCAGATACTTTTGAACAAAATTAGCGAGGAACGTATCAAAAAGTCGCAAAAAGTAGCCCAACCCCAATTTCATTATTTTATTATACTATAAAATTTACTTACGGTTTTTATTTAAAATTGTAGTGAATTCAATAGCTCGTCGTCGTCTTTTTCTCCTTCATCATGGCTTGTAAAGGTCTTTTCTGACTTTTCGTAAATGCCAGAATTATATTTAAGCATAGGTGGCGAAGGTTCAAAATTAACACAACAAATGCTTTTTTCTTCAAGCATCATTTTTATACGAAGTACAGAAGCTAAAAGTTCTAAACCCATCCGATTCCTAAGTTTGTTTTTTGTTGATGTAACTCTTGAAAATACTCGTTCCACAGTTGCATTGCTTATTGGCAAGCTGTATAGCTTTAATGCGAATACAGAAATGTCTTTTAAAACAGGCTCTCCTGCAGCATCTTTAATGTTAAAAGCCTGGCTCCAAAATAATGCCCCATCATTTGGAATGCCGGAAGGAAAAACATCCTTCCAATCAATGTGAAGTAGCTTCTTCCATTGACTTTCTAGAGCATTTAATTTTGATTGGTCAGCTAAATCCAAAGGAAGATCGGAAAAGGGAGGACGAGTGTGACTGAGGCATTTACTTGGTGAAATGTTTTCGATTCGTTTTAATATTGCATAATTTGTGGGGATACGTTTGAGAAGTTCCTTACAGGCACATTTCAAAAATTCGTGACATCTTTTAAAGATGACTTTTTGAGATTCTCCTGCGATTTCTTTACATTTATATTTATTTGCCAGCTGAGTTAAAAAGACATGACCAAAGTCAACTTTTTCAATCGGTAGGAAAATAGATGTATATGTCATGTCAACTGCAATATTAACATTTTGTGGATAAATAATTCTTCTTAGCATGGAAAGTGTGAAATCTTCAAGTTCCTTGAGCAACTTACTGTGATCAGCGTGTTCACTTTGAAAAAGTAAATTGATTCTTTCAAAATCTGATAAAATGGGCATTACAAATGTAAAATATAGCTCATTTACTGGATCTGAATACATTTTGTGAAGCTCTCTCGCAACATATTTATCACATGTTGATGAAGCAAGCTGAAAATGGAGTTTTAAAGATTCCCATTGATTAAGAATCCTCTTAATGCAGTTGCTTCTAGCAAGCCATCGGGTTGATGAGAGTGGTATCAACTGTAGTGGATCCTTTCCATCATTTATGGTCTTGTATATATCCATATACGATTCTTTTCTTGGTGCTGAACGATGAAACCAATTATAAGTTTCTCGAGTCATGTAGTCTAGATTTGATGGTAACTCTTCGTAGGCATGCGAACAAACCAAATGTAGTGAATGGCAGATACATTTAACCAATATCAAGTTAGGTATATCTTCTTTCATTAAAGTAAAAAGCGAACGATTTATGCCACAAAGATTGGAAGCTCCGTCAGTCCCAATTGCAAAGCAGTTTCCTAAATTAACACCAATTTTATTGAAAAACTCTTTTATATGCTGGTACAATGCATCAGCAGTTGTTTCTACGACATGAATAAGGCCTAAAAATTGTGGAGAGATTTTCCTTTCTTTTTCATTGTAATAACGAACACATAAGCATAAATGCTTAGCGCATGAAATGTCTGTTGATTCGTCCAATATTAAAGAAAATGAGCACCGTTAATTTCAGTTACTTGTTCTTTTAGTAATTCGGGAGAAATTACATTTTTTATTAATGCTGTGCATTTTGTTCTATGCAAACGTAAAGTATCGTGCTTTGAACCTGATGGCACATCACTTTTAAATAATTCACTTAAATGATCTATGGACCTTATAGCGGAATGGCAAGCAACAAATACTGCAAGTTTCAGTTCTAATCTACTTATATTTTTCACTCGTTCAAACGCATGCTGTATGGTGTTTTGGGGCGGGATAAGTTTGCAATTTTCCTTATGTTTTAAAGATTCACAATGCTTTCCTAAGTCTGTTTTATGTGCTCTCAATTCAGTTTTACATAACTTGCAGTAAGCCTTTGTCCCATCTGTCTTTACTTCCTCAAGCCAGTTTTGAAATGAAGGGATTTTAAGCCAACTATTTTGAAAAGTTTTGTTATACTTTTTCCACTTAGACATCATGGGCATGCATGACAAAATAAATATAAAAAACTTATAATTTGCTTGAAACTTATACAATCCGCATAAACACAGAGCAAAAAAAAAAATCGATTACTGACACATCACTCTCACGCAACAAACGGCGACATTAAAGCCTAAACGAAATCCGAAAATACGTTATTAATGTTAATCCATTTATTCCCTTGTTATACATATTAAAACGTGTTTACGCATGACGGCGCCATGGTGGCGGGCCCGCGGAACACGTTCAGAAACGTTTTCAAACGTTATATTGCATCATGGTTAGCGTCAGTTACGTTATTAATTATTATTCTATGAATATTTACGGGAAAAATATCGCATAAATAATTCATTTAAACATTGTATCACTTAATTATGCAATATTTTTCCTGTAATCCAAATACGAATTCAAAGAGAGATTTTACTTACATAAGGTCCAAAATCGAAAGAAAATTGTCAGAGATCAGTTATTTTGAACTCTATGTCCTAATGCATAAGGTTTAATATTAAATTCAGGTGAAAATAGAATGTTTTCTACATTATATTAGTGGTCTATTATTCATAATTTCGGGGTTTTGCAGTGTCGCTTCAAAAAATTACACATTAAGAAAGAAAGGGTTCATCGTATAACAAATATTTGTACACTTACATAAAATTTCTGAAAATAGCCCAATGTCGCGAAGTTGTGGGGGGAAGTAGCACAAAAATCGCAAAATCATAAATGTTGATAGCACAGGTCCTCAGAAGTAGCCCCATTTGCGAAAAGTCGCCCAATCTGGCAACCCTGCCTTGAGGTAACAGAATAGGCTTACTTCAAATAACTTTCAGACTTGGTCACTAAAGTAGGTGAAGCTACTAAAGCTGATAAAATCTGAAATAGTTCTGGAATACAAGTCAGCTCTTGGATGTAGAACTAGAATCTTTATTCTAATTCAATCCCTTTTTACAATTTAACTCAAGAAAGCCAGTGTGGCCTATTATAATAAAAGTACATTTGTTTTCTGGAAATAGTCTTTTATTGTATGCAAGTTAATTTATTGTTTAATTGAAGCTATAGCTAAATTTTTTTATGGGGGTTACATAGATCCCACTAGTTCCTACGTGTTATGGTCCCACATTACCCTTCTAGAATTAAAGTATGCATAAGAATTGTACAATCATTCCCTTAGCAAACAGAGACCTAAGAAGATCCTTTAATTAATGTATCAAATCCCTACCACAGTGATCAATAGTCAAAAGAATTTATTGATTTTAATGAGTGCAGCTACATGTAGACTAGTTCTGTATTTACTAAAACCATTTCTTTGCAGAACAACAAGTGTAATATTTTTTGAACAGCTAAGCTACTGGATATAATGTTATACCATCAACTTCATGAAAGTATTTTTATTGAACACTATTTTAAGTAGGCTGTACAGGAAGAGGACCTAGGCCTGGTCCTACTCTTCTGTAAATCCAGACTGTGGTATTGGTATCATTATCAAACCCCTACATATTAAATATTTTAATACAACTTTATGCATACCCGTAGCCACGGTGAGGCAGACGAGGCGACCGCCTCATCCGTCTGGCTTAACGGACATTTCGGATCAATGAGGAAATTGAATTTTAAAGACTGAGGAAATTGACAGAAATAGGATTTTACATGTCTCGTACAAATTATATTATTAATTATTATTAATTTAATAATAAATAATTATAATTAATAAAATTATATATAAAATAATTAATAATTTATTATTATTAATTAAGTACAAAAATTTGATTTTACCTAAAGTACAAATACAGCGCTCTTAGCGTTTTTTAGGCAAAAGTTATTATTGTCCACTTCACTCTCAGTTACCATACGCTCAAAGTGCATGATTTTGTGCTAGGATTAAAAAAAATCTGAAGGAGCATGGCCCCGGACCCCCTAGTAGGGCTATTTTCGCCTTGTCTGTTTTTAAGCTCTGGCTACGGCCTTGCTATGGTATTGTGAAATGTAATATGTACCATAATGCACAGTTGTAAGGATTTCTCAAACATTTCAAGATTTCTAGTCCTAGGTCCACCTCTGTAGGAGTGAGACACTACTTTTAAGATTACTCCTTCGTTACTATCTTTATTTGCTGAGGTTTTCTTAACGAGCTTAATATTTTTAGTAGGTTCCCTGTTTAATGATACTCCACTCTAGTGAAATAAATATCCATCCTGCTTCTCGCCTATCCAATAGAGGTACAGTACTGTGTATATTCTGAAGTAAACGCAATAAATTGTACAAGTTTGTTATCGGCCTAACCTTTTTAATAGGCTTGTTAAGGCCTGTGCGTGTTTAAACCTTAATTTATTTATTAAAAAATGAATAGAAAATATTCTGGTCCGTTCAGGCAGACAGGCTTATATACTAGAATGTAAATTTTAATAGGCTTAGCTTAATTAGCAGGGCGACCATTAATATTTTTTGAAAGGCTCTTTTGTTTTTTACAAGCTTAATGACTGATAGATGTATACCCCTGAATTACGAGTATAACAACAAAAAACTTCTAAAACTCTACTGGTGAGTCTAGGGTTGCCAGGTGTCTGGTATTTGGGCTCTGTCCGGTTAAAAAAATTAAGCAATACCGGACACGTAAAAGTAAACCACGTCTTTTTACGTCTTTGCTTTTTTAGTTTTGTCTTAATAGGTGTAGCTTTAATACAGGGTGGCCGTAAGTTTCCATACATAGGAAAAATAAACATTTTTTTATGGACAACCATTTTTATTTATATAATATGCTCTACATGGTTGCCATTGTTTTGAAAACACATTTCAATACGTGTTCCCCACTAGTGATGAACACGCATTAGCACAGTTGACGTTATGCTTGTAATGGCGTTGGTGATACGTTCCTTTAGATGATTTATGTCTCGTATCTTTTCCTGATACACCATGGCCTTCAAGTGCCCCCAAAGATAGAAATCAAGGGGGGTGAGATCTGGGGATCTGGGAGGCCACTCCACAGGACCACGCCGACCAATCCAAGCATCCGGAAACTGCTGATCCAAATACCGACGCACGTGAAGACCATAATGAGGTGGAGCTCCATCTTGCTGGAAGTAAACTGGGAAGTTACCTTCCTCGTTTAGCAGGGATGAGAAAATCTCTTCTTGCAACATGTTAAGATACCTTTCGGCATTAAGATTTCCACTGACAAAAATTGGTCCAATAATTCTGTCACCCCATATCCCGGCCCACACCATCACTTTACCGCACCTTGCATCTTCGTCGGACTCAGCCAGTTAGGGTTAGCATTACTCCAATAACGTATGTTTTGCCGATTAACCTCTCCATTGACGTAAAAATTTGCTTCATCAGTAAACAAGATCTTACGTCAAACGTATATTCTTAGGGTATCTGAAACATAAAAACAAACGTTTAATTTTTCCTATGTATGGAAACTTACGGCCCACCCTGTAGATCGTCTGCTTTCTTTGGTTTTCCATAACTTCTTGTTTTTTAAAGTCAATAATTATTTTACATATTTTTCTATCGCGATCTGATAAAGAATTGGATAGTTTCACAGCGCTGTTATTGGATGGAATTTTGTGCATGTTGTGTGATTTTGTTCAAATAAAAGTTAAATGCGGATAAAGTTGATTTCTTTTCATTAATACCTAAATGTTTTCAATGTTATTTGTAAGTCCGTTGCAATATTATTTTCCGGTTAAAGTGTTATTTATTCATATAATTAACTGATTTTATAAAGCATCTAATGAACCGATTTGTGAGTAATGAAGAAAGTACATTTTTACTTTTTACACCCCCCACACACCCCCGGCTGCTGGTGTCCGTATGTTTGTGGAGGACATCTGGCAACCCTACTGGTGACTGGTGACAATTGGGAAGAAATAGGTTCCAGTAGGTAGGCCTATATAGCCTAGTGCATTTTCATGGGTTCCCATTCAGTTTTGTTTGCTGTTAAAGAATAAAAAATTATAAAATAGTTTCTATATAATGACTATACTGCACATATTATATCATCAACTTTTTATACAAATTTCACAGATATATCGGGCGGTTTTTTTTTTATGTATGCCATTAAAAAATCTAAAAATCTAAACATTTTTATTATAGGAAAAAAAGATGTTTGTCCTGATAAGGGTAGGGTAAATTAGCTCGTACCTCACTATTTAGGGACTTACAGAAAACATCCTTCGAACCCGCATTCGTGTCTGGGCCATTTATTTCGCCTTCTCAGTTCGATGGCACTAAGGTTAGAGTAAGATAATTAGTTTCTAAGTAGGCCTATATAATTTTTTAAAAGGTTGGTGCCTAGTACCTCACGTGTGCACACACGCGTTTTTTCATGTGGTAACTGCTACATTACAAGTACTTCTCTTTATATACAGTAAGTGGGTTAACATAATTGCCTGGACGTGAAATTTTATTTACTTTATTTTGGGTTTGATTACGTTAGGTTAGGTGGTTAGATTTTTTAGTGAGGATAGAAAGTCACTCTCGTCAACGAAATGATCGGTCCTGATTTTACGTGTGAAACGATTGAATGTTAAAATAAAAATAAGGAGGGTTTTTCTTTAACCATTATTTCATAACCTGGGTATAATTTACCTTGGTTATGAAATAAGGGTTGAACTACAGAGATGTCAATCAAGATCTAATTACCTAAACGGACATGGTCAGCGTTTGTGGTAATTTCCCTTACATTAAATGAATGTGTTAGCATACTTCAAATAATTTTGGGAGTCCAGGCCTATTAAGTTGTTTTGTATTCAAATTTTCGGTGGTAAGGTTGCCAACCACATTATAGGCCTATTCCCTCCAGAACCAACAACCTCAACGATCAAATGTCGCTGCGCATAAAATAATTTGCAGGCTCAGTTAAAAATTTAGCTAATGTTGGGGTACATTAGGTTGAATGACAACGCTGATTATTGAGCTAGTAGGTGATTTTAGAGAGGCCGATGAGGAGTTTATAACAAACTCTCCCACTTTGGGTGGTCTCCGAAAATGACTGTCATCTCCCATCTCCCGAAAGGGGATCCTAGAGGAGGGAAATGGCAAGTGCTTTCAGTTATTATTAGTTGGTTTATAAATTTTAAGTTGGAAAAAATCAGATATTTTTATCAAATGCTTATTTATCACTTGAAATTTTAAAAAAAATATATAAGAAACACACTACTGTACGTGTGTTTGTTCGGGGTATATGGAACACCTTATAAAGCTGATATTCATATATGTTCTGGTGATGTAGCTAAAAGTTTTCAGTAGCAAATAGGCCTAACCCCTTTGCTAGTCACACAACGATACAATTATAATGAAACTTACGCGAATTGGTGCTTGAAGAGTTTGTAACCCTAAATATAGAGGACTATTTCCAGAACCATCAATATCTTGAAACTTTTATAATTTTTATTAGTATCGGCTATATTATTTAAGCTTCGCTACTCACCATTTCGTACGTTCGATTCGGACATGTTTCTATTCAGAGAATTCACCCAGAAAGAAGCACCGAAGAATGCGGAGATGAGGTAAAGATGATCATCGTACGAAATGCCCGTCTCCGATTACGATTCCATTAACTTTTGTTTCGAATTTGCCAGAGTCAGTAAAGAGAGAAACCTGAATGTTTTTTATTTATTCGTATCCATATCTGTTTTCCGTTGGGGTTAAGATAGTTTTAGAGGGATAGTGTATTTTGAAGTTTTGGAGCCTACTGTAATTTTGCCAATGAAGTTTAGTACAAAGATTTTGTGTACCTCACGTACTACTACGCTACAGGATTTGTAATTTACATACGGCATTAAATTTTACGGGGCCTACGTTATTAACATCTGTAACCATTTAAAATAATACAAACTGACCTGAACTGTACAACTTAAAAATGCTACTTTGGACTTTTTATTATAAAGTCATAATCAGTTAAATTTTCCCACTTCTTTTAACATCGTCCAAATACAGCAGAATATACAAGAATGACATTCTCATCACACTAATACTAACTTAACTTAATCTAACCCTCAAAACTTGTACCTATTGAATGTAACTTCCAGCCTGGTAGGGTAGGTGGTCCTGCGGCAGATTTATTTTGTAGGTCCAGGTTAGATCCTCCAATTCTGGACGTATTTTCAGATATTTGGAAAGGCTTGCTGATGATGAAAAGATTAAACAAGGTAGGCCTTATATAAGTGTTCCTCATATGGTATTCTGGGTAGCTGCTGTTCATGTGACCCACAGAATTATTTATTTAATTTTTCACCTGGCACACCTTATTGTAAAACATTTAAGCCTAACAATTTTTATACATAAATTTGTGAATATCTACAGCAGATAGAAAAACGAATGTAAAAAAAAACATATATATATATCCTATACGTTATAATACTGTAAGCTGACAGACACTTTAATAGTGGAACAGATCCAGTAGGCTTTAGGCCCTATTTATTGCTAGTTGAAGCCTCTCTGGATTTGGATAGTTTTATATATCATAGTAAAATAATAAGCAATAGTTAATCCAAGATTTAGTATCAGATTTTAAAAGAAATTAGGTGCATCGCAGGTTAGAGCCTACTTAATCTTTAGGTAAATTAAGATTATTTGGAGGTCCGGTGCCAGTGTCTACAATTACACCACCAACCAAGGTAACAAGTTTAAAAAGTTTCATAAATATGGAACGTTTAATAACTGGGTGCTCTTCAATTCTGGGATACTAAAAGCAAGGTTTAAGTCCTTTAAAGCTCTCTATTAGCCTGTATTTTACAGGTGTTTAGTCTATACTGCGCGGGTGTTAGGTCCTGATGACTTACAGTAACTAAAAATCGAATGTTTTACTCTGTTACATATGGCATTTATAAAATTAGTTTTTTGTCCTTACAATCACATAGGTCCTAAAATATATATACAATTAGGCCTATAAATTAAGAAAACTACTGGGCCTATTTTGTTTTGGGCAAGCTTATTTCTTTAATTGAAAGTCATTAGCCCCAGCCTTCCTTACACATATTTATCAATGTTTACTTCTGAAAGAAACTTTGGTGTGCAGTGTGCGTGTGTTTGTTGGTTTAAGCAGCTTTACTACAGCGCATGCGTAGGGAAGGTTCGAGCTTAGCGAGTGACATCACGGTTATTTTTGGTTACAGTGACGTAGATAATTTGAAATCAGGGGGAAAAAAAACTTGGCTTGGGATCACTTTTTATAAAGTGTCTTATGCGATTTACTAAACAAATTTATTTTTAAATTCATATCTATTTAGCCTAGCCTAGATAATAGGCCTGTGTGATTGCCTAAACCGGTAATAGGAGTAATGAAACAATTATAAGATCCAATAGCTTATTTGTAAAGCTACTCAATTTTATTATTGTTATGAGGTATAGTTTTATCGGAGTCCTGACTCCTGACAACCTATCATCTGAATAGGCCATTTATAAGGAATAGCTTCTCTGTTTTGTTTTAAACAATTATTGTTTGTACCTTTGGATAAAAACATGCTTTATTAGTTTTTACTTTATTATTCATATGCACTACACGTTATAATTCTCGTAACATGTTTTTAATCTGAGTCGGAAGCGGTTATTTGTAATAAATTGGATTTCTTTTGTAGCATACTTTATATAAAAGGCTTGTCATCGAGTAACAGTTCATATCTAATAACGAATAACATGTGTTTTAAGTCATTTTGGCCTATTCACATATTCTAATTTGAAGGAGCGCGTTATCATTAAAATCCAACTTTCGCTTTCGTTCGGGAATTATATCCTTGTTTAGCTATATATAGGTTAGTTTAGCAAGAAACAATCTTCACCTTTAGCATTTAAATCTCAATTAGGAATGTGTTTGGCACATGATAATTTTGCATTAAATCTTGGGATGTGATGTTTACCTTAAATATTACCTTAAATTATTACAGTATTTTTAAGGCACTGCTTAGGAAGCCTGCCATCGGCCATCTTTGATTAATGGCATGCCCTGACGCAAATCCAGGCCGAGGACTGTACCACTTTATAATTCAAATAAATAAAGCCTATTAGGTTGAGAATTCAAAGTTAAAATAGTAAAATAGTACTGCAATAACTTGGGCCGAGTTGGTCTGCTTCATTCGGAGTTTTTTGACCTGTGTCTATAAGTTGCATACTAATTTCTAAATCAGTGTCTTAATTAAACAGGTCCATCTCAGATTTATTTTAAGCATATTCCTGCGAGGCGGATATTGGTCTGTGAAGGGCCTATTGTTATACTTGTCAAATATTTTTAATAAAGCCAAAATGATTATTTTTTAAACCCAAAATACAAGCAATCACTTATTGTGCGGTAGGATGAGGCTGCCCAAAGAAACTTCAGTTTCTTTTTACTGTGTAATAATCTTGGGTTAAGCTAATTGTACTCCCATAGATCTACGAGAGTTAACTTTAAAAGGATAATTAGTAAAAAAACTAATTTCCTGCAGAAATACTTTACCCCCGATTGTCTCGTGCTCAGATTTTTGGCTGCAGTCAATGCTTCCGATGTTACATTTATCACATGCCCCCAACTTCAGTAATCGTATGCGAGTGTAGGTGTAACTTATACTTAGCGAATTCGCGCGTCTCATCAGTTTCAGCGCCGCTTTTGCGTTTAATTAATTTGTAAAAAGGAGGGGGTCTAATACGCAAATACACTTGACTTATATAGGGCCTTCAGTGGGACCTGAATGTTCATCTTTAGTGAATGTATTAAAATGGCTTTGTGGTTAAGAACTATTAGGTATATATATTGTATTGAAATAGAGCCAGCTAAATATTTAGGTCTGGGAGTATTATTATACCCTAACTGTTACAGGGTGGGTATCGTACCGGCGTACTGACTGACTGTGAAATTTAGGATAAACAGCCTTAAACAGTTTTGCCTATTTTAATTTACTGAACAATAAAATTTGCTCTTATAAGTAAATTAGTCTTTATAGCGGGTCAGTTGCGCACTGTATGCAACTCGTATGAACCCATACACTGCTGCTGTACATTACCCAGCGACATGATTACGCAGGTGAGAGCTTGCTGACAAACGTGTTTTTCTGCGACACCAAAACACACACAGATAAGTTATATATATATATATATAACTTATCTACAAAGAATAGGCCCTTAAGTGTTGTATAAAAAGAAAGTTGGTAAAACATATATGGGTGAGTGCTCACTTAATATTACGTAAAGGGCTTACGTCCAGTGAAATGGAAAACCACCTGTAGGCCTAGTTAGTCCTCTAGAATTTTCAGCCTCATTAATTAAGCGTACATTATTTTTCTTGCTCATGGTCTCCTTTTTTTCCGCCTTAAATTCTACATAGTTTGATGGATCTCTGTTCCAATTTAGGGTGAACGTATTTTCAAGGCAATGAAAGTATTAAATAACCATATTAAAATTTCATAGCTAGGCCTAAGGGGCTATTAATAAATCACTTATCCTGTTATACTATTATCTTTATGAGGGGTCACCAGCAAACACTGATGGACATAAAGGGGTGTTGGCCTAAAAAAGGTTGGGAACCACTGGTCAAGGGTGTCAACCCTGTGGACTAAGATATAAGTTGGGGTTAGGCCTAGGGGTGGTTTGTCGGAATTTAGGCGTAGCTGACACGGTACTGTGGTTTCCCGCATCGAAATTGCAATAGGCCTCATTGGTCTCGATAGCCTACATTGTAAGAAAAAGTAAAAAGGTAGCAGCTTTCTGCATTTAACCTATTTTCATTGTCATAAAGGCTTGGTTACAATCATAACCAAACCTTCATTAGAAATTTTAACCCATTTCTTCATTTCATCTGTAATATGCTAGGATAAATAGGTTTAGCGCTTCATTTTTGTGCATTATTGTTGTAAAGGTCTAAAAATAGATGTAAAAAAGAAATTCCAATTGCTCTAGGAACCAGAGAAGGAAGTACGGTAGAGGCAATCGAGGGTCAACTGGCTTTAAAGCTTGTTTTTACTTTTATATTTATGAATGAGACAAAAGGCTGAGACATTTATTAGGATAGGAGATGGGTTTATGTCTGGGCCCTCTCCATTTACAGTTAATGTAACCGTCTCATTTGGAAATATTTAGGCGCCTAGGCTACTATGACGAGATTCAATGATAGCTCCATACAAGTATTTATAAATAGAATGCTAGTCTAATACTGATGCTCAGTGCTCGCCCAACAATCATGATTTTCAGATCTAATTTTGCATTTGATTTACTTTGGTCATGGCCTCTTAGTTAAGATATATTCTGGTTTTATATGGCTCTGCTACTTCATAACTTTGCAGTTCTATTAGCTTTCAATACATAGTTTGAAACGCAAAACTTAATTGAAGGAATTTTAAGGTATATAAACCTCATTAATGGCTGTGTGATATACAGTGCATATTTAGGGTCTTTAAATAAAGTCCATTAAAACGTAAAGCAAACACACTGCAACTAGAGTACGAGAAAAAGGTATAGTACTCGGTTATCCATGATTGAGGGGCGGTTCATGATCACGGATAACCCGATTTCACGGTTAACTCAGTATACTACGCCGGTGGATGGTTTGTTGGTACCCGCCACAACTGACGACTCCCACACAGTATTATTCTATTACAGTACAGTAAGGCCTCCGTATTCGCGAATTGGTAAATGCATACCAATTCCTAATTCGCGACCCATCGACTAAACAGTATTTGCGAGTTTGCGAGCCCATCAGCCTACCCTCGCGTCTCCTCCCACCCACCCTATCAACCCCGGACGCCCGGTCTGTCCTTCCTTCTCGCTTCAGTTCCCGAACCATAAACACCTCGCTGCGCCTCTCGACTCGTTATTGTGAACTTGTGCTATTTATTTTGTTTATTACTCACCCTTAATCATGGCCTCTAAGCTGAATGTGAAAACTCTCTCAAAAATTATACAAATACAAAGAGCCGTCACTGACAAAATTATGGAGTTGGATCCAGTGATGGAGAGGAGCATTAAGTTCAAAAGAGAGGTGGGGGCTGCCTTGCTACCCTGCAAAGAATTCCATAGAAGTCTTCAACATACGACTAAGCAGATGCCCATCACAATGTTTTTTCGCCCTTCAGCCTCAACTTAAGACACCACTGCCACCACTTCAGCTTCAGACACCCACCACATTAAACGATCCTCTTGACTTCCCCTCCAACACCACCGCCATCATCATCATCAAAGGTAAATAATATTTTAATCATTGTTCTTAAACATTTACCATTCCCCCCTTCCCCTTTGTTCAGTCTGACCCGAAAACCTAATTCCCTTTTTCCCATTGAAGCAAGGTATCTGCATTCGCGAGGTTTTCCAGGAATGTAACCTTTGCGAATGCAGAGGGTTTATTGTATAATATACAGTTAAGTAGTTTGTAGTTATCATAAGATATGAAGATATGCGAAGCCACAAGCGCACGTACCTATTCTATGAATCGTGGAGACATTGACTGAGGCGCGCGCCAAATTACGGTTAACTCGGTGTTATGGTCACGGATAAATGCACAATGGTCACAATTAGTAATTCACGGTTGAGTGAACTATGGATAACCGCTTGAGTACAGTATTTAAGCCAGTTTACCCGAAATAAACAAAGTACAATAGGGCTATTAATTAATACTTTCAAACTGCCTGGCGTATCGGTACCTAATATATCGGTAATTTCTATCTTATAAAAATTACAGGCTAGCTTAAATGTTCACAAAATGTCGTTGAACTGGTCGAACTTGAAGAGGAGAGAAAAAAAAGAGCACCTACGCCATTAAAAGCTTTCTGCAAGTAAAACCTTTCAAGTTTGCAAAACAGGTTCAGATAAATTTCTAGTAAGAGTACTGATAGGATTTTACAGTAAAATGGTAATCGTAACCATATAATGGCCTAGTTAATTGTTTCGAAGTGATCTACTCGTAGGTTTCCAAGAGATTTGATAGGTTGCCGTAAGAGATTCAGGACCTATATTTCTCCGCCTTAAGGCAGTTTGTTTATATTAAAAAATAGCGGAGGGTGTCCTGTGTTTCTGGTAGTAGGCAAAGCATTTTTATTTTAGTTTTTCTTTTAAACACTAGAACTAAGATATACTTGACCTTCATTTAGGTTCAAGATCTTCAATTTGATAACATCACTTTTACGTACAGGAGAGCTACAACATATCTATCTTTGTCTACGCCATAGGGATCTATACTGTTTGAGTACTATAAGGTAGACCTTATGGTATCTAAGGTGGTATGATACATAATGGGCTTAGGTTAAAGAAAAAAGATGCTTTTTTGTATGCTAAGGTAGTGTACTAATAATTGCAAAACTGATTGGTAATTATGTCCCTTACCAAAAAGTTTGGAGGGGCCATACTGGATTGCGCTTGTCCCTCCATTCATCGCACTTAAGTGTCCGGGCTATAACTTTGAACCGTTGAACATAATTGAAGAAACTTCACACACGTATGCATAGCAAGACGATCTTTCATGAGCAAAACTCGGGTTCTTGCATCGAAGGTCAAAGTCATAAATAGAGGTCAGAGTGGATCTTTTTCGTGTCCACGCCATAACTTTTGACCCATTCAACATAAATGATGGAACTTCATACGTGTATGTATCATCACCGAGACGATGTGTGGCGAGCAAGAATCAGATTCTTGTACCAAAGGTCAAGGTTACAAATATGGGAGGGGCAGTGACGTAATTTTCCAACATGGTTCTTTTTTTTTTTTTGTGCTCTTTAGAATTTGGTTTCTCGGCAAACTTTTTTCCAAATTAATCTTATTACAAACAAGGTTTTGACTGATAGTTTGGTTCTTATTGTATTGTGATCACTTATCAGGGATAGTTAAGCTGTTTACTCGGTGTTATGGAAGGACAATGTTTCCTTATTTGGTAAAGGACGATCATTTGATTTAGACTGTAAATGGGTATGGCTAACGTGCTCAATTCATTACTTGTTTTTATTCGATTTCTGTATTTCGGCCTTCATGGGTCTCCCAAAATAAATGCTGCTAAATAATTACACAGGAAATGCTATGCTGTCTATTACAGTGCTGATTAGTTAGATTAGGTTAACACAATGGAGATGTTGCAAGTTTGATGGTTGGAACGTATTTAGTTATGCCAAGGTGTACTTCTTAATTAACTTGATGAGACATACCCATGTATCTGGCATATGGAAGGTCTATGTATTTAAGCTCTCCATAAAAAATTATTGGGTCTGTCTTTTATAAAAGCCTATTCAATTTAAATATAACTTACCCTACATATATGTACATTTGTTAAATGTAGCCTACTTGCAACAAATTATATGGACCTTTTCCAGTTTGTGTACCGTTTTTCATATAATTTATTTTTGAGAATATTTTTTTAAAACTAACGAAAATATCACGACTTAAGGACCTTTTCTAGTTTGTGTACCGTTTTTCATATAATTTATTTTTGAGAATATTTTTGCTAAAACTAATGAAAATATCACGACTTAACCTAACCAATTATCAAGAGCGTACAGTTGATCTATTAGTAAATAGTAAATACTATTCCAGAAACAAACAATGTTATAATTAATAATAGATCAACTGTACGCCCTTGATAATTGGTTAGGTTAAGTCGTGATATTTTAGTTAGTTTTAACAAAAATATTCTCAAAAATAAATTATATGAGAAACGGTACACAAACTGGAAAAGGTCCAATTATATCTATGGTCATGGATGTAGTTTTGGGAAAAAGTTCGCCTACAAACCAAATTTCTAAAATACATAAAAAATACCTAATATTGTTTTTCTTCGCATATTTTATTCCTTTCTTGAAATTTTAGGTTTTTATGGGAACTTCTGTGCTGCATACTCAGTGCAAAAAGACTATATTTCATTAATACGGTGTCTAGACTCTAGAGTAAGCCTAGCGTTCTAATAAATTTGAAGTTTGCATTTGATAGAGAAGCTCCTATACCCTCGATTTAAGGTCTTAGGCTAATCGCCCTAAGTAGGCCTGGGCAGGATAGGTTTTAGTTCAAACCTAAGCTTAATACTGTAGGCCTATTTAAGGTAACGCATTACATAATAGGCCGACATAGACATTTAAGCGACAGACCAGTGTAGGCCTGTATAATTCTTTAGAGTTTAGATGATGAAAGTGTTTAGTACGTCATGTTCTTTAGGGGTGTAGGACCTAGGCCTGTTACATTGTGTGTATTTAGGCGCCCAGTATGATTAGAGTCCCAGGTGACCCGTATTATACGGGAAAATTTAGTTATGTGGAGTTTATATTTCATTGCGTCCCCTATACACTTGATACGGGACACCAGGTAACCCCAAGCATGACTTGTTTTACACTCGAGAGTTGGTATACCTATATTGTTAGTATTAATAGGCCCCAAAATTTACTTTGACCTAACTTCCATCGGCTAATATTGAATGTTGTAAAGTCTAGGGCAGGGAATACAGTAAATCTGTACTCGCCGCACAGTAGACCACTTTATTTACAAGTTTGTTTTGACGACGGATGTGGGTAATTAATAAAGAATTCATTATTGCATTACAGTAGATTTAGCCCTTTTTTGTGTTGGTGCGGGGAGGAGGGGTGTAGTTACTCATTACGTGACATTAGGTTTAATCATTAGCCTATATTTCCTAATTTTGCGTTTGGATTTATTTTTCAGATGAGGCCTAGGCAAGGTTCCCGAAAGAAACCAGAATTATATTGGCTATTAATTACTAGACTAATTATTATTATTAACGTCTGGGCCTGGGTTTTTAAACTTTTCGAAAATGAATCCTGAACATAATTCGTACCTGTGTGATGAGACTCCCTCCACTGAATGCAGATGGAAACGTTTTATGAAATCAAAAATAAAGGAGTGGAGTCTGTTCACAGTCTAGATCCAGAAATAAAATCGGATACGCAAAGACTCCCCACACTATGATAGGCCCACCTCTGCATTTCTAGGCTTATTCACATCCTTTTTTGAAGACCTGATAAAAGTTTGTTAATCTAATCTGCAAAACTGAGTTGTCAATAGGTGTACGCCGCACGCGGCTATAAGAAGCATTTCTATTGTAATCCTCGAAGAATTTGAAAATGCAAACTGCCTTCGATCTACACTTTACCTTGGCATGATGATAACTGTTCTACAAGATCAAGATCTGCTCTCTGAATGAGAACATTTAAGTTGCCTACCGGTTTGGTCAATCAGTCTGTGATGAGAAAGGGGCTCTGGTCCTTGAATTAAGTGCAGCTTCTAGATTTATAGTAGGTTGACTAAAGAGGGACTTAAACAGGGCTACCTTTATGGCACATGAAAATTCATTTTTTTCTATAAAAGTCATTTAAAGTCATAAATAGTTATAAAATAAACTACGTTTGTACATTAATTTTAAGGGCCTATGAAGTTCAAAATATATAATTTATCGCTTGCATGTAAATCTAGTCTAACAGATCTATTTAGGAGTGTGGTAATGAATCTCGGTTTATTTTGGTGAGCAACCGATCCCTCTCATTGAAGTTATGTGGATATAATTTAAAATTAAAAAAATGCATATTAAACTCGTGATGCGGTATTTAAACTTTGAAAAACGTTTTAAATTGCGAAAACTTCTCAAGTACCTGTTGTAATAAAAATCATGCAAAATTCTCGTCTATACTTTACCCAGATTTGGTCTTGAAATTTTGTTTAGATAATTCACTGATCTAAAAAGTTAATGGGTGACTCTTTCAAGATGAGATAAAAATCGCAGTCCCAAATATAGGTGTTTAAATGCGGAGTTAGTTCCTGTTTTTAACCCCCGACTCTACTTCAATCCTTTCATAAAAAATGTCTTGCGAGACCAACTTTTTTGATGTTTGGTTTCGCCAAAACACATTTTGCGTAACATTCAAGATGGGAGGAAGCCGAACTAAAAATATGCGGCAAAATATTCCCGATAAGGATCTCTCTAGAAAGTTAAAAGCAGGAAAACCAGCTATTGAATTTTGCATAGTTTTGCAACCCCCGCATAACTCCTCTACACCATTTTTGAAGTACAACCCACGCCCTCAAATAAATTCCACTCGCCCACAAACTGGATTTTCTTCGCATGTCCATGGATTCAGAATTGGTCGGGAGTGATCAACCATACGCGAATAGTATGCAGCTCTCCGTATATGGAAAGTTCACAAGGTTCGTTAACTGAGGCACTTTTTTAAAGTTAATTTACTAAGACACTAGTGTTGGTGGGATTATTTTTTGTTATTTTATGCTTGATGGCTATTTTTAGCGATTAGGTTCGACATACGGTACCGTAAGTTCATAAAAAGCTCTGGGCGGGCTAGCTCGCTCGCTATGACTGTTAGGCTATGCATTTTTGCTTGTTTAGGCTATAGATGCCGCGGAGTTACAACTACTACATTTTTTAATTTGCACTGAATCCTTATTAGGTCATGTCAGATTAATATGCTCGTAACTTTCGACTACACTAAGCTTTGTGTTATAGCCTATTAGATTAAATGTCAATATGTTGAGATTGTTTCTTTAACTTTAATATATATTTGTCGGTGTTTAAATTTTTATTTATGAAGTAGGTACAGTAAAGTTTAGTAAAAAATTTTGAGTCCTACGAAGACGATTGTCGGCGCGTTTTATCAAGTAAGCCTATGCTAAATTTCCACATTCTAAATTAGAATTTGTAAATGAAGTAAGTCTTTGGTATTAAACCGGCTGTCTTCCCTTAACATTAACGTAATAGCTTGTTTACCTTAAGCCCATGAGGTAGGTACGAGCCTTGGATCACCTGAAGATCAGGGACCCCAGCCTTCTTTTAGTTAGCTTTATAAAGCTAACTGATGAAAATATCACGACCTAACCTAACCATCTGTCAAGGGCGTACAGTTGACCTAACGACTGGTTAGGTTAGGTCGTGATATTTTCGTTAGTTAGCCTTATAAGGCTAACTAAAGAAGGCTGGGGGCCCTGATCTTCAGGTGATCCCGAGTCTTTGCTATATTTACGGATAAAAAGTAGCTAATACTTGAGTATCGTATTTGGGAATAAAGTGACAAACTTTAAAACAGTGGTCGGCAACCTCTGACCCGCGGGTCAATTGTAGTATATAGTATATATAAAATAATAAATATTATCACATGAAGAGTGTTTTTTATTTTGAAATGTCCCAAAGGTAGTGTATTTTGATTTAAATTTTGAACACTGACCCATTATCAAATTACCAATAAATCAAATTGACCCAGTTTCACAAAAGGTTGCCTACCACTGCTCTAAACGAAGACCAGTAAGGTCAAGTTCTGGTTCTAATGTTTATGAACATAAAAATGAGGCCTACTAAAATCCGTGTGATTAGTCAGTAAGTTGTTAGTTGTAAGCCTACTTTGGTGCCGTATAATGTTTTCTTTAACATTCCGATAAGCCTATTCGTTTAAGGCGTTATGCTTAGAACCTAAACCCATTTGGTTCACCAGACATTGTCGACACTGAAAAATAACCTAACCTTACCGAAACATATAATTTGTCGATTAAGTATCATGTCGAGAGGATGACGTTCATCCGCGGTGCTTACGAGTCCTGTATTGCTAAGTAATGATTATGAATGCCAAACAGGTTGTCATGGAGAATTGAAGAGATTTCATTGTAGCTCATTCTACTTCTTCATTAGGTTAACCTTATTCGCCGTAGGTTATCGTTAGTTATCATTCTTTTATAGTTTTGGCCAAGTCAATAGATTCCTCCACGAATCTTGAAAAATTTCCGTTTTATGAAATGCAGGAAAGCTAATTTTGAACTTTGTAGCCGAAGTCACCGAGTCAGAATTTGTGAAACTGCATTTAAAATCTGTTACCTAGTGAACTTAAAAAAAATGTTAAATTCTCCCTTACTTAAAATACTTCGTTTAGAATCTTTTGTATGATTAGTTACATTCATGCTTGAACTAGTTAGATATAGACAGGATTTGGTTTTGGTCGGTGTCAGTAGTACTGTGCAGTTATTGATTGGACGCTGTCAACCAAAATTCATCGACTATAATAGGTGCCTCGGTCTACATACATGAAAACGGCATTTAGGGGGTGCCTAATTAGAAAGCGTGAAATACTTAGTACTAATAACTTGCTGGACATCATCATATGCTTACTGATAGTTTATAGGATAGTAATTGGATCCAAAACTGTTTATTTGTATATTTAAGGTTTCCGTGGCTTAACCTAGTGGACGATAATAATTTGAAATAGGCTTACATCAAATTTCAAAAACGATGATTCATTGCTGATTTTGAGTTGCAGTTAAAAATGGTTAAGAATGAGTAAATTGTGACAATAGTCACCTGAGTGAAATAGTGTGAATTGGCTTAAAATCTTCATTAATTAAGTAATGTTAATATTTGGGCATAACACAAAGGTGTAAATATTTCAAAATGATAAGACTGACTTTGTACTGTATATAGTAGCCCCTAGCCATATAGACTTTTTTCATAGCATATATCTACCACACTAAACCCCAATGGCCCATTATTGTATAAGCCAAAGGGCCAAAGGAAAAAGTAAACTAGGTTCTTCCGTCATTGAACCGAGAGTCTGGAGGGGTTTACAGACCGTTTACTCGAACAAGTTTTACATTTTAATCAGCCGAATCAGTCCTAGTACTGAAGGCCCTTTGTCATTAAAATTAGCAACCTGTTGTGAGCTTGTATATTGTAATATGAATGTAATTCTTGCCAAGTCTGTGAAATACAAAACTTAGGTCTTTCATCTTAGCCTCTGCTAACTATAGGCTTATGAATGATACAACAGGCTAAAACTGGATTCCTTATTACTTTACTGTTTTATTTTCTTTCACTGAATTACGTTAAAGTTTCAGAAGATGATTTTATTAATTACTAAATTTGCAATCAGTTTATTAAATGGTGAAAGGAGGAGATGAAGAACGAGTTACTCCCATGTCACGTAGGGCAGGTTGCCAATTATAGACTTTGTAAATAATGTTTGGTGTGATATATTGTACAGTTGAAATTTAATGAATCGTTTGCTTTTGATATTTCATTTGTCAAATATTGTCTTTCATTTGAAGTTCAGTTATTTATCATTGTTACGTTTAAAACAGCAGAAGCCACACTATTTGATTAAGAAATAAATATTAAGCAGTTTGTGTTTTCTAAAAGAGAATATTAGAGGTATAAACGACCAAACTAACATTAATAATGAACTAAATTTTACTTTATAGGACCCTAATGCTGGTATGGTATACTAGACTAAAAATGTGTAGCCCGGGCCAATATTCTCGTTAGTCTTTATGCATTTCCATATTAAGTAGGTAAAGTCCTCGCCAAACAAGACATTATTATTTTGCTTTAATATAAGTATTAAAAAAGAGCTGAGGCAGCTAGACACGTTCCTTATCTAGAAAATGGTTTATAATATTGAGCGTTAACTAGGCAGGCCCAATCCTTGAAGGATGCTAAAAAGGTTTTCTGCTTTGGCGCCAATTTGATAGGTCTGTCAGCGAGCTGTGGAAGAGGCAGTGTGGGCTTGTAGGCGTGGTGAAAAAAGAACATGATTTGCGTAGGCTTTTCTCCAGCATGGGGCTCTATCCCTCCAAAGCCCAAGGTAAGGACTGAGCGATTTTAATCCTAACCCACTTGTCAAGGATAATTTGTTTGTACTAAAATTTGAAACCATAATAAAGCGGCGTAAATCATAGCTACTTGTTGACATGTTTTGATCTCTCAGCGTTTTTTATGATTATAATGATTTAAAATTGAATTTGAAATCTGTTCAACATACTGTACGTCGTATAAGCGTACGTCTCTTGTAATAATACAGTATATTTACGTGGTTAATTGTTCATTAGTTATATTTGGATATTTATTGAGGAAGATATCTTAGAATTTATCACCATGACAAAATTGCATTTACATATTTGATGTGTCATTCATTTACACAGGCCATTTTAAAGCATCGTAGCCCTTACAATAATGGCTTTGGATGCAGTCATTTAGGCCTCTTACAAATGGAGGGGGTTGCAGTACATTAACGTAGGTGTACAAGTTAACCGTTTGTAGCGGTGTATACTGAGGCAAACTGCGCGATTTATATGATAGATTGCATTAAAACACACTCAAATTTTACTCATGGGGACATCATTTTAGTTTTAACCTTAGTTAATTGGGATCACCTGAAGATCAGGGCCCCAGCCTTCTTTAGTTAGCCTTATAAAGCTAACTAAAGGCGGCTGGGGGCCCTGATCTTCAGGTGATCCATTAATTGTCCTTCACTTTCTTAATTGAATGAAAAAGTAATCCGTTTCGTTGCGTATTTAAAAGATTGGGATCAAATGTAGAATTCGGACCCCAGCCTTCTTTAGTTAGCTTTATAAGGCTAACTAACAAAAATATCATGACCTAACCTAACCAATCGTCAAGGGCGTACAGTTAACCTAACGATTGGTTAGGTTAGGTCGTGATATTTTCGTTAGTTAGCCTTATAAAGCTAACTAAAGAAGGCTGGAGTCCGAATTCTACATTTGATCCAAAGATTGAATTCAGACAATGGGGTGCTACTATAGCGTGCTGTCTACAAAGATATCTCTTGTCTACAAAAGAATTTGCACTGAATTTATGCTGACCTGACTTGAAATGACTACTTTATCTTTGAGGACGAATGTGAGGTCAAGGCGGACTATGAAAGGGGGAATCATGAAGACAAATATTAGTTCATTTACATTAAAACAAAAAATTTAAAGGACAAATAAAACAAACAATTCATTCTATGGGATATAATGCCCGGTTAGGTTAATTGAATGCCCGGTTAGGTCAACTGTATGCCCTTGACAATTGGTTAGGTTGTCGTGTTATTTTCGTTAAAACTAACGAAAATAACACAACTTAACCTAACCAATCGTCAAGGGCATAGTTGACCTAACTGGGCATTATATCCCATAGAATGAATTGTGTTTTATTTGTCCTTTAAATTTTTTGTTTTAATGTAATTGAATTTGTAAATATGTTGTAGACCGCACGCTGTAGTGTAAATATCTTTGTAGACCGCACGCTATAGTAGCACCCACGATGGTTAGGCCTATTATGAGGTTCATATGTATGTAATAATTTTTCTTCATAATCTGGTATGTGATTTCTGCTGGTTCATTGCTTTATGTTTGTTATGAACATACAACTCCGGACCAAAAAAAATAATAATACTGCGTCAAATGGACTCATGACGTTGTTAATACCTTCACACCTTTATGAGGAATATCGAGTATCTGTGACGTCATTGTGATAAAAAGACACCCGTGTGTGCCAGTTTTGAAAAAAAAGATTAAAATGTAGCAAAGACCTTATCAAATAGTGAAAAGTTAACACACTCGCCACTTTTATGAAATGGGATTTCGGTCATGAAAATCGAAAATTAAGCCGATGCTAAATGCGAAAGAGTTGCATGGACTGCAAACGAGTGGCAAAAAGTGCTTTTTTGGTTCAGACGAATCAAAATTTTTTCTCGTTTGGTGACGGGGGTCCACGAATTTGAGGAAGAAAGTCTGAAATGTATCATGAAAACTGTCTGAAGCGATCGGTCAAATTTACGGCGAGTGTGTTAGTGTGGGGTTGCATGAATGCAAATGATGTGGGGTCACTCGCATTCGTAAATAGAACCGTCAGTAGTCACGTTTATCAAGAGATCTTAGAATGATACATGGTAGAGTCTGCGGAACAGCTGTATGGAGACGAACCATTTATTTCAACATTGCTTCAGCTCATGCGGATCGTGCAACATCTGCGCGGTTTGAGGCTCATGAAATTGAAGTACTACCATGGCCAGCTAATTCTTCTGAACTTAATCCGATAGAAAATCTTTGGAATATTGCTAAGCAGAAGGTCCAAAAGCGTAAACCAGGAGCACTTAGTAAACTGGAGAGGTGGCAATCGATAACTACAGAAGGATGCAAGAGGCTTGTCTACTCGATGCCACGTCGATTGAAGGACGTAATCAGGGCTAAGGGTGGACCAACTAAATACTAAAATGCAGAGTTAAAGTCTGATAAAGGTTTAATGTATTGGCAGTACTCAATAAACGTAATGAATTTTTTTTGTAACCTGACAAGATATTCTAATATTTTGGTATGCCGCTATACATTAACTTTTCACTATTTAATAAGGTTTTTTCAATATTTTAATTTTTCTTTTTCAAAACTAAACACACACACGTGGATTTTTATCATAATGTCACAGATACTCGATATTCCTCATAAAAGTATATAACTTAATGGTATTATCAAAGTCACGAGCGCATTTGAGACGGTATTCTATTTTTTGGTCCGGAGTTGTATTTGATCAGTGGTATAATTAATATATGGTACGATGGAGGTAGTCATTGGATGTGGCCATTAGTAAAGGGCGTAACTTTAGAGTTAAGGAAATAGAGATCTGAACTTATTTTGAGACGCGATTTCATCGTTGGCAGTACACCCTTAAAATCAAGTATTATATTTTACTTTAATGGAACAAGTTTCTGCGCGATAATCCTTCTGAGTTTGTTTGTGCGCGTTCACGCCTTGTTTATAAGGTCTTTGAGAAGAAAAAGACGCCATAAAATTTAAATTCAGTGACGTCATTGAGCCATGACGTCACGCTCATTGTGGTTATAGACGCGTGACGTCGTTCTGATAATCTCTGCCTGATAGTTTATTAAAATGTTTTTTTTTAATCCGGAGGATCTTTTAGTCGTTTTAATGATATAGAACGAGTCATTAAACTTGCCCCGTCTCAAAATAGGCCTTTTGCTCTTAAGATTAATTGTAAAGCATCTTTTCAGGATTACCTTTGTTGATAATGAAGATTCATTTCTCTTTGATTAGTATCACGATCCTCAATCACTTTCAAGATAAGTGCTTGAAACTTTTAATAAGTCGCGATATGCTCTTCTATTTCTTACTACTTTGACATTTTTGGTTGTGGCCCAAACTGAACCTTAAAAACCCCAAAAAAACCGCACAGTCGTAGTATCGTATATGGATCACCTTGATTGCAAACGTTGAACATTTGATTTGTTGAACTTAATTAGTCCTTTAGGACCCTTTGCAGTTATACACTAATATTGCACCTTTTGGGGGTGAGGGGGGTTAACATTTTTCTCCTGAAGTATTTTGCTGAATGAGCGGAAAGACCATGTCGTATGCATAATTATCTTTTTAATTGCACAGTCATATGTATGCGTTAAAACATTGATTAAAATGTTTACAAATGTTCTCTTTTGGAAATTTAAGAGGTGGTTTGGAGACTTAAAGGATTTTTATCGCATATTAAAAACTTTGTGTTGGCGAAGGATTGATTTTTGGTCAGAAGCGTTAACGCAAACCTCGAAGTCCATTATAAAAAATAGGGCCTTTGCTTACGCTCTTTATTACATTCAGCCAGTGGTGGGCACCGTTAACCAAAAAGTTAACTTCGTTAACCGCTAATCCGTTAATCAAAAAGTTAACTTCGTTAACCGTTAATCCGTTAATTCGTTAAACATGTAACGGAAGTTACCGATAAACCGTTAACGTTAACTTTTATTATAAAAAAAATGAAAAACACAATATATATATATAATTTAATTTTCCCTCTTCTCGTTCTCCATTTTGTCCATGAGATGCATGTTGCCCTTCATGAAAATTAGCATATCAAAGTTTTCATCAGACAGGGATGATCTCTTGGCCCTCAGGATGTCCTTGCCCATAGAGAACAAAGTGACATGAGAATTGAAATCTTACCTGATCAGTTTTATGGTTCTTGAAATGTATCAAGGAGACTACTAATAAGGTACTCACAGACATATTATAAATATACATGACTTACTTCACAACGATTATTTTTAAATATTCACTAGCACAAACATGTTGCGCAAGAGACAGACTGCAAATTAAACGAATGTAGTTATTTGTTGTAATTGTTACATATATATTATTGAAAGTGCCTTAAAATGCTCGTGATATTTCTTGAAAGAAGTTGAAACATTCAACTCAAATGGCAAATCTTTCCGCCTGATTTTACAGTCGACCATGTTTTGCCCAAACCAATGCCATAAATAACTACCATATTTGGTAAGACAAATTGTGGCGACGGAAACAAATATATCGCCTGATTTTGCACTGCGGAAATGGAAATTCGTTCATCACTATTAACAGTGGCGGATTAATTGCGCACCTGCTCAGCACTGAAAATAATATAAACTTTTAAACGTTTATTTATGAATTTTTTGGGTTAACGGACTTGAGTTAACGGAAGTTAAATGTAACGGAAGTTAATTAGTCCGATAATGATTTTCAAAGTTAACTTAAAAGTTAAATCGTTAACGAAAAAGTTAACTTCGTTAATTAACGATTAACGGATTAACGGTTTGTGCCCAGCTTTGCATTCAGCCATCCATTGTATACATTCAGTAATATGCGGAAAACCGCATATTATTTCAGTAGTATTTATTGTACGTCATGACGAAAAAGTATTGATATTAATCCTTAATTGTGATTCAAACCTCCCCTCCCCCCAATATCTGAATACAGCCGTGATAATGATGCAAATTGGTAAACTACTGGGCTATCTTTGTAGATTAGCCCTTAAAATATGGTAACATAGTGTAGCGTACGTTTCGCAACATAGTTACACGTGTTTCCGATGGTCGTGGCAGGTACACGTTCGAATCCCACTAGTGGTCAGAGTTATTAATTTCTGTATTTAGTTATTTCTCTATTATAGCTTATATACTCATCTTTAAGTTAAATGAGTTGTAATTTCTTGAATATAAGGCTTAAAGCAACCGGTTAGGCCCAGCCCTTATTTTAAAGCTTGAAATTTTCCCTTTGAGTGGTGTACGGGATGTACACTTCGATAGTCCTTCATTTTAGCGAATAGTAAGATAAGATGAACGTTCCGATAAAAATCTGGGAAAAGCCGGTAGAAGATGAGAGAGAGTACAATACACTCGCCGGAAGAAAAAAGAATAATTTCAAAAGACGTTACAGATGTTAAAAGTGACATCTTGGCTGAAAAGTCTAATCTACTGACCTAAAAACATGTACTGGAAAGGGTGCGCCATTTTCGTGGATGCATTGGTGAACACTTGGGAGCATGTTTGTGCTTACACGCTTAAGAATCTCTCGTTCCGTTCATAGACAAGTTACTCAGACAAGGGTTACAGGAGTAGAGGGATTGGCCTCACCTTTTCAAATGCCATGTGTGTAAGGGATGCCAGTTAGGAAACTTGAAGTCGTTGACGTTCTGTGACAGGAAGCACGAATTCATGTTCGCCGACGGCGTTTCTCACGATTTTGATCGCTATTTTGTGGTGATTATAATTATTAATATGAGGATGATATGAAAGCCATGTTTATTAGTTGAAAAGAGGAAACTTAAACCATCCGTGCGTAACCTTTTATATATATATATATATTTTATACATATAAAATATGCAGTTTTCTGGAAACCAATTCGTGTTGGCTTTTGGCTCTTCATTCCCATAAATCATTCGTAAGTGTAAGGAGCAAAAGAGTAATTTGGTTGCTGTGTGGCTAAAGGGAAATAAATCTTGCATACAAAAATGTGTGTATACAGTAACCAACCGTTGTGAATTTAAGAAAAATGGATGTCTGTGAATAGAGTGAAGTACCAACAAGAAAATGGCTTTATATATTATGTTATGATGATTGATTGTAAGGGTAATTTCATGTAGCGATTTCATTGAGAAGTTTAAAAAAAATGACCTCTGTATCCATGAATTGAAACCATCAAGCTAAGTTACTCCTTCGATCTCTTGCTTAAAAAATGCTTTGTTTACGGAGTTTTACTGTAGTACCAGGTTTGGGAACGAGTAAGGAATTATATTTACTCGAAAGAATTAATTTAAAAGGATCACATGAACAAAATCGAATTTCATAATGTCGACGTTCGACTTTATGCGAGTCGGCCTTATTCTAGATCGACTATGCGCGAGTATATGGATTCCGGATGAAAATTAAACGAGTGTTCAGTATTTTAACCGAGGCTGACTAACCCATACATACGTTTCAGATTTTCAATGAAAATGGTTAATCTAACCAGACCTAACGATCAAGCTGAACCTAATCTGACTTAATTTAAACAAAATTTAACACGAAGTTAGCTGACATGGATAAGGGTCAGAAATTTTGGTGTCGACGTTGTGCGGATGGACATTCCACTACCCCGTTTAAAAGTCAAATTCACTGTAATTAACCGCGAGTAAGAGTAGGATGTTTCTCCCCACAAAATCGTGCGTGTCCTTTTTGTCGTTATGATATTAGATGTTTTGAAATAGGTTAAATAATCCCGAGCATTATTTTTTTTATTGACTTTCATTTAATTCTTCATTTCCTTAAATCATTTTATGTCTAAACTCTAAACTGGTTTTAGAAAATCCACCCCTAATTTGTCAAAATTCAAAAGTCTTTATTCAGAAAAGAATTCGAGTGACAGTTTTATCATTTTTAGATATTTGATGACATTAATATATTCACAGTAATCTCTTATCTGAATATGCCGTTGGAAGCATGGAGGCTTTTGAGGCAAAATTAATGGCATTTACCTTATTTACTAAATAAAAAAGGGAAAGTAGCAAGTAATAGTAATAGTGATAACAAATAATACAATAATAGCAATAATAATAATAATGAATACAAAAAGTGTACAAAATGTTATATAATTTTAAATTAAGATTTATTGTACAGTATATTCAGTAGAAATTAATGATGCTTATTAAAATATAAAAAGTAAGAGATTACGAAATTAAAGGTGCTCAATAAAATTAGCATATTTTAAATAGTTCATTACGAAATGGGAACTTCATTACCATGGTAAAAATGGCAGCAGTGAACTTATACACGAATAGGAGCTAATGAAGTGCTTTTATAAGTGATTTGCGAAATATACTTAGCGATGAATCCTGCCTAATGTGCGTGGGAATTGCATTCCATACATCTGCTCCTTCGAAAGACGATGCATTTCCCGCAGTTTCTATTGTACCGTTGTTAGGTTTGTGTATAAAATCCGTGGGCAGTCTGGTTTTATAACGATGGTGTATTTGATTGGGGGTGATTGTTCTTTGAATGGGTGATTTATGTTGATTTTTATTGATAACTTTGAACGCATTAAGAACAACATTGAATTTGTATAAGTCATTTAGTTTTATAATATTTCTCTCTTTAAATATTGGGGAAGCGTGACTTTGCGAACTCTATCGAATAATGACAATAGACAGACATTTTTTTACGAATTACTTCCAAAGAATGTTTTATATATTTCTTTGAGCTACCCCCTGTTGTAATGCATTATAATAAATGTCGATGGATGAAAGAATAACACCGGTCTACGTGAAAATCGATTTCTTTATTTTGAGTTGTGATTCTGAAGCAGTTCGCTGCGCTGAATTAAAAAATGCTAACAGTTTTTTCTATCACCCACAGTTTTAAAGTTATTAGCAAAACAATTTTGGGGCGTTTTGTAATTTTTTACCTTTTTTATCTTTAATTAATTTAGTTTTTTCTTATTTTTCAGATAGATAATTCTAACATTACGTCTTTAAAATTTTAATAATGGCTTCTAGAGGATGTACCCATAGTCCAGACATATTTTGTTATATTTGTGGTCGGTATGTTGTAAAACAAAGGACAAATGTAACGACCTTCATTAAGAGAGCTTATCATGCTTATTTTGGAATTAAATTAGATCAAGACAAAAGTTGGGCTCCACACAAGGTTTGTCTTACGTGTGTTGCGGCACTAAGGAATTGGAGCAAAGGTAAAAAGAAAAGTTTGCCATTTGGGATCCCTATGGTATGGCGCGAGCCTAGAAACCATACCGACGACTGCTACTTCTGTTCTTGCAATGTTAAAGGTTATAATGCAAAGAATAAAGAGAGCCTTCAATACCCAAGTCTTCCATCTGCAATAAGGCCGGTACCCCATGGTCCATAAGTTCCTATTCCCCGCCCACCCGAGAGTCTGGATCAATACAATTCAGCTGACCGAGATCCTAAACCATTAACCCAAGCCGAACTAAATGACTTAGTCAGGGATTTGAATCTGCCTAAGGACTCTGCAGAACTTTTGGGGTCTAGATTGCAGGAGAACAATTTATTGGCATCCGACACATACTTCGCTTGGTAAAGAAGGTAAATATATTTTGTTTCTTTCAGTTATTTTTTTATTCTCTCATAAACAAGCAATATGCTTGTCCAAGAGCTAGGAGCTATTTAATTCTGCTTTAATTAGGTTTTACTCTATCACCTAAAGATTTCGTGCTAAAGGGGTGTTGTAATACCTCATCTGTCCCCAAATGTTAACCACCCATTGATGGGAGGGGAGAGAGTATTTTGCTGGGAACGGGACTGGTTGTTATATATACAGGGTGTCCCAAAAAAACTATATACTCTTTATAGCATCATATATTTTATAATTTAAAAAAACCCAAACAATATATTGTTATAGCAATCGCCAATGAAAGGTAAATTAGTAATCTAAGTGATCAAAATGTTATAGCGAGTTGTTTGCATATAAAATTTAATTAACTACGCCAAGCGCTCAAAATGTTCTCCGGCGGCATGAATGAACTTTCAATACAACAAAATCGTGTGGTCTGATGAAGCTACCTTCAAGTTGAATGGCACAGTAAATCGACACAACTGCAGGTACTGGTCACTTGATAATCCACACGTTTATGTGGATAAAACATGTTAATTTACCAGGATTAACAGCATGGTGTGGTTTATCATCCAGGAGTTTGGTTGGACCATTTTTCTTTAATGGGACAGTTACCGGTGCCGCATATCTTCATCAGACCACACGATTTTGTTGTATTGAAAGTGCATTCATGCCGCCGGAGAACATTTTGAGCATTTGGCGTAGTTAATTAAATTTTATATGCAAACAACTCGCTATAACATTTTGATCACTTAGATTACTAATTTCCCTTTCATTGGCAATTGCTATAACAATATATTATTTGGTTTTTTTTAAAATTATAAAATATATGATGCTATAAAGAGTAGTTTTTTTGGGACACCCTGTATTTACCCTACATTATTATGTAAGCGTTACTGTAGTCTATAGCAACAAAATTTATGGTTTAGCATGTGCAATCCAATGTTGGTCTCGATAAGATGGTTCACATTTGGGGATAAATGGGGGATTTATGACACACCCTGTAGTAAGAAAACCATACGTGATAGGGAAAACTAACTATATTTTTGAGATCAGCGCACTCAAATTATATAGAATCACCAACTAGTTTGTAAAAATCGATCGACAAGTTTTCAAATGTGTACTGGTGTAATCTAGGGTAAGGAGTGCGTTTCGAGGAAGGGTCGTTTTTAGTTTAAATAATATAATATGAAGAGAAATTTTAATATTTTGGATTTGATATGTTGTATAGGACTTTTGAAATTTAGTTTTTCGTCTAAATTAATGTCGAGTACTTTAACCTCATTCACCCTTGCGAGAGTAGTATTCCCAACTTTTATTTGACAGTTTGTATTTATATGTTTTGCTGTAATAATCATATAAGTTAACCTTGTCACGTTCAATAAAACTTTATTAACACACATCCATTTGTACACATTTTATAATTTCCTGTTCATTTCATTAATCAGAAAATCTGAGTTATCCTGGGAAGAAGTAAGTGTGGTATCATCTACACATTGTGGCAATTTAATGTGGTTAATATGATGAAAATCGGTTGACGTGAAGTAGAAATAGTAATGGGTTAAGAATAGATCCTCGTGTGAGACTCCACTAGTTAGCATCGTCTTGTCATATAAATTATCTTTTAATCCGATGTACTGATGATGATTTGACGGATATGCTTTAAACCAGTCGAGGAAGACCAAGACTGGTTGTTTTTTTTCCAAGTTCTGATACACATTTTCTGGTAGCTTGTCGATGGCATCTCCGGGTGTATGTCTACCTCCAAATCCATATTGCGTTTTAGTTAAAGTATCATACCGTAGAATGGTGGAATTGGGATAACGTTGGGTAATTGGGACACACTCAAAAATATATTTAAATAAGTAATTTTAGTACTTTTGCATTTTAGCATCTTTATACAATCTGGTCAAATATTGTATAAAAATTTGTTTACAGTGTTAAAATTACTTATTCACATACATTTTTGAGATTATCCCAATTACCCCGCGTTATCCCAATTCCCCCATTCTACGGTATTTAATTAAGAATTTAGTAAGTACACGATTTTTTCAAATATTTTACTTAAAGTTGGCAATATGAAAATGGGGGTGATAATTGGATGGAGTTGCCGACATAACAGTAAATAACTCCCCCCTCCCCCCTCTCCCGAAAAAATGACTTTTTCTAAAATAGCCAATAAATTACATTTTTAAAATATATTTTTGGGCCGACATGAGTAAACTTAAAAAACATAACTTATTATTAATTAGTATTTTGGATCACTTGAAGATCAGAGCCCCCCCACCACCGCCGCCGCCTTCTTTAGTTAGCTTTATAAGGCTAACTAACGAAAATATTACGACCTAACCTAACCAGTCGTCAAGGGCGTACGTTGACCTAACGATTGTGGTTAGGGTTAAGTTGTGATATTTTCGTTAGTTAGCCTTATAAGGCTAACTAAAGAAGGCTGGGAGCCCTGATCTTCAGGTGATCCGTATCTTGATGACCTTTTTTTCCAAAATTGTTTTTCTGCGAGTTAAATCGAATCCTTACATATAAAAATAAAATGGCTAAACACCACAATAATTTTGTAAATAGAGATTACACCTATTTGTGAGAGTCACGCGCGAGTAGGGAGCGTTATCAATACGAGTAAGCTTTGGTTCATTTCACGGATATAACGAAACAAGTTTCTTTATTCTCGAAACTCTTCAATGAAGCCGTGTAGATGAGGTTACCCCAAGGGTGACGTCATGATGATTAGCAAAAAGGATGTGCGTGAGAATTTTCTCGTGAATGTTCTCAGTTCGTCGAGTCCGGCTGATACCCTTCAGATCCTCAAAGAACAATGACGCTGTTTCAACGTCACGCGATAAGTGTCGAATCGCGTGGCATGAATTTAAGTTCTAGATTTAAAGGGAAAAATGCATTCTTGTTCGATGTCGTATACTTGTTCAATAATAATTATAAAGCATTTTTGGAGCATTCCCTCACCGTTTCACACGATTTATTAAGGATACTGTAGAGGAAATAATGTGTACGAGGGTCGGTACGAAAGTAAATACAATAAGAGCCATTACTTTCCTACCGCCGCTCGTATATATATATAATAATGTTAATGTTTAACTCAACCGATGTCAAATTATAAACCTTTTGACTTCCAAAAAACGATGTTATATGCGGTTCAGTTTCAGCTTTGATTTATGGCTTCCGTCTTGGTATACATTAATTCGGAATATTTATATGAATGTAAAATCTTCAGGTACGCATGGTTTGTGCGCCTTGTAACGAAAGCCACGTGAGGTTAGTGCAATGAAAAGTGAACTGGTAGGATATTGTAATTTGTTAATTACTAGACGTTATATTTTCTTTAATTTTATTTATTGTTGCGACAAAGGTTCATTAATTTTTATCGTTTTCATCACGGATTTGGAATTTACGATAAGTGAAATTGATCCAATATCCTTGATTAAAATGGTTCGGATAATTTAATAATAATTCGTTTAATACGATGTATTAAATGTAATTTTCATCATCATCATCATTATAAATATTATCGTAGTATTAACCGAAAATAGAAGATTTTGGAATACGGCGTTTCATAGAGATAATTTTGATTTCCTGTAGTCGAAACGATGTACAAAAAAAAAAAATGTTGAATTGATTTGCAAGTATTTTATAAACATTTTGTAAATGAGGTAATTTATTAGCTAGTCTCTCGGTAATCGTTTATGGTATATAGGTTATACAGGGTGAGCGAAAAATCCCTGCGCACCTGCGAGAAGTGTAGTGAACCTGTACCTGCACTGTGTTGGAAGTGGATAGGTGCACAGGGACTTTTCACTCACCCCGTATAAAGCAAGCAGCGATTCCCAATCCGTGGTACGCGTGCCACTGATGGTACGCGAGAGCGTTATAAATACGCAGCTTGCTAATTGCTTTGATGATGATGCGTTCAAAAGTAATATTTGTTGTAGATGAATAACCTTCGACTTTTCCGACTGTGGATTTGTATGCTATCCAATTTACTGTACAGATACATTTCATATTATTTAACGATAATGTGTAAGATTGTGATTCAGTACAAATATCATTAGAATAGATACAAGTTTCTAGATAAGGTCATAAGGATAAACATTCAAGATGAACACCGCAGTCCGTTCGCTACGGGCGGGTACGCGTATCTTCTTCCTTCCTTCCTTAATGGTGATACCTAGAAAAATATGGTGGCAAAAAAGGTCGGGAACCCCTAATATATAAAGGATGAAATAATATATGGTGACCCGTTGCCCGCGTTGGGCTTCATTTTGCCCTCTACCATTACTTATTCGGACTACTACGGTGGATTTAATATCCCAGAAAAGTCTCGTGTTTCACGCGCATTAGTTCCGTTTTTCTATTAAAAATTATCTTGGAGACCGTATGTAGGCATATGTCGTAGGTCTGATCGAACCAAAATGATGGCATTTTACGCGATTTAGTATTGAAGGTCCAATATAAAATTACGCGCGCAATGGTTTGAATAATGAACATTAGTTTGAAAGTGATTTAATGTTTTGATAACTTTTTAAACATCTTTTATTTTGAAGGTCACGTAAGAAACTTTGATAACTTGCTTTTTAACATTACTTTCGTTAATTTTTACTTTTGCGTATCGGTGATGAATTTTTTATTTTTTAGCAGTAAATAAGTCTCGCGCCATCACGTATAATAATTATGATCAAGACATAATTTACGCTGTCGTCATTGTTGTTGACATCCAAAAGATAAATAATTAAGGACGCGTGGAGAAAGGCATAGCTCAAGTTTAGACTTTATTGTATTTTTTGTAGTACGCAATAGACAGTCAGTCGAAGAATAAAAAACTTAATTACGAAACGTAGAAGACTATATGAATTATAGAACTATGAATTACATCCAACTCGGATGGTTTTCAAACGAGCTCCAATTCTGAAATTAATGTTTTTCACCTCGCGAAAGGGATCATTTCGATGGGGTCGGGCCGAGGGAGGGGAAAAATACATAATGATTTCTGGAATATGCTAATTGGTGTGCTTGGCAGCGTGGGGAATGCGTGTAAAGTGATTGTAATACGTGATATGGATGGGAAAGTGGAGTTGACCCTGAGCCTGGGGTGATTGGGAAGCATGGTATGCCCAGAATGAATGACAATGGCGACAGAACGAAAGAATTTTGCGAAAAGAGGTGTGTGTATTATAAATGCGTACATTAAACACGAGGACATCGCCGAGTATACGTGGAATGAAAACACACTCACGGGGCATCTTGCTCCTGAAGAATCATGCACCTAGACCTACAAAGACGGGAGTACCCGCAGTGTAAACTAACGACAAAGACGCGTAAAAGGATACGAATCAGACTATATTCATTTGATTAGGATAACATGGAGCATGATTGTTTCTATTAATTATTCCAGTTACTTAAACAATTGGAGTTAAGGTAGCTTTTAGTCATAAAACTAGTGTTAAATTTCTCCTAATTAAGAGTCCAAATATTTCAGTTGGGCGTCTCTTTTCTATCGGATGTAAACACTGCGATTCATTTTACACGGGCCAAAGTGGAGAACCTTCAGATGTTAGAGTAAAACAACAAAAATATGCGTGTAGAACTCTAGTAATTCTGATATAGTGTTTAACCGTATGCAGTATGGATTTAATCGTAGCATTAATTGGGAAGGTTATGAAATTCTATTGAAAATAGGCAATTGAAAGGAACATTTTGGAATCTACGTTCGTTTACTTCGCAAATAACTGTAATAATAGTTGGGAAACTTATAAAATGGACCATATTTTGTTGAAATACCTTAGTAATCTGTTGTTAATTTCTCTTATCTCCTTTGTTCACGCTGTACAGGAACAATGGCACTCAAGTATTCGTTCAGATAAATATTTCAGTTATATTCGTTCTTATCTTTTGTACGATGCATAGAATAGTTATGAAAAGTTTATCGTACATTTGGAAATTTAACAAATAAAAAAATCAGTTTAACACCAACATTATAATGTAAAACATCAAAGAAATTGGAAAAAGTTAAAATGCCAGTTTTCATACATTTATTTACAAAATTATTGGAGCGATTGAAGAATAGGGACCCCAGCCTTCTTTAGTTAGGCTTATAAGGCTAACTAACGAAAATATCACGACCTAACCTAACCAATCGTTAGGTTAACTGTACGCCCTTGACGATTGGTTAGGTTAGGTCATGATATTTTCGTTAGTTAGCCTTATAAAGCTAACTAAAGAAGGCTGGGGTCCCTATTCTTCAATAGCTCCAAATTATTTAATACTTTGCGTGTCCACCTTGGACTTAAAGAACTTAAAATTTTAATAAACAGTAAACTACTGATAAATTAGAAACTTCTTAATTCCAAATTCTAGAATTTTCTCAGTCTTCATGGAAGACGGGCGACTGTACAAGCGTAAGCAATGGTAAAGAGCTGTTTACGGATCTTAAGCTCTGCTTCCTTTAGACTGTAAGGGAATATACCTAGTGTTACTGATTCATTCATTAACTTACTGAGTGGTATTGCAATTTCATCGGATACTAAGTTGTATATTTTTACCAGGGTCGTATTAATGTCAGAATCTTTATTTTTTTGATTTTTTTATTACTAGAATTGGATGAAAAAAAAAGTTTGGATTTGGTTGTGGCATGTATTGTCGGTAGTGTTTGTAATTGGGATAGAGGTTGCAGTATTGGAACCGATATTTGCAAAGTAGTAGTTTAATAAATTGGCTGTCTTTGGAGTCATTGTAAGAATTTCCGCTTTGTAATGGAGGACAAGGGATTTGTTTTAACCTTCTTTGTATTAATGAACTCTTTCAGAGTGTACCATAGCCTTTTTGGATTGGATTTTTGTTCATCAAATTTTGAACAATAATGATCTGCTTTTGCCCTTTTGATGCTTGCATTAAGCCTGTTAGTCATTTTTGTATGTCTTTTCGGTAATAAGATCAGTTTTCCATAATTTAAAGAGAGTATGCTTGGGTTTAATATTTACAATGAGTGCTGATATGATCTATTGGTTGTTGTATTTAGTTTTAGATAGTACCTTTGATTTAAGAGTAAAGTTTATGTTGAATTATATCCGCTAGTGTGTCTGAGAATGCTTGAAATTTTGTTCCAATGTCATGGTTACTTTCGGTTATTCTAGTTTAGTCAAAAGCTGATATTGCTCTCAGGAACTTTAATTTGTTGTTATAACTGTAAGATCTATTGTAGAGTCAACTTTTGTAGTTTCCTTTGCTAAGAAATGGGTGATGAGCATGGTGTATGTAGGCAAGTGATCCGTGATATTTATTTAATATAATAATAAGACCCGAAGTGCAGTCAACCAGGGATCGCACCCAGATCTGATCTGGCAGAGCCGAATTACTAATGTCATTGTGAAGTCTAGTTGGCTTTGTAATAGCTAATTTAAAACCGCATGCAGTCATACATAGTATATTCCTTTTTCATTCTTCATTATCAGTTTACTTTATCAACACATCCTCTGCCTTACCTAAAACCGCTTACCTCATCGCCAATCAAAGGAATCAATCACTTTCATATACTTTTCCAGCTAAAGGACTCGTACCCTACAATTTTAAAATTCATTTTTTTCACATTTATTTTGACACCCATTACAAATTACATTTTTTGTCCACCTATCTGGAACGTATCCACTTTCCCACTTTAATTTTTTTAACATATTTTCCAGTTACTGAAGCACCACTTAATCTGCTTATTAATAGTGTAGTGAATACTCTTATTTTAGTTTCAAGATAAATGTTAATTTTACCGTCTTGAATTTCGGAATAGCTATAAATTCATTTTAAATTAGTTACCCATCATAATTCAATTGTGAACCACATTAATACTAATTTCATGTATACTATATTATTTTATTGTATGTAAACATAATTAATTATATATCACAATTGTCAGTTAATTATTTATATTCAAATAATTATTTTAATGTAATACCATGTCCATTTTACAAATAAATAATAGAAATCCAAGGGTTATATTTTCCACCTTTGGTACTGTCGCAGTTTCGCCTAACGGACTCAGTACGGCTAGTGAGATAATCACTGGTTGGCACTTAACCAGCGGTAGTGCTTATGGCTACATCATCCAGGTTAACCTATACCGGATAGATGCGCTACGGTCCCAAGCCGTAGCTTGCCTAGGCCGACGACGAAAACCAACAATTGGTGACTCCGGAGTTGGATTCCCCCCTTTTACCCGAACGACTAGGATTAGACTGTAACGTCGTTCGTGCCCATCACCCCCTTCACCCGAGCGACTAGGACCAGACTGTAACGTCGTTCGTGCCCATCACCCCCTTCACCCGAGCGACTAGGACCAGACTGTAATGTCGCTCGTGCCCTCTGCCCCTCACCCCTGCCCGTGCGCTCTGTGCCTGCGCTCGTCTCAACCTCCACTCCTTCGTTGGTAACTTGTCGTCTTGCTTGTACGTCAGCAAGCATAGGAGAAGATGCCTGACGACGCTGGTGCCATCTCCCACTTGAGCGTAAAGCTCCCCGTCTTCTGGCCGGGTGATCATTTATTTGGTTCCACCAAGTGGAATCACAATTCAACTTGGGAAGGATCACCGCTAGCAGGACAAAATACGATCATGTTTTGTCCTCTCTACCAGCGAGCATCATCTCTGAAGTCCGTGACGTCATCGTGTCTACTTCCACGAGTGAGGACCCATACAACGATCTGAAGTCTGCCATCCTGTGCCGCACCACTGTCTCCGAGCGTGAGAAACTACATCAGTTAATCTCAAAAGAAGAACTTGGAGACCGTAAGCCCACTCAAATGCTGAGGGCTATGCAGTGCGCTCTAGGCGAACGCGCACAAACCTTCGATAAGGACATCTTTAGACAGTTGTTCTTGCAGAAACTTCCTCCATCAGCTCAGCGTGTCTTGGCCACTATGGATCCTGCTACTCCAGTTGATAAACTAGCAGAAACTGCCGACAAAGTAGTGGAGATTGACACAGCTCCGGTCAACAACGTGAACACACAATCAGAACTGGAGTTGAAAGTGAAAGAGTTAAGTCAACAACTCAACCACGTTTGTTCTCTGCTACAAAATCAACGGCAAAGAAGCCATTCTCGGTCAAGATTTACGAAGAGGCAACGTTCGAGTTCCGGGAAGATCTGCTTCTACCACTCGAAATTTGGAAAGAAGGCTAGGAAGTGCATCTCCCCTTGCAATTTTTCGTCGGAAAACCCCAGCAGCGAGTCCTAATGGCGTCTAGTACTCGCACTGCCAACCTGTTATTCATAAAGGACAGGAACTCTGGTGTCAATTTCTTGGTCGATACCGGAGCATCAGTCAGTGTATTCCCTCAAAAATCTGGTCATACGCACTCGGAATCTCCGCCTCTATACGCTGCTAACGGTTCACGCATACCCACGTACGGTACTCAGTCGCGTGAACTAAACTTGGGCCTTCACCGATCCTTCAAGTGGATTTTCATCTGTGCTCAAGTGCAGCATCCCATAATCGGCGCTGACTTCCTCCAGCATTTCAAACTCCTGGTGGATCTTGACAAGCGACGCTTATGCGACCAGGCCACACTGCTTTCTGTTCTTGCCAAACAGGTTGCCCTTCCGGACGCCTCGAACTCTGCACTTTCCCTCGTTCCCCCTAATTCCATGTACCAGTGCCTTTTCCAGCGATATCCAGGAATTCTTCAACCGATGCAGATGGGTGATACCATTAAGCACACCATTACCCATCACATTACAACAAAAGGTCCCCCTGTGTTTGCAAAACCCAGACGTCTTGCCCCGGACAAACTGAAAGCTGCCAAATCGGAATTCCAGCTTATGATAGATCTTGGGATAATAAGACCTTCCAAAAGCAGTTGGTCCTCTCCCCTACACCTGGTCCAGAAGAAGTCAGGAGACTGGAGACCATGTGGGGATTACCGGTTTTTGAATTCGACAACCATCCCGGACCGATATCCGGTACCAAATGTCCAAGACTTTACTTCTCTTCTCCACGGCAAATCTATCTTCAGTAAAATAGATCTCGTTAAGGCTTTCCACCACATTCCCGTAGAGCCTTCGGATATTCCCAAGACTGCAGTTTGTACACCATTTGGGTTATTCGAATTTGTGAAGATGCCGTTCGGGCTACGGAATGCTGCGCAAACCTTTCAGAGGTTTATAGATGAGGTCACCAGAGGCTTAGACTTTGTTTATGCCTACATCGATGATTTGCTTGTGGCCAGCTCAACGGAAGAGGAACATAAGGAACATCTTTCACTCCTCTTTCAACGCTTAGAACAATACGGTGTTACTATTAATGCATCTAAGTGTGTGTTTGCACAGCCAACCTTGGAATTTCTTGGTCACACGATTTCGCAGCACGGAATTACCCCCCTTCAGGACAAGTGTGAAGTGATAAAAAATTACCCAATGCCAAATAATCAGCGTGAGTTACGTCGGTTTCTAGGTTTGGTAAATTATTACCACAAGTTCATTAAAAACTGTGCCAGTGTTCTTGCTCCTCTACACGCTATGATCACACACAAACGCAAGGTAACGAAATTGGTATGGTGTAGCGATAGTTTACAGGCGTTCGACAATGCCAAAAATGCTATCAATAGTGCATTGTCTCTGTCATTTCCTACCAGTGATGCCCCCCTAACTCTGACGGTCGATGCATCAGATGTTGCGATCGGTGGAGTGTTGGAACAAACCATTAATGGTCAACAAGCACCCATCGCGTTTTACTCGAAAAAGCTGCAGCCAGCCCAAACGCGTTATAGTGCTTTCGGACGTGAACTTCTTGCTATTTACTTAAACGTGAAGCATTTTCAACATTTCCTTGAAGGCCGAGAGTTTTGTGTTTTTACCGACCACAAACCTTTGGTCACTGTCTTCAATAAAAACAGCTGTAACCACTCTCCCAGAGTCATCAGGCAACTCGATTATATCTCGCAATTTACCACAGATATCCGCCACATCAAAGGTGTCTTGAACACTCCAGCGGATGCACTTTCAAGAATAGAGATTACTTCTGTTACCCTCAGCTCTACACTGTGGAATGCTATTGCACAGGATCAAGATAAGGATACGGAACTACAAGACCTGCTCAGAGAAGACTCCACTCACTCACTTTCCCTCAAGAAAATGAGTATGCCAGGATTGTCTGTGCCCCTCTATTGTGACGTATCAACAGCTGCTATTCGCCCTTATGTCCCTCCATGTCACAGACAAGCAGTCTTCACGGATCTTCATAAGCCCCCCATCCTGGTATCCGTGCTTCGCAACACCTGGTTACCTCTCGCTTTGTTTGGCCCTCGATGCGGAAGGATGTCAAACATTGGACCAAAACGTGCCTTGCCTGCCAGCGTGCCAAAGTCCAAAGGCACACCAGGTCCCCCTTTGACGCATTTCCGCCCCCATCCCAGCGATTTGAGGTAATTCATGTAGACATTGTTGGCCCTCTTCCAGTGATTCAAGGCCAACGTTATCTCTCACCTGTCTCGACCGCTTTTCCAGATGGCCTGAAGCCATCCCACTTCCTGATATCCAAGCGGACACTGTTGCAAGAGCCTTTCTTCATGGATGGGTATCAAGATTTGGATTGCCGACAAAAGTCATCACTGACCAAGGTCGCCAATTTGAGTCTTCGCTTTGGAAGAAGTTTACCAGCTTGTTGGGTACAGTACATGCGCATACCTGTGCGTATCATCCGCAAGCTAACGGCCTCGTCGAACGCTTCCATCGCCAGCTGAAGTCATCCCTTATGTGTCACGAAGACTCCCATTGGATGGATAAGCTTCCACTCGTGTTGCTTGGTATTCGCTCTGCATTTAAGAGTGATCTGAAGACTACAGCGGCTGAACTAGTCTATGGAACAACACTGCGGCTACCAGGTGGCTACTTCACTGCAGGGGATAAGTCATGTGATCCTACGGAATTCGCTCAAACACTTTCCTCTCACATGCAGTCCCTTCAGCCTGTTCCCCCTCGATTGACTAGCCAACAGAACATCTTTGTTTCCCCAGCCCTCCAGTCTTGCACCCACGTTTTCGTTCGTGTACCTCTCCCAAAACGGCCTCTCCAATGTCCATATGACGGGCCCTATGAAGTTCTCCGACGTACGCGCAAATCATTTCTCATCCAGCGCGGTTCCAAGGTCGACAAGGTTTCTATCGATCGTCTTAAGCCTGCGTTTTTGGAATCAACCTTAAGCGAGGTACATGTAGCTACCAAAAAGGTCCAGAGGAAATCTGTGTCGTTCGGAACTCTTTGAACTTCCTCTCTGGTGGGGGAGTGTGTAGTGAATACTCTTATTTTAGTTTCAAGATAAATGTTAATTTTACCGTCTTGAATTTCGGAATAGCTATAAATTCATTTTAAATTAGTTACCCATCATAATTCAATTGTGAACCACATTAATACTAATTTCATGTATACTATATTATTTTATTGTATGTAAACATAATTAATTATATATCACAATTGTCAGTTAATTATTTATATTCAAATAATTATTTTAATCTAATACCATGTCCATTTTACAAATAAATAATAGAAATCCAAGGGTTATATTTTCCACCTTTGGTACTGTCGCAGTTTCGCCTAACGGACTCAATACGGCTAGTGAGATAATCACTGGTTGGCACTTAACCAGCGGCAGTGCTTATGGCTACATCATCCAGGTTAACCTATACCGGATAGATGCGCTACGGTCCCAAGCCGTAGCTTGCCTAGGCCAACGACGACGACGAAAACCAACAATAGTAATTTCACTACATATCCCATCAATTCGTGCCAACTTTCCTTTCTTCAGCTTGCGTATGGCTCATTCAGCTTCCTCTAATTTGATGTTTCTTACTCCCTAGTATACTCGTACATTTCTCAGTACGTTACTAAAATCAACTGTATTCACATTTGCTTCCTGTCTGTCTACCTCGCCTATCAGCTCACTAAATATTAAATCCTTCGCGAACTTGCTTATCTTGCACCAACTTTCTCACTTCTTTCCGTAAAATTTTTTTTTGCTTTTTTACATCCTACTCATTCATCTTCCTACCCGAGTCTTCATCTACTCTCTCTCAACTTTATTTACCACTCGCTGAACATTCTTTGTACAACTCGCTAACCTCCTTCCATCATCACCAGGCTGAATTTGTAACATTCTTCCACTCCCTTTTCTTTCCACTCCATTTCTTCACACCCATATACATCCAGTGGTCTTCACTAAACATTCTACATTTTTCAACTCCAATGGTTCACATTTACCTTTCTCTAACGACTTGTTCTACTCTTACTCCATACTTTCTGCCAACTCAGCTTGTATGGAGTATTGAAGCCCCGCATTGAAGTCGGAAAACCCAAACCCCCCATCAAATTATTTCCGTACTGCCAACTTTACTAAGTAAAGTATTTGAAAATATCATGATAGTAAACTCGCTAAATTCTTAATTAAATACGATATTTGAACTAAAACACAATTTGGGTTTAGAGGTGGACATACAATGGAAGATGCCATAAACATGCTACGTATTAGAAAATGTGTATCAGAACTTAAACATCAAAAAACACTGCCTTGATCTTCTTCGACTTGTCAAAAGCATTTGATACACTTTCGCATGAAATCTTATTGAATAAACTTCATATATATATATATATATATATATATGGAATAGGAGGAAGTATCCTCGATTGGTTTAAATCATATCTTTCAAATCATCATCAGTACATCAGATTAAAAGATAATTTATATCGCAGGGGTGTGCTGCCAATTTCTTAACAACCGGTTCTAATACAGATAAGGGTGTAAATCGGCGAGCGCCAATGGCGCGAGTCATTAAGCTAGGGGGTCTTGGGTAAGTGGTAGCTCCCCCAGCGGTGTCCGGGGCATAGCCCCGGAACCCAACGCATTTTAGCTTTTCCAAACAGCATTTTGTAACATTTTGGCAGAAATTATTTAACATATTCTCTCTACTCACTAATGACATAATTATCTAAAAATAAACTAAATTTTCATCAAAAAATAAATAAATATTGAAACGACCACTGCTTGTGATACTACCTATATTTTTCTATAAAATCTTGGGAAAAAATGAAAAAAAAATTAGATATAAATTTACCTTCTCAATCATGCTGTCTCATTCAAGAAGTTTCCATATAGCCAGTTCGTTCTGCGATGGTTGAGTTATCAACAAACGGTTCGGTGATCCGCTCAAAAATCGGTCCCAGCACACCCCTGTGACGAGACGATGCTAACTAGTGGAGTCCCACAAAGATCTATTCCTGGTCCATTATTGTTTCTAATTTACGTCAATGATTTTCATCTCTTAATCACATTAAATTGTGTACAATACGCAGATGATATTACACTTGATTCTTCCCATCATAGCTCAGATTTTGTAATTAATGAAACGAACGGGCAATTAGAAAATGTGTATCAGTGGATGTGCTAATTAACTTTTATTGAAGCTGACAGTCTTATATGATTATTACCAAGAACATGTTAATACACACTGTCAAATAAAAATTGGGGATACTACTCTTCCAAGGGTGAATGAGGTTAAAGTACTTGGCATTAATTTAGGCGAAAAACTAAATTTAAAAAAAATCACGTACAACATATCAAATCAAAATATGAAGATTGCTCTTCATATTATTTAAACTGAAAAATACCCATGCATATCAGGCAGGATTCATCACTAAATGTATTTCGCAAATCACTACAAAAGCACTTCATTAGCTACTCGTGTATAAGTTCACTAATGCCATTTTTACCATCATAATGAAGTTCCCATTTTGTAATGAACTATTTAAAATATGCTGATTTCATTAAGCACCTTTAATTTCGTAATCTATTTATTTTTATATTTTAATAAGCATAATTTATTTTCAACTAAATATACAATGAATCATTTAATTTAAAATTAATGCAACATTTTGTAAACTTTTTGTATTCATTATTATTATTGCTATTATTACAGTATTATCATCATCATTGTTACTATTACTCGCTACTTTCTCTTTTATTTAATAAATAAGGTAAATGTCATTATTTTTGCCTAAAAAGCCTCTATGCTTTCAAAGGCATATTCAGATGAAAGTACTCTGAATATATTAATGTCATATCTAAAAACTGTAAAACTCCGTCACTTGTCTTTTCTGAATAAAGTATTTTGAATTTGTAAAAAGCGTGTGATAAGTTGAGATTTACTGTGTGACAAGCGATTAGAATGTATAGTGTCACTGCTAAGTTGTTAAATACTGCGAGTAGTTATTGTAGTGATTGTAAGTATTAAGGGCGAGTTCAGTGACTGGCTCAGTATAAATATTAGAGTACAATAAGCCTGTGTGATGTCACCGTACCCGTTTAATGTGTACACGTAATGGATAATGCGCGAGATAAAAGTAAAACGCTAAAGAAAGGATTAAATCTGAATTTGGAATAGAATAAATGGCAGCTGTCATATCTAATGTTTGCCCATGATGTGGTGTATCTGAGTGAATCAGAGAATGAATTAAGGAAAGAGGTGACAAGTTTGGTTAACATAATTATGTGAAAAGAGATTATTGAAACTAACGTTCTTGTCGTTGATGGAGAACGTGAGTTGGCGTGTAAGATTGTGGTAAATGAAGAAAATTTAAATATTTAAATATGTCGGGGTGTTTGATTGACAAGAGGTGAAAATACATTGCATTCAGGAAATAAGGTCACAATGAGTCGTGACATATAACGCTGGATCCTCGAGATTGATGATTCCTTATTCCAAGTGGCGATTTCTATACATGTGCGTTCATTTGACTTCTTCACTCACGAGTTCAAGCACTGCGCTCTCTCGATTGAGAATGAGAAATGGATTCTCGGATAACACCAGTATACAAATAAATTGCTGTTTGAAAACTCTGTATTTTTTTAGTCCCTACCCCATAAGATTACAGAAAACTACTATTGTTTTTATCCATCACATCACTGTTCTCCAGAATTAGGCATTCATTATTTGGACCAATACGCGTATATAAGCTCAAATATACCTCATTCTATGAAGTAGAAAGCCTCATTTCCTGCCTGCTAAAACAATAACTTTTGTTTTTTATTAATTTTTTGATTTCCTGTTTCAGATTCTATAATTGTGCACAGTCATGGATTTACTTCACGCATTCAAGAATTCACTTAATAGATTCACGAATCCATTTCACCGACAATGGCTAAGGCCCGTTCTTGCAAGAACCGCCCAGATTAGTTTTGTTATATATGTGGTAATTTCCAATCAGTAAAGCAAAGGCAGAATATCACAGAATTTGTAAGAAAATCATATATCGCTTATTTTGGTGTAAAGCTTGGTGATCGGGATAAATCATGGGCTCCGCATTGTGCATGTCGATCATGTGTGGAGAATTTGAGGCAATAGGTTCAAAGCAAAAGGAAGTCCTTACCTTTTGGGTATACCTATGGTTTGGCGTGAGCACAAAGATCATAACCCAAAACTGTTATTTTTGTGTAATATCAAGGGATTCAGTTCAAGAATAAATTATCCATTGTGTACCCATCATTGCCATCTGCCATCCATCCTGTTCCACACAGTGATATCCCCATTCCTGCATGCCCCAAAGAACTTGATAAAGTTTCTGAATCTGATACAGAACTTAGTGATCACAGTGACTTTGAAATTGATGAGAAGAGTTCTAAAGACCCACAGTTATTCACTCAGGCAGAACTGAATGATCTTGTATGAAATCTTGATATACAGAAAGATGCTGCCCAACTCTTGGGATCCAGGCTGAGTGAAAGAAATTTACTGGCTGCTAGAACTTCATATTCCTGGTACAGTAGCAGAGAAGAAGAATTTGTTCAATTCTTCTCTATGGATTCTCTAGTATTCTGTACTGACATACCTAGTCTTATGAATACTATGGGCACAGACTGTGCTCCAAAAGAGAGGAGATTGTTCAGTGATAGTTCAAAGTAAAGTCTAAAGGCTGTTTTGCTGCATAATCAGTGGCGTAGTGAGGGGGTGGCAAGGAGGGGCTCCTGCCCTGGGTGCCGGTTTTTGGGGTGACAAAATCGGCTGAGCGAACAATTTTTTTAGAATGACATTTGCGTTTTTTACATCCGCGGCCGGGAGGCAAGTTTGGACATGTATCATAACTACAGACAGGGTTATTAATAATAGTAGTACTAATAATAATAGGTTTATTTCTGGTAAAAAAAATTAAAATTTTGATTTATTGATAAAAACTGGTACATATAGAAACAAATTGATACGTACATGCTATGATGCTAATATAGCAAATGTATCAAAAGAAGTGTATTAAGTAAAATCGTGACAAAAATATAGAAATATGATGTGCATTGTCACAGGCTTTAACCAACTGAGCCAACGGCCTAGCAGTTAACCACTGCCTTAAGTGTGCTATATAAACTATTGTGGTCGTGACAGATTGTAATGTATTCACATAGTTAGTGAATGACAAATATTTAAATAACCACTATTATAATTTTGATGCCGAAAATTCATTTCGTTTCTGCTTATCAGCTGGTAGCCTTCAAACGGAATGATTGAAATATGTATAATTTGAGCATACAAATAACGATGAAAAACTAGACACCGACCGGTTTCGAACTCGTTTGTTCTCATCAGCATATCGCAAGCTTTAACTAATTTTGTTGGAGGATGTACAAGTACATTATTGGAAAGACTAATTGTAGGTAAATAAGACAATATATTACATGCCTAAACCTATTATATAATTAGAAATATATTTGAGAAAAAATTCAAATGTTGTGAACACATCTAGATTTTTTATAAAAATAACACCGAAAGATGAAGGCAAAATTGAATCTGTGCAAAATTTGACTTTTCAAGTTTTTGTTCATTTCTATTTTAAAATTTTCATATAAACAGTGATTTATGTAATAAATTAAAATAGGTTAAAATAACCGATAATCTTATTAATCTACCTTGAAAATAGGTGTTTAAAATAGTTGAAAATAGGCTCAGATTGCGTGAAATCGACTGTTCGTAGTAAAAAATTTCCGGGAGAGGGCCCCCGAACGCCATGAACCCTCGCTACGCCACTGTGCATAATGGCAATCAACTAGCATCCATCCCCATTGGCCACATGAAAGAAAATTATGACATGAAATTCCTTCGAGATGAAATAAAATAGTGATTCATAACTGGATCATTTGTGGAGGTTTGAAGGTGATATCCATGCTTCTTGGCCAACAATCTGGATATACAAAGATGCCTTGCTTCATATGTGAGTGGGACAGCAGAGCAAAGGCTGATCATTGGAAAAAGGAGGATTGGCTCCAAAGAACTAACGTAACACCAGGCAGCAAAAATGTTATGAACGAACCTCTTGTGACACCTGCAAAAGTGTTGCTACCACCATTACACATTAATGAAGCAATTTGTAAAGGCTTTGGATAGAGATGGCAACTATTTCAAATACAGTACATTTCTGACCAATTCTTTTCTAAAAGTGAATAGAAAATAAACGCTGGAGTGTTCGATGGCCCTCAAATACAAAAACTAATGAAAGATGATAACTTTCTTGATTCAGTGTCAAATGTGGAGAAAGCAGTTGGATATCGTTCAAAAATGTTGGACAATTTTCTAGGAAACCATAAAGCCAAAGACTATAGAACAATTATTTATTAGCAACATGTTGAAGTACTATGAAAAACTTGGTTGCAACACGAGTGTAAAAGTGCATTTCCTTCACAGCCACTCGGAGTACTTCTCTCAGAACCTTGGAGCGGTTACTGAAGAGCAAGGTGAAAGGTTCCATCAAGACATAAAAAACAGAAAAACGATATCAAGGAAGATGGAATGTCAATATGATGGCTGACTACTGTTTGAAGAGAGATGTTTTCGAACTAAATTAAATTTCAAAAAGACCTCTTAAAAAGAGGAAATTCACCCAGATTTGATGTATATAGCCAAAGAAAAACAATCTAAAATTATTTTCTGTGAATCTTATTGTTACTGTTATTTTACTCAGATTTTCATCTAATATATCGTAGGCATAAAATCAGGAAGTTTTATTGATTTTGTGAGAAAATCTGATGTGATAGCAAAAAACTGATACAGATTTGAAATCAGCACCCAAAATTGTATTATTGAACCTATTTTCACAGAAACGGAATTTTTTTTTACATTTGTATACTGGTGTAATGTATGTCCACATTTAAGAATGTAACCACCTTTGAATCGTCATGTTACAAAACTCCATAAATAGAAGTTTTCCCATTACATGACTGAACTGTGAACAGATTTTGTAATATTTTTGCGAGAGAAAGAGACCTTCCATTATCGTGCACTGCAATTTTAAGGTTTTTGCGAGAGAAAAATAAAATTAGCATTGAAATTGTTTGTAGGGATGTTTTTTCTTTCCCTTAGTCGATCACCAGCAAACCATTTAAGCATTTTTTTAATCATGATTTTTGGCTTTAATTACGTAGTACAAGGCAATACGTAATACGTTTAATTTATTTTTATAGCGCTAACGGGATTAGAGTTACAATACAGCGGGAACCGTAAGTTATGCTTTACGGGTAGTATCTTGTTGAGTATCGTCCCTTTAATTAAAAGATAAGTGTGTTGCGAAATTATAATTGCGGATCAGAATCAAGTATACTTTGTGGGAGTGATCTAAGACAGCCAAGCTAACAATAAACCTATAGGCGTTTGATACTTGTTCATTCTTTTTAGGCGCCAAACTAATGAGTTCATTTGATAAGACAAACCTATAAAAGATGGCCGTAATCACAAGTTTTATGTAGTATTTTATTGTACTTTTTAGCCTTGAGAATTAGCATTTATTTATTTATTATATTATTATTATTATTATTATATTATTATTGTACTGCAAGTTACATTTAAACTTATTTTGCCAATATATATATATATATATATATATATATATATATATATATATATATATATATTCCTAAGTGGAGGACAACTCTATTTTGTTGAGTGATCGTTTAAGTGTCGCCATCATGCAGATGAATGTGATCGCAACTTCGACGATCATGACTATGCGGGTTCACTCAACCATATGTAGAAATAGTAGTTGCGCATCTGCGGATTTATTCGATATTTGTGTTTTTTAGTGAATAAGAACGTTATATGAATTTAGAGGAACATTGTACAGAAATTGGTTAAAAATGCTCTAAAACAATGCAGTTAATCATCTCATCTACGAGTGCTTGGTACAATAATGCGTTTGATCGCATTACAGTTATAATTTGGGTGTTTTGAAAGAAGTGTTGGCCTGAAGGAGCTTTATCTTTTCAAAGTAAAGGTGAGGATCAATAACATTTTATTCTTGTTTTTTCCAATCTATCATCAAGCACGCTAGTAGTCATGGTAGGCCCAAGTGGTGGACTAGGGAAATAGGCGAGTTCGTAAACGAGCGTAACAGAGCGTATATACTTAATAAAGCGCAATGGCACGGTAGCTAACTTTAATAGATATATCGAGTTTCGATGTCAGTTTAAAAGATCTCTTAGGAATGCTAATTTTGAGATACCTGAAGCTGCGGATAGTAAACATAATCCGAAAAAGTTTTTTGACTACGTCAATAATCGTAAGCGGATAAAAGATAACATAGGCCCTCTAGTGGAGACTAGGGCGGAGATTATTCCTGAAGACTTCAAATTAGCTAACGTTACGCCCATTTTTAAAAGAGGCGACCGCACAGTAGCTAGCAATTATAGGCCTATTGGCTTAACGTCGATTGTCAGTAAACTTTTGGAGTCCGTAGTTAGGGATCGTATCGTCCATCACTTAGAACAGTGGTTCCCAAACCCATGGTCGCGACCCAAGTGAGGGTCGGGAAGGTGTTCCTGAGGGTCGCGGGACGGAAATTCTCTTGAAATTCATTGTGTGTTGGTAATTAATTCAATCAAACTATATGAATATAAACACAACGTATCAAAATGATTGGTCATTAACACTGTATGTACCAACCAGCGTTTAGGGTCGCCAGGCCAGGACAATATTGTATTCAGGGTCGCCACCATAAAAGTTTGGGAACCACTGACTTAGAAAGTAGCGATTTGATTAATAGTAGTCAGAATGGGTTTCGACGCCATAAATCTTGTTTAACTAATTTGTTAGAGTTTTATAACGAAATAGTGGGTGAATACGATAGGTATAGAGCGGCTGACATTATTTATTTATACTTTAAAAAAGCATTCGATACAGTTCCGCATAGAAGATTAATTGCGAAGGTTAAAGCGCACGCTATACGCGGTCAGGTATTTAACTGGTTAGAGGAATAGCTTCGTGCCAGGAAACAGAGGGTCGTTGTTAATAGTAGGGAATCGTGGTCGTGGTGGTTGGATGTAGGTAGTAGTGTCCCTCAGGGTTCAGTGTTAGGGCCATTGCTATTCGTAATCTACATTAACGACATAGATGTAGGCTTGACCAGTAACGTGTCCAGAATTCGCAGACGATACTAAAATAGGCGGTAAAGTTCTTAACGTGGACAATAGAAATAAGCTCCAAGACGATTTAAATAGGATTATGGAGTGGACGGATAAGTGGCAGATGCAATTGAACGTAGACAAATGTAAAGTTTTGCATATAGGTTCTCGTAACAACAATTACACGTACACGATGGATGATAGACAGTTAGCGATCGTTGACGGAGGAAGTAGATTTAGGCGTACGCGTATCTAAAGATTTAAAAGTTAGGAACCAGTGCCTGGAGCCTTGCGCAAAAGCTAATAGGATGTTAGGCTTCATAGCGCGTAATTTCTAATTTAAATCGAAGAATATTATATTGCCCCTTTACAAGTCCCTAGTCAGGCCTCACTTAGAATATGCCGTTCAGTTTTGGTGCCCGTATTTGCCTGAGGATATTGATAGGTTGGAAAGGGTTCAGCGACGCGCCACGAAACTAATTCCGTTGCAGGGTACTTTTTAATACCTATTGATTTCAGTTTTATGATATTTTCTATAAGAAGTTGCTTAAAGCAAAAGTATAAAGACTAAAAACCAATTGCTGTGCAACAAACTTTTAAACCCACTATATAGGAACTTCTAGCTTTCAAGAAGAAAATATAACAATAACAGGCTTGATAAGGTCTAAGTTGTTATAACACATTTCATTTATTAAATTCAGTCTGTACAAAGTTAATTAAGTCCATTAGATTTTAGGAACGGAATATTATTGACTGAATTCCCAGATAACTGTTCTTTAGGCGTTTAACCCTTTAAAGGCGGCTACATGATGCAATAGTAGCAAAACCTTGAAAATGTTATATATTAGTCTTCTTTACCAGCTTTATAAATTTCGACTTAGAAATTTAAAAAAATAATTTTCATTATTTTTTATGTTCCCAAAATGAAACATTTTGGGAACTATGATAAATGGTTGGCATATTAAGCTATACGTTTTAAGGTCAAATTTAATAAACGCTGAATTCCTTTTTTTTGCTCTCTTAGAATTGCTATGACTAAAATTAGGGAAAAATAAACAAATACCCAAGTTTTTAATTTATTTGGAACAAGAACTTTGTACTGTATATATATATATATATATATATTTACTTATTATGACATGTTGCACTGCATGCTTTATGCATCCTTTTATCGCACTTGGTACACTTCATCCTGGTATTTTTCATGAACACAATGCATCTTCCCTGAGAGCAAGATTCTATAAAATGATTAATTTTATCGTACCTAAAGGCATTGCTGGGTGGTGCAGATGGATCTCCCCTTCGTAACCTTTGTTCTTGCGTTGCTATCAAGCCTCGGGCTACAGCTCTCCTGAACTGTAAATGGTTTACATTTGATGTGTTTATATGCTTATCGAATCTAAATGCGGCGATTACAGAGAGATTCAAGAGTCGAGAATATATTCCACCACCATTTTTTAGAGCGTAATCTTGGTTGATACGAGGATAGCAATAGGTCGTAAACATCCACCCCTCCCATTCCTTTATTGTACATAGAAATAAGAAACGGCTGACTGACCTTTTTCTTATATTCTTGTTTTACTCGCCTTTCCGTTGTTTGAACTGGGGTGACGGCGTAGTAATTACTAGCCACGGTTACGACTGAATTATCGTTCCATTTGACGCACAACACTTTTCCATTTGATCGAAAATCAAATGACCCTCGTTCTTTTTTTTTCATTTCCGACTAGACAAAAGGGGGTAGTGCCTAGTCCGGTTTTCACGGATTGTTCCACAGGCACGGATGTTGCGCTCAGTCAAATCGGTCAATAGATTATAGCTTGTAAAAAAATTATCAATAAACACATGTTGGTTTGGATTTTTAACGGATTGCAGCATTTCTGTTACAACACGAGATCCCAGAGGCGCAGTACTGTTACTTTCTTTACCACAATATATTGAAAAGTTATAGGGAAACCCATCTGCACTACACAGCCTCCACATTTTGTAGCCAAATCTAACTGGTTTTTTTTTTATAAATTGTTTTGCGCTGCGATGGCCGTGATATGGAATCATTAATTCGTCAATACTAGAAATTCGTGAAATGTTCCAAATTGTTGGCAGTTATGTCGTAGCATTTCAAATAGTGCTAACACTTTGACTACTTTTGATTGAGCCAGATTATTATTGTCAGCAACATGTAGAAATCGTTTTCTGGACCTAAACCTTTCTCTACTCATTGTTTTAGCAAATATAGGCGCTTCCATGTCAACACTGGTAGACCAGCAATCATTTTCAGAGGGAACACTATGATAACCACTTATTAGTAATAATCCTAAAAAATTTCTTCTCTCTCCTTCGCTAACTTCAAAGCCTTGGAACATTTTTTCTCGTACCGCATACATACTTGTCCATTCCATTATAAATGTAATCATCTCATTTGTAAAAGTTAACGAAATATTTCATAAGGTTCTTTACCGCAGTGATCTTCCCCTACTTTATGTGGAATAGAATGGGGGGTCAAAGAAATCTTTTCAGTTTTTCGCCAGCGCGGACTCTACTTTGTGAAGAGCTTTACAGTTTCGGCACTATCCTCCTCATCTTCATTCAAATGCAGTTCAACCTCGCCACCAACTTCATTTGGTAAACCTTCTTGATCAAAAACTGCATCATCACATTCATCATCACTATCGATGTTCTGCTTACCCGTTTGAGGAGGCAGAACATCATCATCTACCTCAGGAGCGCTTGAATTTGCAGCAGCTTCTGTCGTCGTCTAAAGGAAACGGAATCTCGAAACACGAGGTCGTGATCTAAAAAAAAAGGATTGCAAAACAATAAAATCAGTCGGGTGTCACTTCTAAATTTACACACTTTATATTTTTCATAACTTGTATAAAAATCCTTATCATGAAATAAAATAATGTAAACCTAGTCCTAAAGCAGATAATTACAGACGATGCATTTATATGTCACACAGTAAAGTACGTAATACACACACACACACACACACACACACACACACACACACACACTTATAGAATGATGAAGCTTCCATAATCACAAAAAAATGTTCACTGTTTGCTACTCGTATGACAAATGATGAGAAATGCGTTCTTAGGTTGCTTTTATACAAACTTATTACGCTGAAAGTAAAAAAAATTGCGTCATCACAACTGCACCAATGACGCAATAACTGATATAAATGCATCATAAACATGTGATACATGTACAGGGGTTGGACAAAATAATATGAACACCTTGATAAATAGCGGTTTTTATTCTTAATATGGAGTTGGTCCTCCTTTAGCGGCAATAACAGCTGCAATGCGTCGGGGAATTGATTCATACAGCTTTTGGACAGTGGCTAGAGGAATCCTGAGCCATTCTTCGAGCAAACCCTGCTCAGTTCCTCCAAAGACGCCGGCGGTGGGAATCGGCTTCTGACCTGCTGCTCCAACTGACACCACAGATGCTCGATAATGTTAAGATCCGGCGATTGTGGAGGCCAATCCAAGCGTTCTACTTCACTAACATGCTCTTCAAACCAGTTTTTAACGACCCCAGCGGTGTGGATTGGTGCATTATCATCCTGGAAGACGGCGCCGCCATTGGGAAACAGCGTTTGGACCATGGGATGGACCTGGTCAGCCAATATTGACAGATAGACCTGGGCGTTAACCCTACCATGCAGTACTACAGCTGGGCCAAGAGTATTCCACGATATTGCTGCCCAAACCATCACAGATCCGCCTCCATGCTTAACGGTTGGGGTCAGGCAGTCGGGGTCATAAGCATCTTTAGGCTGTCTCCAGACGTAAACTCGACCGGAACATGGAAATAGCGTAAAGGAGGATTCGTCGGAGTAGACTACATTCTTCCACCGGTCCATTGACCAATTCTTATGGTCATTACACCATTTTCTGCGCCGCTCAATGTTGATGTGCGAAAGGAAGGGTTTGGCAATTGCAGCCCTCCCATGGTATCCAGCTCCATGGAGCTCGCGACGTACAGTTCTGGTCGATACCGGGCTTGCAAGATGCTGGTTAAGCTCTGCAGTCACTTTTGGAGCTGTGGTCTTATGGTTCTTTGTCACAATGCGCTTTAGCACCCGGCGGTCTCGATCACACAGCTTCTTCTTGCGTCCACTATTGCATTTGTCGGTGCTTGTCTTTCCATGGTTTTGGTATGCAGACATGACCATAGAGACAGTTCCTCTGGATACATTGAACATCTGAGCGGTTTTCGTCACCGATGCACCAGCCATCCGCGCTCCGACAATTTGCCCTCTTTGGAAGTCTGACAGGTCTTTCATAACTGCTAATTCATAATTCACTCAGATCTGCAAAAACAACGTGAGGGTTATAACATGGCGTATACACTCTGTTACGCATTTAAATAGGTTTGCCAGTCATTTGACCGTTTACTTTGTGTCTGAGCAGTCCGTGAAGATAACCGGTGAAATCGGCGGGTGTTCATATTATTTTGTCTAACCCCTGTATTTCTGACTCATTTTTATGCGTCATCTATTTTATGCGCCTTATCTTTCAAGAAAGACACATTCCAGTGCTTAAAATTTACGATATGCGCAAAAAAACCCGGAAAAAGCATAGCTTGACATGCCAACGTTCCCATTCTGGGAACATCAAAATAAAAATCTATAAACAGCTAATTAGATAAATTATCTCGTAGAAAAGTATATAATACACTAAAACAACACACTGTCGATGCATAGGAATCGGTGTTAGCATCTTGACAAAAAACTTTGTTTAAAAAAAAAATTAGGTAAAGAATAGTAGTACAAAACGGCAAAAAGCGACAATTTCAAACGGTTCAGAAACCACTTTAAAATAACCATTAGAATATATTAAACCAACATTCAGAAAGATAGAAATGTAAAAAATTTTGAAAGTTTTTGAAAATATAAAAAAATACAGCTATTTTATTTTATGTTCCCGAAATGGGAACGTTGGCATGTAAAGGGTTAAAACGTAAGCCACTGTAGAAAACAGTCTTTCCACGTTGACTTGGGTTGGTGGAAGGTCAGAAACTATCAGTGTTGTATCTACCAAAGGATTTGGTCTCATAACTACCTACCACAGCGGAACGAAAAAAGTCCTTGTTGATTTTCACACGAGGTTCACTGTCACATGCAAGGCTGCAAGAAAGCTTTTCTTAAGGAGTTTTGCTTCAATGCCATTTAACCTGTAAGAAGCCTTTTTTTTTTTCCCCCCCGCAGAAGTCTCTCTTCCCCACCAAGTGTCACAATCAAGAATAGGCTTCTTTCCCACTTTCCTCACAACTGTCTATACTAGATGAGTCGTTCTCAGCCTCTTTACAACATTTTTAGCCTTTTCCTACTGTACGAGTATTTAATATTCTTGTCATTCAAAACCTCTTTTAATGCTAGTTCAAGTGTATGAGCTGCACACCTGGTTCACTGCACACCTGGTTCACTGCACTAAACCGGTTTTAGGGGCTATAACTTGCTGGGCCCTATTGGAGGACTTGCTACAAGTTTCTAAAATACTAGCTTTCGAAGTGGTATTACCAAGCAGTTAAAAATTGTACTGGTATTATTATTTGAAAATTAATTTAAGTGGTACTGGTATTAAAATTTCTGGTATTATCTGGTACTGGTACCCAGCCCTGAATTGGAAATATGCAGTATTTCATTTTCCTTGGACATTTGACTAGTACAAACGTTACCCAAATAAGAAAACCGCGTGGCACATTCATAGTAAATTTTATATACATTATTAATTTATTATGATGTAAGTTTTACTGGCTAAAAATGCTGCTGCTGCTGCTGCTCCTTGCAGTGCCGGATTAAGACCCTCTGGGGCCCCTAGGCACTAAGACTTCGGGGGCCCTTCCTCGTAGTTTGTAATGTTAAAAAAAGCTATAGTATTATACTGAAAAACTTTTTTTTTTAATATTACGACACTTTTTTAAAGGATTAATAAAAAAAGCATAATACCAAAAACAGGCTTATTGTTTTATTATTTTATTTACAGCATACATTTGTCTGTGAAGTCTCCAGACTACTACTACCAATCCAAGTCACTTGATATACCGTAATGAAAAAAAAATGATACTATGTTTTTAACATTTATGATCCAAGTCACTTGATATACTGTAATTTAAGAAAATAATTTTTTTAACATTTTTGTTTATATTTTAAGATTGAAATATAAAATTAAGCCATTAATACTGTTCTATTTCTATTTTTAGAACATAACAAGGACTCGTAAAGTTGTAAAAGAAAAAGTGGATCCAGAAAATACAAAAATTATATCTATTTAAAATTTAATGAGACCAAAACAAATATAAAATCATTGAAGAAAAGGAATTTGAGAAAAGCTCACAATCGCTAAATGAAATAAAAAAGATTGACAGAATAATGTATTTTTTTCCAAAAAACACGGAAATAAAAGTCTCACATTTTCACCTTTCGACCTACGGGGGCTCCCTAACCTTCAGGGCCTACTGTGCCTATTGGGTAATCCGGCACTGTCCTCTTCCCTTGCTAAAGATATAAGGATTGTACCCATACGTGTCGATACATTAAAATAAATTTATATTCATGCTTGTATTGAGTAATAAGAATGGGATGGGAAGGTAGTTTATGGTTACATGGACCACACCTACACCTTACGGCCCAGTGTAACGCTTCGTTCCTACTTTCGTAACCAACGATACAATTTATGGATTGTCTGGGTCTTCATTTTGGGAATCCCTTTTCTTTGAAACGCGCGCGGGTGGTGCTCTATACAGATTCCAAAATTGAAAATAAGCGAGTCAGCCATCCGAGTTAATATCCTTTTAAAGGGAATAAAACTGTTTTAATTCTTAATCTACGTAAGTTTATACGTAAGATTTTGGCTAACTCGTTAAATTTAATACAAAGAATACGCTCAGTTTCTACGAAGGACTAATGTTTGGGATAACCAATTATATAATTGGGATTGCATGCAGGAAATGCCATCTCTGAAAGGAGCGGATCATTGAAATGCAAAACCCAAAAAATGAGACAAATTTCGTTACGTTTCACAATTATCATCTCACTTTAGTCCTGTGATGTTAAAAGTAACATTTTCCCAAACGTCATATCTGAACTTCTCAGACGCAATATTTTTTTGTTTATTTTTCAATTTTTTTTTAAATTTAATTAATTATTGATCTTATCATTTGAAAGGATAGTCACGTTTTTATGTATTTAATTGCATCTGTATAATCAATGTAATTTTATAAAATAGTACACTAGCGTTACTATACATTGTCACCATTTATTATTATTAGTTTCACTCACTTTCCTTATATATAATACGTAAGTGCGAGCGATTTTGCCTGAAATGCTCTTATGGATTTTGATGGCATATTCAGATAGGAATGCCTTGAAAGTTGAATGTATTAGTTGCGTATGTATATTGAAAACAAGCCACTTCTCCTAATGTATACTCTGCGTAAATTTACGTTTTTACATGGAGTTTAGTCCTATTATAGATTTTATTGAAATAACATTTGGTTCCTTTATATGTATTTCACTAGTATACTCGTTTAAATTGAAGTTTGGTAATTAAATAGAAGTATTTTGTCTGCAAACTAGTCTAGGGCCACAGGTATATAAAATAATAATGTAGGCTCATCATCTTAGGTCCTAGGACATGGAGCCAGGTCGGGATGGATAACGTACAGTATCTTCGGTGGCAAGGCCTAAGTTCTTCAGTATCCCAAACTATGATAAGCTTTTTAAAGTCCATTTTGAGAGAGAGAGAGAAGGAAGCCTGTCATACATATATCTCCTATACGTATAATAGATGTTCTCTAATTAGAATTACGTCTTAAATATATAATTTAGTCCAACGATTCTCACATAGAGAAAAGAGAAGATAATGGTGCCATCTCCTCTTTTCGTGTCTGTAGAGACATTGAAATTAATTTCAACGCTATCTATGATCTCTACTGCGGGAGAAAATATATTATCCTTCCTATTTTCGTTCGTTGAGAACTTGAGACTCCTCGTATAACTACTCCGTCAAGCTTTCACGGTCGCCATGTATTTAGAGGTAAGCATAATTAGTAACACTCGGTTTTTAAACCTGATTTATATATGCCAGACTGCTTTCTTAACAGTATAATGAATGATTTTAAAAATTAATTTATTTATGGTTTTTGCGCGTGTACATCCAATATTGTGAAAAAAAGTTACGAAATCTCTTGCCAGTGAATGAAGCCAATTTTCCGAATTAATAGAGAATCTAAATCGCGTGTTATGCTATTTAACATCCATCCATACATACAAAATTAGCCCTTCATTTCGGTGAAATAAAATGGTATTGTTACGTAACGATGATAATAATAAGTATGTAATAATATAATTATGATCGGTATAATAATAATAATAATAATAATTTAATAAGAAAATACATATTATTATTGAAATATTTTCTGTAGTATGTAATTTTGAACTCGTGTTTGATGTGTGGAGAATTTATAGTACTTACCAGTTAATGCAGACGCCACAGTTCACTGGCGAATCGGTGTAAAGTGTAACACGCTTTTTTTATTTATTTTTTGTTTAAACACACTCCCTTGGTAACCTCAATAGGCCTAATCGTGAGCTCGGTCGACACAGGCAGATTCTTTGTGATGCTTTTCATTGTTACTGGTACTCGGCTTGGATTTATGTTTTCAGTTGGATTTCGTGTCGTATGTGGGTGATATCAAAAGAATGTATACCGATACATATCTTATATTTTAATTATTGAAAAATTATAGCGCTCTTTATTGTGTATGTATCGTGTACCACGCATTATATATATATATATATATATATATATATATATAATGTGATAATGTGTATGCAGGGTGGAGCAAAAGTCACGCATCATAGGAATTTTCGGTGTTTACTATATTATTTTTTTTCTTTTAGGTAGGGAATGGCTGCGAAATTAACAATAGACGAAAGGGTGAGCTTGGTTTTAATGCATGGAATACCAGGTACTACAAATCGATGAATCTGTACAGAATTTAAATTCAGTAACGATTCATCGATTTGTAGTATCTAGTATTCCATGCATTAAAACCAAGCTCACCCTTTCGTCTATTGTTAATTTCGCAGCCATCCCCTATCTAAAAGAAAAAAAAATAATATAGTCAACACTGAAAATTCGTATGATGCGCAACTTTTGCGCCACCCTGTATGTATTATGTATGTTACACACAGACCATGCATGGTCTGTGCGCAACAAAAGTTTCTCAGAGGACCATTCTTAGTTTTAAATATATGTATATATATAATAGTAATAATAAATAAATGAATTATTGCGTGTTAATATTTCTATTTTAGTTGAAAGAACGGAGACCGCTTTCCGCTTTGTTTTCAACAAATCAAGATATCTAGAACTTCATAGGCGGGTGCCTTACACTTTCTGCTACGCGTGTAATTAATTTCTGTGGTGATAGTTTGCATATTGTGATGACAGTGTCAACTCTTTCATTTTTTATACGTGCTTTCATTAAGCTTTCAAAATTAAATTTCAAATTGCTCTTCGTAGATAGCGCGATTGATGTCGGAATTAATTACTAAATCCAGGAGTGTTCGGCAATTTTCAGTAAACTGTTTCTGATTGGGTTAAAATGACGTAATTATCTTCTGATTGGTCGACACTGATGTCATACGTACAAATCCAATAACATCATCGGCGGTGTTGCCAAAACTATACAAATTTTATGGCCTCTGCTTTGAAAGTCAGCAAATACAAAAAGTTCATAATGCAAGTTCATTTCTTTGAATCAAGTTTGAGGAAGAAATTAAATAGAATATGTACAGTATATATATATATATATATATATATATATATATATATATATAATTTTTTGTGTGTGTGTGTGTGTGTGTGCGTGTGTGTGCGCAAGTTTTTGATGTTAGGAGTCAGGTGTTTGATATTTATTTTACGATGGTATTAATATGTAAGATAGAACACACACACACACACACACACACACACACACACGTATATATAAATAGATAATTGTAACTTGAAAGAAGTCGAAACTTGTATTAAAATCGCTATAATAAGCCTAACATTATTTAATCGTTGTAGAAATGGTGTGATTATACATTTGTATACAGGGTGTCCCAAAGGTCTGTACGGAACGGGAAACAGTGAAATTGGTAACTCGATGGGAAATACTTTTTACTCGTGTTCCCTATTTATTTCAAAGCGTTAATATTATTAATTAAATTAATGAATAATTGTAACTCCCACGGGGTACAAACTTTTCGAACACTGGGTATGTATACTTTCATAATTCTGAACTTTCAAACTATTTTCTACCCTAATTCGCTATAAGCCTACCTACCTACCTACCTACATCATCATCATCAATTTTCGTGAAGTATGTGGGTCACTTTTTTTGAGATTTTTTGGATATGGCGTACGTATGTGGTGGTGTATTTTTGTTCGATTTATACGTACATATATTGTATTTGTAAACGTTAAGCAATCGCTTACATTCTATAAATTTCGTAAGCAAAAAAATAAACATCAGTTTATTTGATGTTCAAGTGAATAATTGTATAAACATTTAATATCTAAATAGCCTAAATTTCATTGTTATTATTTTTTTAAGGGGATATATAATGTAGTATTTATTTTAATTCATGATTTATTTTTTATAAACATTACTCCGCACTTGAGAGGTTAATGTGATAGCTTGTGGGTTGCATAGACGATATATATATATATATATATATATATATAATATATATATATATATATATATATATATATATATATATATATATATATATAAATATAAAATAAAAGGATCAGCTGCAGTAAAGCAGGGGGAAAAAAAAATGGTGTAGAATCACCACATGTGGTTTACTTTATTAGAGTTTTAAGTGGTCATGATCCGTGAAAGTATTATTAAGACTATATATTATTTTATTGACCTTGTTTCTCGTGAACAACAAACCTTACAACCTTTGCTCGTTTTCAAGGTAACTTAGATTCTTTACGAACTAATGACGTCATACTTGTTTTTAGAATAGCAAAGCGTAGCTAGCACGCACGCGGTAGATGCACTAGTCTTGATTGTGTGGAACAGACGACGACAGAGTACATATTTCGTACATTTAATTTCCTTTTTTTATTCGCTTCTCAGTAAATGTTAGGAATAAAGAATGCGGGACATTATTTCCGTGTGTTTGTTTGATGTATTTGCCTCTTTTACTCCTAATCGTGGAAATGACTTAAGATGAATAATTAGTTTTTTGGTCTTTTCGTAGTCTCTCTTTAAAAAGCGGTTGTTGTTGTCTCGCGTACAAATGCATTATAATTGTCAGAATCCCGCGTTACTGGTCGAATGAAGCTTTAACGACTTCTGAGAATCTCTTCATCCTTTTACACCATTAGACGATTTACGCAACTCTAGTCTAATGAATGAAGAATGACTACCTTTCTGAAGGCGCTTTTACCCATACCCCTAATTTTTATCCCTCCCACAGAAATCGCTAGTTGATACGTCTCCCTCATGACGCGAACAAAGTGGGTTTGTTCTCCAATAAACCCCATCACTACGCAGAAGTCTCTGTAGCCTATTTTACAACTGATGGCCAGTTTCAGTATTTAGCGTTTGGCAGCCCCAATTGTCGTGCATTTGTATTTGTGTGGTCGTTGTGAGTGTGACCCTTAGTAGCTACGATCAGTCGCTCAAACTCAGAATATATCGTACATCCCTCAATTCCCAATTTGTTTGGCGTATACGCTCGTCATCCCACTTTGTTACTGTTCTACACGTTATTTACTGCAGTTAAATAGCTATGCATTGGCGTTATTGGACACTTGCCCATTCATAATTGATTGCTTTGTACGATATACGTGTTACTGTTATTTAGAAATATAGAACACGAGTGTTTCAAACCTTTTTCTTTATGGAGAATATTTAATGTAATGAATTGAATATGTGATGAATTTTGTACGTTATAGTGTTTGTCATTACGGTAGTTTAAGAGCGTTCAAATTTCAAGACTTCGCCGCATGCATTTATTCCGCACCCAAAGTGATTCCAGTTAAATATGTTTGATTCGAGCCTCGAACCTTCGTTCCCATCGACAGCGATGTCGTCGTCGTCGTCGTCTTCGGCGTCTCGTCCGGCTTCTCGTCCGGCACGAAATCTCCCGTCGTCTTTGCAGCATCAGCGCCGACGCCCCGCGTCCGTTCTTCTGCCATCGCAAGTTCCTTCTTTCCTTCCTTTGTCGCCAACCGCATCTTCGTCGCCAACCGCATCTTCGTCATCTCTTTCGCCTTTTATCTTTCATTCTTCACCGTCAGCTCATTCATCTCTAAATTCGTGTAATTTCTCGACTCCGTCGTCGTCATCCGATACATTAAGTGAACGAACGCAGGGCGCGCTCTCTCCTTTTATTCTTACTCCGACCCAAAGCGATCAACTCCCGTACTTTTCGGATCCTTTGAGCAGCTTTGATTCCAAATCTTTTTCCTCTCATCGGTCTGGAAAAAAAACGTCGAAAATGCTCACGAAATCTAATTCCAAATTCGCCGCGAAGTCGTCGTCGTCGTCGCCGTCGCCGTCGTGCTCTTCAAACGAAGCTTCTTTTCCCTGCTACAGTGCAAGCCCTACCGGCCTCTCCGATCCCTCCGACCCGGAGGTGTCATCTCCGACATTCCAGACTCATCATTATCCTAACTCCCTTTTCGAGATCCCGAACGCTTCAAAGGCTTCATTGTCGCGTCCAAAAGGCCATAAATCAAGAAACAAGAGACATTCAAGTAAGTAATAAATCTTATCATTTTTTAATCATTATTATCGTTAACATTATTATAATTATCAATTTAGGGATTGGCCAGATTTATTGAGTCACATTTCCACCTATAATTATTATCGTAATATATTGTCTTTCTCGACTAATACCGAAGCTCAAACGAGTAGATCCACCCACTCACCTTGTCTTATACGAGATGGAATGAAAATTCACCTCTGTTACTTATTATGTGCAGTTAAGCATTGAATAAATCTTTCCTTTATAATCAAAATTGTATTTATCTTTTAACAGAAGTGAAAGGTGTAACTCCCTCGTTGGGTAAATATTTGCGTATATGAGTTTCTGTTTTTGAGTACCAATACCATATAAAGTATCGCGGTTACAGCCTTTGGTTATTCATTAAGTGACCGAATTCCGAACCGTAAATTTTTTTTAGATTTAGTTGTCATTGAAATTTATTTAGTCATATTTACTTTGCACACCACTCGCGGTGTAGTGGTTGATATCGTTGACTACGAACCCATCGGCCTCCGGGTTTGATTCCTAGTGACGGCGGGTGGTGCGCGGCTAACCCAGCTGTTCATCCTTCCACACAAAATTTGGTTGGTAGATAAATGGGTAGTCTAATGTATTGGTTAAGACGCTGGGCTGAGGTAGTGAGATCGAGTCCGGACAAGGACTTTGTAATTTCTGACTGCTCGTGGTGGGTCGTGATTCGGATTCCACGTTAAGCTGTAGGTCTAAGGTGGAGCAACAAGCTTGACCCGAATGAACAATCCAAGTGGAAACAAAACCAAGGTTTATATAACACGCATGATTATGATGTCTGTTTATACACGCCTAAACGGCTAGGGCAATGGTTCCCAACCTTTTCACCACTAAGGACCCCTTTTATTTTTATTTTTTTCCCACGGACCCCTGTTTTTGAAAGATTCCGTCTACCCAACAAACTGTTTTTATTAACTAATAATTAACTTTTTTCACATTTTTCGCTATCAAATAAAAGAGACATAACTGAGTATGCAATTAAAATACAGCGTATTAAAAAAGTATTAATAATTCCAGCCAAGAGCAAGGAAACTTGAAATTTTAGCCTGAGCGCCCTTATCGTGGGTAAATGTACGATTTCCATTGGAGCCTTTCGAAATATTGAAAGCTCACGGACCCCCAGTACTACCTTCGCGGACCCCCTGGGGTCCGGGGACCCCAGGTTGGGAACCACTGGGCTAGGGTAATCTGCACTAAATTTAATATGCACACTAAGGGAGAACTAGGGAAAGATTGTCACACAACCTCTCTTCTCATTCTCTCCCTCCCCTCCTCCCAATAGGGGGAGGACTGGGAGGGGCCCATAAACAACTAGGGTAATCTGCAGCAAATTTAGTGTAAACATTAAGGGAGTAACAAGAAAGGTTTTAATAACACTCCCGCCCAGCCTAGTACTCCCTCATGGAAGGGGGCCTCCTAAACGGCTAGGGTAATCTGCATCAAATTTAGTATACACATTAAAAGAACCAGGAAACGTTTTATTAACACACTCGCCCCTCAGTACCCCTGTGCTGGGGGATGGGAGGGAGACATCTAAACGGCTAGGGTAATCTGCATCAAATTCAGTATACATTCAGGGAGAACCAGAGAACGTTTTGATAACACACACACCTACCCCAAGGTCGTGTTTCGAGGGTCTTTATCTGCACAAGGCGGAGTTGGCATTCTAGTGATTATATATATATATATATATATAAAATAGACATTTTGCTTGGATTTCGTGGTATCTATGTAACCAATACCTTGGAGAAAATTAATAGGCAGGATTTTTATCTCGGAGTTATTTTTTTGGTTAGGTTACGTTACGTTAACTTAACCTAAAACAAATAACTCTGTGTCAAAACGGGGGTACATTATCACTGGAGTTACTTAAATTTCGACAATTGGATTAAAACCCAAACGCGGGTGAAATTCGAAAAAATAATCATTGCATAGGCCATAGGCCATAGGCCATAGGGTAAACAACCGATTCCTTTAAATTTTTTAACGGACTCCTTCCCTAATCTTAACGAAAGCGTAAATGATGGAAATTTTGAAGAAAGAAAAAATATTACTACTCCTCGTTATTGACTGTTGTTAGATTATCATTTATTTCGTTGTAGCAAAACGTCTTGATTCATTTGCTTTCCATTCGAGACATCAGCGAGAACGAAGCCACACTTCACGTTTATTTCACGAGGGACTAAATTATATTCGAGGAGAAATGGCCAAAACGAATTTAAAAGCTTCTTTCGAGTCGCGTAGTCGATGCCCTTAAATTACATTTGCTATTATAGAGGATAATGCTCTTATTTTCATTTTGAAATTTCTTATAGCGGATATTGACTTCGTTCGTAATTAATTGGTCGTGATGGGTCGTCATTATGGGAATGAAAAAACGGTAAAAGCGCGAAACTAGTAGCTAATGGTACTCGAACGCGCGTCGCGTGGTTTCAAAGTCGGCGCTCATACCAATTGCGCCATCCAGAACTCCTCCACCCCTCGCCCCCATCCTCAAATAAAAATGGTTCGTTCGAGCGAAACCAATATTTACGCCGTTTCACCATCCTCCATTCAACTCCGCCTTTTTGGTGTTCTGGATGGCGCGATCGGTAAGAGCGCCAACTTTGAAACCACGCGACTCGGATTCGAGTTCCACTAGTTCCTAGTTCGCCGCTTCATTGCCTTTTTCCTTTCCGTCTTATTTAAGTACAGTTATAGCGCTTAAAACGCGGTAATAATGACGCAATGGGTAGCGATTATGTTTTGAAAAGTTCACTCCTAAAACTGCGTTTAGCAATTTCTGAATATGGCGGACGAGTGAGGCTCGAAGAAGATCGTGCTAACATTATCTTCGATGATTTAAATATGTTGGAAACATATTTTATGCGGATGCCTCGCTATCTTAACGATTAATTCTTTACACGCGCAAGATAACCCGTTTGAGATA